>CP126891.1:270103819-270428819 GCA_030440675.1 Furcifer pardalis | reverse complement strand
ATCTGGAATTGCCAAAAATCCTGTTTCAACGAAGTGAACCTAGAGTTCTGGACTTCAGGGGCGGCGGTGGGGGGGGGGGAGGGGGGCTTTTCAGGATGGTGATGACTGAGAACCAATTTGTTGTACTCCTGGTTTTGTTTTGTGCTTTTGAGTTTCCTTCCACTATTTCCCCCCTTTTCCTCTTCATTTTTTACAACTATTTCTGTTGTTTTTACTTCTTGTATATTTTAACATGACACTATATTGAAGCACCTGTGTTTATGACAAGTATCCTTCAAGTTGCAGCAACGTTCCTGAGTCTTCAATTATCCTACAAATATTGTTGATCACTGATTGCTATTTTGACAGGATAGAATTTGATTTCAAAGTCCCTTTCTTGGGGTGTAGCGATTTTCACATGATGCGTGTCCAAGTGATGTAGGGGAGGTTGAGATCTTCAGCTATATCCTCCTTTAATGTTATTCTTTGTCTACTGAGCTCCTTCCTCCATCTTCTAATTTGGTTCTGCTCTTGTGTACCTTAAGAATGATTGTTCTTGCAATAAAGCTCTTCCTGGATCTGAGCTGGTGGACCTGAGGCTCATTTCCATTCAGAGGGTGTTGAGAGTCATTTTTTTGCTTATCAGAAAACAAAATAAAAAACACTGTAGCACTTTAAAGACTAACTGCTATATTTTTATTGCTAGTTTTTGTGGATCAAGTCCACTTCTTCAGACAAGGAGTAAAACTTACAGGCATGGTTTATGCACATCAAATTCAGGGGTTAAAGGGAGAAAGGTTTGCTCAAGCAGAATGACAGACAAGCAAACATAAAAATACTTGTCTAGGTGGACTTCATCTTGGCTTGCCACATGAACGTAGAGCTCTGAAGGCTTGTCTCATGAGTGGTTCACACCTTGTCCCCATATTTTAGGGTGGAACAAACCACCATGCTGGTCATGACCCAAATCAGCCATGAAAGAGTAGCAGGGTCTTTCCCAGAGCTTGAAAAGAATCCCACTCCCAGAATTGTAATCTTTTAACTTGCCAAGGTCTGATCTTTCTTTCTTTCTTTCTTTCTTCCTCCTTTGCTTATTTCTGCAGCTTGACAGTGAATATAGTGCAGCCTGTTATAAAAGCTGTCATTGCAGTTTCACTCCCACAGTCGGTAAGTCTTTGGCAAAACTGATACTCATCAAAAACATTGTCAGTATATATGGCATTGGTAAAAGAAAAAGCAAAGCCATTCTTGCACAAGAGAGTGAAAATAGAACTCCTAATAATATACTGTATGGTCAAATATATAACCTGATTGTCTATTATTGGTGTTGTAAGCTAATGGGCAATTATCCTAGAACAGACCCTAAAATCCTTTTAATTAATAGACAACATTCCTCTCTCCAAATACACTGACAACCATAAGTCATAGACAACTTGACGGCATGTAACAACAACAGCAAATGTAAGATATACCAAGTTCTTCTTTTTCCATGTCTAGACCAGACGTGAAACTGCCAAAACGGAGACACCTTTTGGTGAATTCATTCTGCAGTTCTTTTTGCCTGACCCAGTGTGAGAAAGATTAGCTAGCAAAACAAGGTTTCCGTTGCCAGGGTACACCTGATTGTGCTTCAAAAATAGCACAATCTTTGAGGAGGCTCTTTGTGTGTACCCTGATATACCAAGTGATCTGGTCACGTATATGCTTTTTGCATGTAGTCTGGTAGTGCAGTGTTTAATCTACTGCAGCCAGAACATTGTAAGTTTGAGCCTGACCAGGGCTCCAGGTTGACACAAAGCCTTTCGTCCTTCCGAGGTTGGTAAAATGAGTACCTGGTATGTGGAGGCAAAATACTAATTAACCTGTGAACTGCTTAGAGAGGGCACTAAGTGCTATGGGGCAGGGTATAGAAAATATAATTGCTTTGCTTTGTTTTAGTCTGACAAGAGCTTGGGAAAGTCACTTTTCTACCCTACCTGGCTGGCAGATTCTGAAAGCTATAGGCCACTCAAGAAGGCCTTAATGCTGGGAAATATTGAAGGCAAAAGGTGAAGGGGGCAGTAGAGAATGAGTTGGCTAGATGACATTGTTGACACAATGGGCGTAGAGCTGAGTGGGCTGTGGAGGATGGTGGAGGATGAGGTGCCTGGCGTGCAGTGGTCCATGGGGTCGCAAAGGGTTGGACTTGACTGGGCGACTGAACAACAAGACAGGCCAAAACAATAACTTAAAGAAGCTTTGAGGGACCAGGGCAGACTAGCTAGGGTAGATGAAAAGATACTGCAAGACCTTCTCCCTTCTCAAAGCAACCATCCCAGAAAAACCAAAACATCTTAACTCCGGACTGTGCTCTCATAGGTGGAAGGAACGAGCATTGCCTTTAATTGGGACCCTGTTGTCTTTCAGATGTGTCAAGTGGCAGAGTTGGTACTTGACCTGGCAAGGATAGAAATGTTATCTACCACAAATGGTGAGTTTCTCGGGCTGAGCCTGCCATGCCTCGTCACCAGGGCCAGGCTTTTAAACTGCTGCGGTGCCAACGGACTGTTCCTGTGGTTGTTCCAAGGGTTCGACCATTTGCTCAGATCCCATGGGTGGTTGCAATGGCTTTCCTGCATGTCTACTTTGGTTTTAGAGGATGGTCTCAGCCCCATTGGGGGGGGGGAGGGCATGTTTTAATAGAAAGGTGGGAGAAGTAAAGAAGGAAATGTGTCATGGCCTCCCTGTGTGTCTTTTTCCTCGCAGTGCTACTCTCAATGGGCACAACCACAACCTTGCAGTACCATCTGGGCAACTTGCCAGTATTTGGCTCAAACATCTTCTTCGTGGAACTGAATGTAAGGAGCATCCATTTTATTGGGTTTGCTTGCTTCTAGTGGGTTGAACTGTGCCCGTGTTTTTATTTATCTCCCCTTCCCGTTCTATGTATTCTGCCCTACAGCGATCGCGTCTTTTTTCCTCCCTGTATTTAAATTACAGGGAGAGAGAGAGAACTGCTTTTTTCTTTCTTTCCTCTCTGTATTTAAACTACAGGGAGAGGGAAAGAGAGAGATGTGATTGGTTCTCTAGAGAACCAATCATGTCTCTCTCTTTCCCCCTTCCCTGTAGTTTAAATACAGGGAGGGAAAGAGAAAAAGGACTCTCTGCGACTGCAGTAGCATCAGCAGAAAGGTGAATGCTTTCCCCCGACCCTACTGCAGTCGCAGAGACCACTGCGCATGGGGGGGTGGATTGGGTTGTTCTACCCAAACTACCCCACACCCGCAGACCATTGCATCAGATAATGCTAAGAATCATTATCCAGAATTGTTATCCGATGCAAGTTTTTTTCCAAAAAACTTGCATCGTTATCCGATTCTAGCATTATCCGATGCAATCGTTATCCGGGGTATTACTGTAAGTTGATCCTAAAAGAAATAAACCCTAACTGCTCCTTAGAAGGTCAAATAGTGAAGATGAAGCTAAAGTACTTTGGACATCAAATGAGAAGAGAGGAGTCACTTGAGAAAGCCTTGATGCTGGGAAGGGTGGAGGGCAAAAGAAGAAGGGGGGGCAAAAAAATGAGATGGCTGGATAGTATTGTAGAGACAATGGGTGCAGAGCTGGATGGGCTGAGGAGGAGGGTGGAGGACAGAAGTGCCTGGTGGGCAATGGTCCATGGGGTCACAAAGGTTCGGAATCGACTGTGCGACTGAAGAACAACAACTGGTGGGTTTTACGTGGTTCATGATGTGATTGTTGTACGCTGCCCAGAGTCGCTTGCCGAGTGGGTGTAAATAAATGCCTGGGTGCAGTGAGATACCTCACTGTGCAAGTCGAACGGTGTGCCTGGCAGGCAGCTTGGCCACTCCTTGTTTTTGAGCAAAAGCAGGGCTCCACTCTCCCCACCCACCCCTTCCTGTGCGCAGTGAGATGTCACACTGCCCATATTCAAGCTATAGCTGGTAGATGGGAGAGCTTAAAAATCCCACCACCCCCACTTCCCAGTCCGTGGAAAAAATGTTTAGCATGAAAACTGGCCCATGATGCAAAAAAAGGTTGGGGACCCCCTGCTATAGCTGTTTAAGGTTTTTCTAGAACTGGTGTATAGTTAAATTTTGTGGGAGTTGTTGTGTTGCCAAAGAGAATCTGGGGTCTGTCAGGTGAGAACTTGCTGGGTTTTCTCCTCCTCAGTAAGGGTAGCTAAAACCTGAACCCACTGATGGGGTGTGAAGCCACCTATTACCTCTTCTTCTTCTTCCCAGCCCAACAGGCTATCTACAGTGAGCAGCAAATCTCAACACAGACTCTCCTGCTGGGTTAAGGGTTATGGAAATATAGTACCAAGAGGTACTTCAGCTCCTCGGTACTCAGAAGAAACTCCTGCTGTGTTCAGCAGGGCTGAGGCATGCATAGGCGTGCATCTTACCACACTGCTTGTTCTTTCTAACAAAGTCTGTGTGGCTCTCCATGCTGAAACCACTTCTCTTTCCAGCTGATAATCCGAACCGGAGGCCGATTCATCACCATCCCCTTCAGCTCCATCCCTACCACCATGCCTTCGCTGAACAAGAACGCTGTCAGCTTGGGCATTTCGCAGGCCAGCCTCTCTACCCTCATCAATATTCTTGTCCAGATTAAGGTGCAAGAATTCATGTGCACACCAGAACTGGTGAGTCGCAGGGACACGCAGTTTATGCAGATGAAGGAGCTGCAAACCAGTGGTGCCTCAGAAGTAGCTCAGGGGAAATCAGATGGTGGGCTAAGGAGGGTTTAATTCTTCTCCCATGGACTCAGGAAGACCTGATGGTTGTGTGAGCGCCTCAGCCCTTCAGATCAAAGAGTGTGAGCATCTCACAAAGAGTGTGAGCATCTCACAGTTGCTGTTGTGTTGGTTTCTCCAAATCCCATTTGTAGTTTCCTATGTTTGTCTGTCTCTAGGTTTAAGTAGATAAATAGTTACTGCATTAGTGGGAAAGGTAACAGCATTCCGTGTGCGTCTAATCATGCCTGCTTTCTGTGTGCATCTAATCGTGCCTGCTGCATGACCACGGAAATATCTGCAGATGCAGACAGTGCTGCCTGTTTGGCTGAAAACAGAGATGAGCACCGCACCCTAGAGATGGATATGACTGGCATTTGAGCAAAGGAGACCTTGACCTTGACCTAGCTTTAATATGTGAGAAAAAGCATCAGTGAGATGTGAGCTAGCCAAAAGGCATGTCTTACTGAAGAGAAGTGCAGAAGGGATTTCAACTACCCTATAGCAGCCCATCGTACACTGACCGACGGAAGGGTCAAACTGAGCAGGGGAAGCCCAGGCGGCCTGAGGCAACAGGGAAGTGCCTCTCCCCTCCCACTGGGTCGGATCCGGATCGGCTGAAGCAAAAGACCCCTGCCCTTTCCAATACATTTCTCTCTTGTCTTAACAGTTTTCAGGTGCTACTGAGCTGACGGAGTCTATTGCAGCTCTTCTTTCGCATCAGAAGGTGAGTGAATGTTAGTCATAAAACCAAAACCAAAACCAAAACCAATGAGCAGGATCCAAACAGCAAGATAAAACAACAGAGTGGTTCTTCTTCCTGGGCTGCCACTTTCTTGGCTTTGTCGCTGGACAAACTTAAGTCCTCGTCAGTGGATGTTTCTGGCAATAATCAACTGACCAGTAAATGAGCCCTCGGATTCTGTATCCCTCCTCATTCACACCGTGGGTTGCTGTCCCTCAACAACAACCACTTGAGCTTGTTGGTCTTGCATTTAGGGACTCTGACCCTCAACCCAGTGGTGGGCAGCAAAAATCTTCGCTACCACACCATGGGCGGAGCCTATGTTTATTTATTTATTTATTAGTTCAAATTTATATTGCCGCCCACTCGCCGTGGCGACTCAGTTGTGGGTGGAGTCTACATTGTGGGAGGAGCCTAAATAATGGGTGGAGCCTAGGTCGTGGGGGATCTAGTCGTGCCTGCCATATGGCCATGTATACATCTGCAAACACAGGCAGCACTGGCTCTTTGGCTGTAAATGGAGATGACCACTGCACCCTAGAGTCGGATATGACTGGCTTTTGAGCAAGGGAGACCTTGAACCACTTGAAGGAACAAAACCTGATGGGGCAGGGCAGGGAGGTGGGCGTGGCCACCCAACTTCGCTCCTCCCCCCTGCCCGAAGGCCACCCAATTTCGCCACCCCTGCCCAGAAGCCACCCAATTTTTCTATTTAAAAACCCCCTCCCAGGGGGGTGCGAACCTGTTCCTGCCCACCACTGCCTCAACCTATTCAGGTTGAGTGATGTACGGGAGGTTGAGGCTGTATCTAATGAGCACAAGTCAGTTGGGAATATGGATTGTTGCGCAGAAATTAATAAATGACATGGCCCCATTGAATTAAAATGGTGCTAGGACGTCTCCAGTCCCAGGGAACTCTTTGCCCTGGGGAAACACGAAATGAAGGGTGCAACCCACGCCCTCCTGGGTCATGGCCTTTTCACAGACAACCTGTGGGGTGCTAGCAGGCCCATAGGAACACACTTGGAGAGAGCATTTCATGAGTTGGGTGCCAAGACTGGGTCCCTCCACTTCTTGTGTCAGAGAGAACGTGGAAAAGCTGAGAAGGCTTTTGCCTGGAGATGGTTTGGACCCACCAGGCAGCCAATCGGTTTACTGTCTTCTGCTGGCTAAGTACAAAAGCATGACATTCTGTAAAGCAGGGGTGGCCAAGCTATGGCCTGGGGCCGGATGTGGGCTCTGGTGCCAATTTATCTGGCCCGTGAAGCCCTCGTTGCTCCTGGAAGCAAGGGCTTTGCAGGCTGGGTGAATTGGTATCGGGACCTACATCCGGCCCCCGGGTCTTAGTGACCAGCTCCCTGAACCACGTGAGCGGCCCACAGCCTGAAAAGTTTGGGCACCCCTGATGTAAAGGTAGACTCTAAGTGCCCGCTTTGTGTCCTCCAACCTTGCAGTGTCCCAAGTGTCCTGGGAAGTCACCCTTGAAAATCACTCTCGAGCTGGTTGGAACCAAGAGGTTTATCCTGGAATCCAAGATCGCCCTCCTGATGTTTTCTGTTCAGATCTCCATACTTGCCAAAACCTCCAGTGGGGCTTTCGTTGGCCTCTTTGTCCTGAGGGCTGTGAGTACCAAAGTGAGGGGTTGATGCGCAGCTGAGTTTTTCACGAGGGAAAAGAGGAGAAGGCCCATTGGCTTCTGCTTGCAGTTCCTCCTTCTGAAACACTTTCTCCCCTGTCCTCCTGACTGCAGAACGTGAAGCTCACTGCTCAGGCCTCTGTCCATGACTCCAAACTGATCTTCTCCACCAAACTGACCAGGTACCGTCACTCCTCCCTCTTGCATGACCAGTCACTCTGGGGAAAAGCTTTGGGCTGTCGGCAGAGGAGGGGTTGGCTTCTTCTCTCGTGGAGTATTCCAGAATCCCAAGCCTAGTGTGCCCATGGAGACATCTGCCCAAAAGAAGGCCTCTCTTTGCATGGATCTGGATATCTGCAACGATGCGGTTATTCTAGTCAAATCCTGGAAATGCTCTTTGCCATTTAAGCCACATTGTCCTGCATCTTATACAAAACAGGAAGCTGTGGCCAGGTGACCTGGGCTTGCGAGTCCGATGATGAGTCTGCTATGCTAAACCTGCTTCTCTCCATGAAGGGTGGGCACATTCCAGGGCCCTCGTCTTCTTCCTTATCATTCCTTAGCTTTAAATCATAGAGTGGAAAGGGCCCTTCAAATGGAGGTCACCGGTGCCATCCTCCATAAAAGAATATATGTGGTCCACTTACCGTTGCTGCTGTGCTTTTGACTAGGGCTCATGCGAAGGTAGCCTGGTGAGGAGCAATAGGTTTCTTCTATGAACAGCCTGGCAACTGACTAACTGTCTAGTTCACTTCTTTAGTTCTCCTCTAGTTTATTAGCTACATTTATGTCCTGACTTTCCTCCAGTGAACTCAAAGTGGCATAAGTAGTTCTTCTCCCCACTTGAGTGGGTAATAGTGGGAGAGTGCAAATTTCCCAAAGTCACCCAAGAAGTTCAACACCAAGCAGAGATTCAAACTTTGATATCTCCAGCCCTAGTCCTCTTCTCTAACCCTATCCACCCAACTGGCTGTTGCTTGTTTTTCAGAGCAATCAGTATCATTTGAGTCTCACTGGCCTTGTTGGCAAAGCAAGGTTAGAGGAAGCTGCCTTTTACTAAGCAAGATTGTTAGTCCCTAGCCGATGGGATGACAAGAGAGCCTCTCCGATCCGCCCTGGTGGGACGGACAGATGTTCTTAGGGTGACGCGGTCTCTGAGGTATCCTGGCCCACTACCATATAGGGCTTTAAAGGTAATAACCAGCACCTTGAATTGCACCCGGAGACATACTGGTAACCAATGCAGCTCCCGGAGCAGTGGTGAGGCACGAGCATAACGCCCGCACCCCATCACTATCCGGGCCGCCGCATTTTGGACCAGCTGCAGTCTCCGAATGGTCACCAAGGGCAGCCCCATGTAGAGCGCATTACAGTAATCAAGTCTGGAGGTGACCAAAGCATGTGTGACCATGAGCAAGGCGTCCCGGTCTAGGAGGGGGCGCAACTGGCGTATTACACGAAGTTGTGCAAAAGCCCTCCTGGCCACGACTGCCACCTGCTCTTCGAACAGTAGTCGTGAGTCCAGGAGGACCCCCAGATTGCGCACCGGGTCTGTTTGGGGCAAAACTGCCCCATCCAGAACCAAAGCTGGTAACTCCCGTAATAACGCAGGGCCCCTTACCCACAGCCACTCAGTCTTGCCGGGATTCAGCTGTAACCCGTTATCCAGACCTTAACAGCCTCCAGACACCTGGAGAGGACTTCCACCGCACCGCTTGGGTCCCCACGGGCAGAGATGTATAACTGGGTATCATCTGCATATTGATGATACCTTACCCCGTGGGAACGGATGATCTCACCCAGCGGCTTCATATAGATGTTAAATAGGAGAGGAGAAAGTACCGAGCCCTGAGGCACCCCGTATTGCAGGGGCCTAGGGCTGGACTTCTCATTCTCCAGGCACACCGACTGGGTCCTGCCCCTCAGGAATGAGGAAAACCAGGACAACACTGTGCCCTGGATCCCCAGACCCTGGAGCCTACCCAGAAGAATGCCATGATCGACAGGATTGTTTCATAGCCCTAACTGGAGATCCTGGCATTTCCCAATGGTCTCCCATCCAAGAACCATCCAGCCCTGATCCTGCTTAGCTTTCAAAGGTGAGATCTGATGGAATGCTTGGGGTAGAAGATTGCAAATCCTTGATACTTATAGTTGGGAGTCCCAATCACTCTCAGGGTTCCCCACAGCCCTTCTTTGCACCATTCAGTGGTGCATTCTTGTGCAATGGTTCTGTTTGAAAGGACAGACTGGCTGGTCTGGATCTTTCTAGTTATCCTGCAAGTGAGAGGAGAGGATCATGCCATCTAATGTTGTCCATGAATCCTTACTTCACCTTTATGCTACGGCATAAATTCTGTCTGTTCCCTCTTTCCGCAGTATTGAACTGATCCTGGTTTCATCGGAAGTTGGACCTATTGAAGTAAGTTCTTCATTGCTTAGTGGCTAACCAGTGGGTTGTAAGATCAAGCTTGTCTCCTCCATGGAGGATGATGATGAAGAACAATTGAAGGTCCGGTCTCATGTGATCATGGTGACTGTCAGCTTTGATTCACATACCACCACAGTCTTCAAGGAAAGGGCATTTCAGCAGTCTGGTCTCCATTATCACAAAGGCAAGAAGGACAAGACAGTCTCACAGGGGTAGGTCCAGTGAAATCATTTCATTGCTAACCTTCAGGTGCTCCTTTCTTCACTGGATCACAAGTTGATTTTCAGAAGGCAAACAAGTAAGGTCATTCCCTCGCACTGTGTCCCAGTCAGTACATCGGCTGACAGCAAGCAATCCAATGAGGAGATCATTTGACCAGAAGACAAAATTATCTAGGTTGGATCAATTCTACCATGTTAGTTTTGTTTTTTGTCCCAATTACATTATTCCAGATGCTCTCGATGGGACAACCAAGCTCACCAGGAATACATATTTTTGACATATAGTGCAACTCCACTTCCCATTCTGTTCTGTCTGTTCATTTTGAACCATTTATATCCTTCAGTTGTTGTATTCTAGTCCTAGGGGCCATCCCACCAAGTGTCAGCTCTCCCTAGGTAACTGGTTGGTATTCTCTGGCAGAAAACATGCTTGCTGGGTTGGATCGTAAACTTCTGCAGGCTTCTATTTTATGCTTGGACAGAACTCCACACGTTGACACACTCCTTTTGAACATGGTACAATGTGAACTCCCCCTGTTAATGCATGCCCATCCTCTGCTCATGTAGCCCCTGCCCTCGATACCACTGCCATCTCTCCTCTCCTCATTGTCTTTCAGATCTCTGGCCTTGTGAAGTGGATCCAATTGCTTTTAGCAGAAACCCTTGTGCCACAGGTTAATGGTAAGCCTGTTTCAGTTCCTTCTCTGGTGGACACCTTTAACAGGAGCTGAGTCACATGTTTAGAGGCCCTGAGTCGCTGTGCGAGGAGGGTGGCATGCAAGTAGGAACAAGTAAACGAATAAATGCAGTTTTCATACTGTTACAATGGTCTGTTATGTTATGTCTGACTATGGAATTAGATGCACAGTACAAAGAAATCATGGGACTGTGGTGCCTTAGTAGCTAAGATGTTGGACTTGAAGACTGGATTGTTCAACAGGTCAGCAGTTCAAGACCTGAATGCTGCACGATGGAGTGAGCTCCTGTCTTTGTCCCAGCTCCTGCCAACCTAGCAGTTTGAAAACAAGAAATTGCAAGTAGATAAATAGGCATCACTTTGGTGAGAAGGTAAACAGCTTTCCATGCACTCCAGTGTCTAGGCATGCCTGCCACATGTCCAGAGAAACATATGCAGACACAGACAGAGCTGGCTCTTTGGCTATAAACAGAGATGAGCACTGAACCCTAGAGTCTGATATGACTGGCTTTCGAGCAAGGGTGACCTTTACTTTTAAAAGAAACCAGCTACTTATAGTCTAAAGATTGCCCACCTGTTACTTTTCATGATTTTACAAAATTATGCCTTTTTCTTCAGGTGAAGAAGCAGGTCCTTCTAAGAAATGCCTTTCTCTGAATATGTACTTGACCCTCAAACATATATTATTTCCATTATCATGCAATTTTCTTTTACCCATTTGCTGTCGTCACCATATCTTTTTCAAACAGGACTTCAGCCTATGCTCTCTGCTGAGTGGCCTCTAAACAAGTCTGTTCTAAAATGCAACAGGAATTAGGGAGATTGTGGTCAAAGCTGGTGTCCTTTCAACACATACATGATTGGGCATGTGTTGGGTGCATTCAAATGACTGGCTAAATGTAGGAGTCGAACCATGTACATTTTCTCTAGCACATGGGTTCCCAAACTGGGGGGTGGAGAGTGGGGTGGGGTTGGCAGGGTGGAGATAGACCCCAAGGGCATAGAGAAATTCTATGGGGAGATACTAGTCTATGAGACATTCACCATCCTTCACAATAGATTTATTTTATTTATGCTATTTTATTTGTATTCATTTTGTGACAAATAAAACTGTGCCCTCTTGCTTATTTCAGAGCACATGAGCATTGGCATCCCGCTGCCTTCAGTGTTGCATGTTAATGTGGGCTACCCAGACATTCAGATACTACCGGTAAGACACACCACAAAACTGTGCTGCTTTGCCTGCTGACCTTCCTACAACCAAATACCTTGGCTCCTCTGCTTTTTGCTGTCTCTGCTTACAGACCTTGGACAGAGGGTGTTCTTCTGCCATAAACTCGGGTATAGGTGACAACAGTGACTATCTAGTAGCATTCTAGTACCATGATCTACTACATCACAGCACTTGTGCCAGCCTAACTAACCAATGTGCTGGCCGGATAGCTCAGTGGACTCAGAAATTAGGCGTTCAAACCCCCCAATGTGCCTTCAAGGAAGGAAAGCCAGCCTTGTGTGACCTTGAGCAAGTTGCACAGCCCGAAGAACTCCCCCTAGATGAAGGGAATGGGAAAGCACAGAGGAGCCCTGGTAGTGCAGGGGTTAAACTGCTGTCCTGCAGCAAAAACATTTTGAATTTGATTCTGATGGGGATCAAGGTTGATTCAGTTTTCCATCCTTCCATGGTTGGTAAAATCAGTACCCAGCATGTACTTGGGGGGGGGGGAATGCTAATTAACTTGTGAACTGCCCAGAGAGTGCACTAAGCACCATGGAGTGGTATAGATGTGTGATTGCTAATTGCTACCCTTTCTACTTAGAGAACTGGAGAAGGGGTCTCCATACGTCGTAACTGGTCAGACGACACATAGTTATTATAACTAACCAATGGGATTGTGGCCACAACTTTTGTGTTGATGCCACCTCAAAAGTATACATTTAACGAATTAAAAAGCAACAACCTTCATGTTTAAAGCAGCCACTGCTTAACCCTTCAGCACCATCTGACATTCCAGCCCCCCACTGTGTCCCAAAAGAAACTCTAGTTTAAATAAAAAGAGAAGGAGAAGGACGCTCAGACTTGACTTGGTCCTTTGCAAAGTTTCCCCTGAGGTGTGAAGGTGAGACAGGACAGTGTGCTGTCCATGGTTCTGATGCCACTTCTCAGCAGCAGTGAATTCTCTACAGACCAAGGGTATATTAAGAAAACACCACCAGGCCATTTCCAAAGGTCCAGGAAGCACATCGCACTGCAGGCTGGGTCATGCACCCCTTCACTCTTCACTTGCTGAAGGACACTTCTCCAAGTAGATCTTCCATCCACGATATATTCTCCTCAGTAGGGCCTGGAAAAGTTTCTTCTCAGAGTACCACTCCCACGACCACAGGCAATGCTGAGAGCTGGAATCCGAAAAAGTGTCCTATGCCTTAGTCCCGATTTTGTTTTAACATGGTAGCCAAAGTCACTCCTTTTAACTCCAGACTGACTGGGAGATTCTGGGCGTTATCCGTCTGAAAAAGGATCTTCTCATAATGGTTGCACACTCCCTTCCCCCGGCACTGCTTGGCACTTTCTCTAGCCCGGTGGTTCGCAACACGCCCCCCCCCCCGACAGGAGGGGGGGCTTCAATTCCCAGAATCCCAAGCCAGTCCATTGCCTGATCAGTGCTTTGGGGAATTAACTTAGGCCCCTTCTTTCCTCTTAAGAGACATGGGACTCAAGTTGCTCTACCTGAAAGCCAAGGAGCTGAACTGCTCATTTCTTTCATTTCCACAGGGGATGCTCGTGTTATGCGTGTGAGGTGGAGGGCGACGGGGTCGCCAACTGGTTACAGCCACAGCCAGAGGAAAAGAGGGGAAAGAAAGAAGAAACTCCGTCCATCTCATTCTTTGTTTTCCCAGCCTGATCTGACACTATTGGGGTGGGGGGAGGCGAATTACAGAGGTGCTACTCCTTTCAAAGCTTTTGCCATAACAAAGGGGAAAGGCAGGTGGGTTTGGATTGGGGGTCAGGCCTTTGGGGTTTTCCTTTTTAGCATAACACAGGGATGCAGATGAATGACTAGGCTAGAGATGGTTGCAAGGGGGGCGGGCTATTCATTTGCCATTAGAAGCCCCACTTCCCGTTTTGAGTGTCTTTCCTTATTAGAAATGTCTGAAGTGGTATCTGTGTTAGTCTGTGCAAGCATATCAGAGCGTAAACAAAACAGAACAGCAAAAAAAGAAGAAGAAAGAAATGAAAGGACAAACAATGTTCTGGCACCTTAAAGTCAAACTCCTGTACAGTATTTAAATTTATTTATTTATTTATTTAGTCAAATTTAATATCCCACCCCAATCAGGTGAACCCGACTCTGGGCGGCTTACAAACATTGGTGTTAAAAGAAACAAATTAAACAATACAGAATCCTATGGGACATATTACAATTAGTTTAAAAATTAACTTAAAAAGATCGACTATAATCTACAGGATACTAAAAGGAATTTAAAACTTTAAGACTAAGAAGTTTAAAAAGATTAAAACAACGGGAGGCAAGAGGGTGGCTGTCCAATCAGATCAGCCACCCAACATGGGACCCCGTATTCCTGGGGCCCCACACCTGCCCTGCCAGCCAGGTTTTTAGGCCCTTCCGAAAGGGCAGGAGCTCTGCCTGCAGGCGTAGCTCAGTTGGCAGGAGGAGGTCCCAAAGGGCCGGGGCGGCCACGGAGAAGGCCCTCCTCCTCCTGGTGCAAGAGAGATGCGCCTCTCTATTGGTCCATGAAAGCTCTAAATTTGAGCTTTCCTAGACCAAGCTGGCATTTAAATACAGGAATTCATCTTTAAGGTGCCACAATGTTGTTTTGTCTCCCCCCCCCCCTTTCTTTCTTTCTTGCTATTCTCTTTTTTTAGTCTCTCATATGTTTGCTTATTAGGTTTCAGTGTTTGAATTTGTGTTATTGGGTTGGGGGCTGCAGGAAACAATAAATCAAGAAGCAGCATAGGATTTTAAAAAATCATCCCTGGATTTTATTTAAAAAAAATACTTTAAATTGTATTGAAATGTCAGGATTAATCCTTGGACTAGACCACTCCTGTCTACCAGCAAAGGAGTTAATGTCTGATTGTTCAGCTCTGCTAAACCCATCCACTCCTGCTAGGAGAGAAGTGCTCCATTTAGAGTTTTTCTTAGACCAGGGATCTGCAAACTTGGCTCTCCAGGTGTTCTTGGACTTCAGTTACCAGAAGCCCAAGTCAGTATGCCTGCTGATCAGGACTTCTGGGAATTGAAGTCCAAGAACATCTGGAGAGCCAAGTTTGCTGATCCCTGTCTTAGACTATTATCTTTCTGCACATAGGGCAGTGGTTCCCGATGTGGGGTCCAGGCCTCACAGGGGGACTTGAATTCCCAGAAGCCTAAGTCAGTACATTGGCTGATCAGTGCTTTAGATGATTGATTTAGGCTTCTTGGAATTGAAGTCCCAAAACCAAAGGTAAAACACTGGTGTAGGGGGAGAGAGTGGGTATTATTGAGAGACAGGTGGCATTCAGTCACCTCTACCTGCAGCTTGAGAGGTGATCCTGAGAAAACTTCATCCCTGAGTTCTGCTGATTGTACAAAGTGGTCCAGGAAGGAAGAACAGTCTCCAGATTCACACACAAAACAGACCTTGTCTACAAGTTGACTTTCCATATTTTATGATGCAACCTGCTGTACATTGCAAGTATTTGGGTAGATTCTGGGTGCTATTTTATGCTCAGAATGCCTCTCTTTACAATAAACACCTTTGCTTTCTCAAGAGCTGGGCAAAGCGTGGGTGTGTGTTTTGTGACATTTCTCATGCGCCTGAACAATTACTCTGCTGTCCATTACTCCATCTGACAAATAGCCATTTAAGTTTTGCTAGACTAATATTTATCTAACAGGTTGTCTCCTTCAGACCACAGAAGCGAAACTCTTAACTCCATGTACAATATCTGCCCTGCAATTTTTAAGAAAGTACCTGTTGTGTTATTTGAATAGCACCTGCTACGATTTGTCATGCCAATGCTATGGTAAAAGACTTCAAAAATGAAGGGGGAACATTCCACAGTGGGGAAACCAGCAAACCCCTAAAACCCATGGAGAATAAAAGGGTTGTGTTTTAAAGCTGGGATGGAGGGGAGGACCAAAAATACATGGGTGCAGGGAGAGAAGAGTAGCTTCCTTGAAGGCTATAGAGAGGTAAGGTGCAGCCAATGAATCATACGCAGCTACACTGAGCACACCCAAGCAAGGAAGCCGGAAGCACACACTGGAGATTCTGGGAAAGCCTAAACCCCTGATGGCAAACCTTGGCACTCCAGATGTTCTTGGACTTCAATTCCCAGAAGCCCATTCGTGTGGATTCATGGGGGCCTGGGCTTCTGGGAATTGAAGTCCAAGAACATCTGGAGTGCCAAGGTTCACTGCCATCATGGGCCTAAACCAGGGCAATGGTCTGATGCTACGGCTGCTCCCTTGAAGGAAAGCCAGTTGTGTCTGGTTCTAGGAGTTGGTGCTCGTCTCCATTTAGAGCCAAAGAGCCAGCACTGTCTGCATCTGCAGAGGTTTCTGTGGACATGTAGCAGGCATGACTAGACACAGAAAACACTGTGGAACCGAAGTGGAACCTATTTATCTACTTGCAGTTTCTTGCTTCCGAACTGCTAGGTTGGCAAGAGCTGGGACAGAGAATGGGAGCTCACTCAGTTGTGCAGCACTCAGGTCTCCTACTGCTTACCTGTTGACCTTCCAGTCATCATGTTCAGCCTCTTCACCACTAAGCTCCCACAGTCCCATTCAATGGGTCTTCTATCCAAGTAAATGACCTCAGAAATGTTGCTGGTCACAGGTCCATGTTCACCACTTGCAATCAAAGCAGAAGGCGTGTGTTTTCTGTCTCGTGCAACAAATGAATGTTGAGCTCCCTTCCTTCCTAGCCACACAATTAGCAGATGCATAGAGTAAATGCTCTCACCGTCAGAAGGCAGCTGCCGCTAAGCCTTCCCTGTCATCTCCTGCTCGGCTTGAGGATATCATCAAGGCCATGGTGGATTTCAGCATAATCTGGAAGGTTAAAAAGAGGTGTGAAGGGGCTGGAATCCAGATGTGTTCCAGTCTAGGAGCGACAGTTATTTCAAAACATGCCACTCAGCAATGACAGCTGTCTGAGGCCATGCCAAGTGGATGCCACCTCCCTCCTTCTTGACAGGTCTCAGCCAAAGCTTAAATCAGCAACTGTGAGCGTCAGGGTCACCCACATTGCCATAAAAGAATCCAGCACCCGTCTTCCTACGGGGGAGAGATTCCTGCTGCTGATTAACACAAACGTAGAGTGCAATCAGACAACCACAAAGGCACACATCGCATTGCAGCAGAAAGGTTTGCTCCCGTGGCCTTTAAAGTGTCACTTCTGTTTGCCAAGGATTTGCTGAGCTGAAGAGGAGCAAAGTGACGCGAGTCCATCTCGCTGCTGTGCTGAGCAAAGACCACAGAATCGCTCAGTGGTACTGGCAATGTGGCTCACTCTGGCTTGTTCCAAAGGAGAACTGCTTTGTCAACTGAGCCTCCAACTGATATTCTTTCTCCTTCTTTCTTTCCTCTTCAGTGTTTATTGCGGGTTATGAGGCTCTCTCCCTGACTCATAACTTGCATCCACTTTTCTCTTCATTTCCTTTTGCAGAACCACAGGGGCCAGGCAGCTTCAATTTCCCCCAGACCTGCCCCTGCTATTTCTTGCTTGTGTCCAAGGAGGTGTTTGGGGAAGAAAGTGGCTGCTATTGATCTTATGTTGACACAAAAGAGGCTGGTCAATATTGAACTCCCTCTTTCAATAGACTTTACATTTATATTTGACTTTCTGTTAAAAAAAATTAAAAAAGGACGTCACACCATAACAGAGCCACAGAAGGCAAAAGATTTCCTATCCCACCTTAGGCAGCCAGTGGCCTCCTCGACCCACCCCTCCAGGATGGCCCCCTCTGATTCGAACGATAGGTAGCAACTCCTACACCTTGATCCCCTTTGGAGCAACCCTCCAGCTTTCCTCCAGAGCCAGGGTGTAGGGAGCTCTTTCCAGCTGGCAGAAACCTTACAGGCTGATTCAGTTCTTCGTCTTTCATGTCCTGATCAAACCCTGGACTTAAAAATGAAGCCACTCTCTTTGCCCAAACTCAACTCCTCATTGGCGCATGTTTCTGGCAACAATTGGCAACCAGTAAATGAGCCCATGGATTCTGTATCTCTCTACATTCACACAGTATGTTCTTGTCTGCCAGCAGTCTCCATTTGAGCCTGTTGGTCTTGCATTGAGGGACTCCAACCCTCAGCCTATTCAGGGTCCTCTGAGTGACATGTAGGGGAGGTTGAGTTCCTCAGTTATATCCTCCTTTAATGTTGTTCCTTGTCCAGTGAGCTCCTTCCTCCATCTTCTAATTTGGTTTCGCTATTGCATACCTTCAAGAATGTTTGTTCTTGCCATAAAGCTCTTCCTGGATCTGAGCTGGCAGATGTGAGGCTCATCTCCATTCAGAGCGTGTTGAGGGTCATTCTGTTGCTTAGTTCTCCAAGCATCTGCTGCTACTTCTCTCCTGAACTTAGGTGGAGCAATACCAACAAGAAGGTATATTTTCTCAACTGGTGTAAGTTTGAGGCATCCTGTCACTATAGATTCAGTAAGAGAAAGCAAACGTTTGTGGCGCTTCAACAATAAAGTGTTTACTCTGCAGCTAAAACAAGGAGTTTTGCTTTCTATTTCTTCGTTTACCTTGTCCGATTACCATGACTTCTTGAAGTGCCCTCTGGTAGGGTAGGGTGACCTTGTCCCTACCAGAGGGACAATCAGCTGACTGTGGGAAACTTTGGAAAGCTGACAAGATGCTCAGCTAATTAATCTCCTGTCCTCCGAAAGAGTCTTCTTTCTGCTTTGGCAGATGGCTGGATTTCATATCCGACTCTAGGGTCTGGTGTTCATCTCCATTTACAGCCAAAGAGCCAGCACTGTCTGTGTCTACAGAGGTTTCCATGGTCATGTGGCAGGCATGACTAGATTCTGGAGTGCAGGGCATGGGTTGACCTCTATAGAGGGACTTGAAAGTCTAGTCACCTTGGAGATTGCTAGATTTGCTCCTACCTGATAGGGTCAGCAATATCGGACTATGTCAAACCCATGGCGAAGACATGGCTTCCGTGATAAATGCACACTCTTCCTCACTTGCTCTGGGACCTCTCCGGTGTTCAATCCAAGGTGGATTATTCCAAAATCCCCTCTAGATCTCACCCAAAGGTCACGGCAAGGAAGGTATGTTCACCATTCGTTCTCAGCCACATCCAGCTGACCAAAACCTGGGACTTCTGTATGCAGAGCCCCGCCAATTTACTTTCTATGAGAGGTAAGGTAGCGTTCAAAAAGAGGCCAGTGGACTTACTGTCTGTTACCCCTGCATCCCATTTCCAGTGAACACATGTTGATTGAAGAAAATATGTTTTATTGAAGTTGTAGCATGGTTCTTGATGAATCAGGTTAGAAATCTCAGCATAGGAAAAAAAAAACCTTTTCAAAATTTGCCTTAGAGAAGGAATGCTTTAAGATATGTCCTCCCCTAAATAAAAAGAATCTATCTATCTGTTCTAAGTTACCATAATTAAGACTTCCAGAGTTAAGTCCTGGTTGGATGGCCTTCCTCCCCCCCATATTGAAGTTTCCTTGTCGACCACCATTTTCTGGCCCTTTGCTGGACCCTCACCAGGTATGAGGTGAACCTGGGTAATTAGCATACCTCCAATCAGATCCCAGAATTGGGGTAAACAACTCTGTCCCTATTGATGAGTCCTGGCGCCTCCCTGTCTATCTGTTTCCATCCGGGTCCCAAGGAGTAAA
Organism: Furcifer pardalis; assembly: GCA_030440675.1. Lineage (NCBI taxonomy): Eukaryota > Metazoa > Chordata > Lepidosauria > Squamata > Chamaeleonidae > Furcifer > Furcifer pardalis. The sequence continues at coordinate 270,409,495 of CP126891.1, read as the reverse complement.
AACAAACAAGTGGCCTTTTACTAGCACAAGAAGCCACGTCTCTACTATAGACTAAAACCTAATAAACTCCATTATGGATATGTGAAGGACTTGGGGCCTCATTTTATCACAGCTACTAGAGGAGGAAAGAATTCCAGACAACGTGCATGCAGGAAATCTGAATGACATGTAGGGTTGATGTTTATTGAAAGAGGCACAGGAGACGGAATCCACTGGGATGAACACAGGAGAACAAAGCTTTATGTAGGGGCCTCTTCTCTCCGTGCTGATCTCGCCTCCACTCTTCTTCCAGAGACTTCTGTGTACGACCGCTGGCTCAAATGCACCCCACAAGGGCACCCTAAACAAGGAATGGAAGAGAAACCTTTGTTCTAAGCATTCTTTTTCCACCTACCCCACAAATGCAACCTGGAGGGATCAGTGATGGGATGACAAAAAAATTTCTACCCCACCATGACGTCATCATAGTGGGGCGGAGCTAACGTCATGACGTCATGACGTCGTGGAGAGCCGACGTCATGATGTCATGGGCGGGGCCAAAAATAAAAATAAAATAAATAAAAATAAAATAAAATAAAATAAAATAAAATAAATAAATAAATAAAATAGAATTAAAACAAACAAACACACACACACCTCAACCCACCCACCCACCCAAAAAACCACAACACAAACCCGTAAATAACTTAAAGAAATAAAATAAATAAAGAAATAAAATAAAAATTAAATAAAAATACACCCACCCACCCAAAACACCATAAACCACCCACCCACCCCAAACACAAAACCCTCACTTACCCTTCTTGGGGCCAACGACCCCCATGGCCCGGGGCCACACGGCAAGGCACGCCGCCCCTGACTGGAGCCTCCTGTGGAGCTTCTCAACCTTTTTAAGCCGGGGGCCATTGGGTCACGCTCCATCAGACAGCTTGGGGGGTCGGACGGCCATTTTGCCCTTCCTCCACCACATGGCACTTCCTGATGTGGTGGAGGTGGGGGTGCATGAAATGGTACCACAGGCCGCATCCATCCCACAGGCTGCAGGTTGAGAATCTCAGGTCTACATTTCTTCCCTCTGAAGAGAAGTTTCTTTCTCCTCTTTGTGGAGAACAAGGTTTGGATGAGTTTTCCCTGGGGAGCAAAAAGGGGAAGGAAAAGCGAGGAAGGGATGGAGGTCCTCATCCAGGACCTTGAGGATCAGCCCAACCAATCCCAAGGGAAACCCTCAGGATTCCCAACAGCTGGAGGCGGCTGAACAGGTGGATCTTTCAGGAAGGTCAAAGGCAGCCCTGCAGCTATTGAGGCAGTAAATAATAGAGTGGAGGAAGAGAGAGCCGCATTGCTAGCTCATCTGTCACCCATTCATCACTCTGTCTTTAGGGATGACTCTTCTTCCTTTGCCTCTTCTCCATGGAAGTTGCTTTGATCATTCCAGCAAGATAATGCCAGTAAAGCATCAAATATTTTTAGCATTATTAAACGGTGATTTAAGGAAAGGGGTGTAGGCACTGCTCGGGACTTACCCCAATAAGCAGGAGGGTGGAAGCAGTCAGTTCAGTACTGAAGAGTAAAAGCATAGGGATTCCAATCATCAGGTTCCCTAGAATTAATAAATCACGTTATAGATCAGGCACTGAAACAAGATATTGATATCAACAGAGGCTGGTCTCAGGCTCCAGGGCCTCAGTTTGGACCTGAGACTGGATGCTACACAGGTATGGCAGGGAGACAGGATTTGTTTTGCTCCTCTGCAATATTTCTCTAATGCCTGACAGCAAACTAGAATGTGCTTAGAGGAAAATAAGAGTAAAGTGTAGGGCAAATAAAGTAATAATAGCTATCAGATCTGCTTTGATTCGCATTGAGCAGGCGGCTGGACTGGACTTCTGCCAACTTAGTGATTCTATGAAAAACTCCCTGCAGACTTGTAGGGCTCTAGCCCTCTTTCTTTGCCACCCATCCATTGCTTTCAGAAAACACACAAAGGAAGCTATGGAGCCTCCTACCCAGCTTCCATCATCCTTCCTGGGCTCTTACCATTCAAAGAAGTCAGGATGATCTCTGTCACCAAGTTGCCACAATGGGATTGAAGAGTAGAAACCTGCGAAGAGGCAGAAGGTGGAGATCCAGGCAGAGGAAGCTGCCCTACCCTGAGTCAGACCATGGACCTCCCCATTCCAGGAAGGTCTACAGGGAGCATTGGTAGACCTCCCGTGTTTTAGACAGAGATGGGTCTCAGCCACTCCTCCTTTCAAGAAGAACTCTGCTTTACAACCACGGGATGTCACTCCCCACCTCCACCCCAGAGGATTCTCTTCTCTTTCCTTTCACCACTAAGGTGTAGGCATCATTTCCAAAAACGCATCCTTGAGGGGGAGAAGACGGTGGCCCAGGAGAGATCAACTTACGTCAGAGATGCCGGCTCCAGAAGAGATCAGCTCCAACACGTGGCTGAAGGGGAGGGGAAGGCAACATGGTCCGAATCAGGAATTAGTGCCCTTGAGCTAAAACTGCCAAGTAGCTGGTGTCATGTGTACACGCACAATCATTGTCACTGCTAGCCATAACTGACTTCCACTGGCCCTGAACTCAAAAAGAAACAAAGGGTACCGTTCCCCGAACCCACTGCTCTCTCTTCCTCCTTCTAATGATGCCCAGAAGACGGTTGTTGGCTCGGTTTTTCCATGCCTTTGGTGCTCCTCTGAATTGAATTGAAGATGGGGAGAAATTTTTATACAGGAGGATATATTAGCACCTTACAGAATGGGGAAGTGAAGAAAGGGGCCTTTTAAAGGATATATTTGGTAATATTTGCAAAACGAAGTTTGGGGTAACACAGTTGATAGGAAAATCTGATAACTTAATTATTTCGTGGCGTGCATTAAGATAATTCAATGTTTAAATTCCCAAGAAGAGCTCATTGTTCTTCAGTTGACCTAAATGCAGAAGGAAAAATACATTTTATAGTATATCTATAAAAATGTTATGAAAATGTATACAACTCTTGCCAAAGAAGATTAAAGGTGGATAAAGATTGAAAGTTTGAATAGAAATAATTTAAAGGAAAAGTAATGAAAAGAATAATGGTAAGACAGCCACCAGTAGGAGGAAAGGAGAAAAAGAAATACCGGTAGCTGTATTGTTTTGAACAATTAGATTTGCTTGACGTCCACAAACACCAGTATGAACCTGCTCTAGTTCCGGTCTCCCTCCCCTTCGACACTCGGAGGCAGGCCTTCAACGGAAGGATAGCGGAGAGAAGACGATGGGAAGGTGAAGGGTTTTGGGTGGGTGACTGGGGAATGTTTCTATATGTTATGTTATTATGGGCTTAATAATTTAAAAAAAATTAAAAAAAGAGAACCACTGCTTTATGGGCCGTTGCTCATCTCTGTTTACTGCCAAAGATGGAGTGCTGCTTGCATTTGGAGATGTTTCCGTGAACATTTGGCAGGCATGACTAGACAACAGAGCGCACAGAATAGCGCACGGCACCTATTCATCTATGAATAGCGCACGGCACCTATTCATCTACTTGCAATTTCTTGCTTTCGAACAGCTAGGGGTGGTGTTAAGTATAGTAGGTCTGATGCTCACCTCCACAAGATGGCAATTTTAAGTTCTCTAAATTCAGCACCACATTCATGGATGACCATATCAAAGGAATTCTTTTGAAATTTCCCAAGGCTATACTTGATATGGAACTTCACTTCCAGTGAGATGGAGACTGCCTTTGTGATATCAAGCAGTCTGGAAAAGACACAAACAAAAAAAGACACCCATCACAGTTTTCCACTTGCAATAAAGTTTTTTACACATGAAAAATAGAAACCCGAACCTTTCATCCACTTGCGTGTCCAGTGGGAGGAAAACCTCAAAAGGATCGCTGAGCCATTTTAGAGAGAGTTCTCTTTCAGTAATAACAGAAGGAAATCAGAAACAAAAGGCAGAGCTGCTCCTTTAAGATTTAAATGTGTTTAGTCTTGAAGTTTGCCATATTTAGGCAGTTTGGAATTTCCCTTCTTCCTTTGACCCTTCATGTCCACCACAAACGACAGTTCCTCTTGTTACCTAAAATTTTGAGATTCCAACACATCATTTTATTTAACTCTTTAATAAAGTTACAGTCAGAAAAACCACTGTACACACATGGGAAAAGGTATGAAATTAAGGGGGAAAGCCAACGTTTAATGGCTAGCAAAAGAAATAAAATCATACAAGGTTTAATTTAAAATCATAATTGGAAACCTCTCCAAAGGGGGGAGGATTAAATGGGAGAAGCCCACTAGTCACGTATACTCTGGCAAGGAATGTACTAATTATGTCACCTATTGTGCCCATTTCCTAAGGCTCAAAAGTTTGCCAAAGGGTTGTAAATCCTTGCAAAACTGGTTTCCTGATAACAAAGCAGAAATTCCTTTTCATTCCTTCACAAAAGAAACAGAAGCTGGTTGCCTGAATTTAAAGATCATACATCTGGCTTGATTCTCCTTAATAAAGTTTAATTAAAACATTACTATACACTGACCAAGGCAGAGAATATATGGGGGAAAACCAACTCTTAATTACTAACAAAGTTTAAGGCTTAATATAAAAGCCTCAAAAAATCTAGGTGAGCAATTGCATTAAGAGTTGGTGGCCTCCCGGGGGGGGGGGGGGATGACTCATCGCTAGAAACAATGGTACTAATCTCTTGTCTTATCTCCCATCTCCTGAAGATCCAGAGAGGACAGTTCAATAGAAACTTTACCTTAGATTGACCTCAAGAAGAAATGTGACAATTTAAGAACTGAAAGAGACATTTCAGCCTTTTACAATATTTCATCATTAACCATTGTATCTGTAAACTGCCATGTGAACTTTTGAAATTACTTTTGCACAAAGCTTTTGTAACATGCAATCAAGAAGTGTAAATGACTTTTAATTGCCCCCATTTTAGTAAACAGCATTTACCCCTGCACTCATTATTCCAGGCTTAAGTGTTCTTCAGTAAGAAGTGTAAAAAAGATTGGAGAGATAGGAGGGAGCTTCAGCTGAGTCACAGAATCTCGTGATGAGGCTCCCGGGGTGTGGTTTGGATGGAAACGTTTGAGGTGGAAAGACTTCTGGTCTATAATACCGGTCAATGTAGATCAGAACCCTTAATGCCAATAAAACCAATTTTGTTTTGATCAAAACCATGTCTCGGTGTCAGTTCTTTTTGAGGTTAATTAATTCTCCACCAAGAAATGAACCTAGCCCTAAAATTTGCAGTAACACTCTCATTGCCCCCAGAAGGACAGAAGGGGAGGGACTTAGAATGGATTGGCTGGAGAGCAGGTAAGTCTTTTCTACAGCCATCTTCAGCGCATCTTCCCATCCTTAGCTTGTTCTCAGGCATGCCGGATGGTGCAGACACTGTTGCGCCAGCCCAGAAAGCTTCAAATACCATAATAGTAATAGCAACATCCAATACACTTAACTACTGCATAGAGCAGTCTCTGAGTGGTTAATAACATTAGCATTTTTTGGCTCCAACACAATTAGGTTCTCAATTTCCAGATCTCAGAAGGATGGAAGTCAACCTTGCGCTCATTGGGATTGAGTTAGCCTTCATCAAGTGTCATATCTAATTCCAAATACAGAATTGACTATCCTCATGGCAATCAGCCTTGAAGATTGTCCTGGGAGCCATATAAAGTGACCTTCCATTGGCCTTTTACATCACAGTGTGGACAACCGTCGTACCACTGATCCAGTTCCGTGAGTCACTTTCTGGACTCCCTGAGCCCTTTTGGCACGCAAAGTCCTCCTCCTCCTCAGCCCCAGGAGGCCAGGATGGACGAAGCTGCTGCTGCCCTCCATCCAGAGGGATTCAAGTGGGGGATTTAATCCACTGGGGGACCCTCACCTTTCCCTGTGGACTTTGCCACCCAAGGCCATGAGTCCTCAGGGTGATCAGGTTAGCTAATTGCCGCCTGACAATCGGCATTAAGTCACTGGCAGTATGGTCTACTCTACTACCATAGCAGGATAACCTGGCCAGATGGGGGAACTGAATTAGCAAAAGCAATTGCAATTATGTAAACCCCTCCATAGCGCTTAGTGCACTCTCTGGGCGGTTCACAAGGTTATCAGCATTTTGCCCCCAGCATGGTGCGTACTCAATTTACCGATCCTGGAAGGAAAGAGTGCTGCATCATCCTTTATCCCCATCAGGATTGAACTCAATACAGCAGTTTAACCACTGCTCCACCAGGCTCCTTAACATCAGAAACTGAAGTAGCTGGAACCCTGAGAGCGAACAACTTTTGCTCTGATGGATTAGGATTCCTCCCAAGTCTGTAAGGATAACTAATTACACTGACTCTTTTTAAGCATACCTGAAACCTCAAGCTTGGAAAGTTTCTTTTTAAATCCTGTATGCTTCCAGCACCCCCTACCCTGCCCCGTCTCATATGGGTGATGTAATGGGACAGTATAAGAGAAGGATCCAGAGAGAGACAACAGAAATAAAGTACAGTAATACCACGGATAACATTAGTATCGGATAACACTAAAATCGCATAACATTAAGCAATCTGGGAGGGAGAATTGCATCGGATAACATTAAGATCCTATGGGATGCATCGGATAACAACCGCTAAAGCCTGTGTGGTTACAATGTATCTCTATGGATCCCATAGGATTTTAACATGTATCGGATAACACTAAAAATCGGATAACACCAAGACTTGTGGAACCAGGTTTTAACGTTATCTGAGGTTTTACTGTACATCCATACGCTGGACACCCATCTCAACAGTTTGATTATTAGTCAAGGGTTTCTGGAACGTTATTCAATTTGATACACCACAACTAACAGGTTTTTATATGCTGCTATATATGTTGTATGTCAGTTGTTATATTGTACCAACTTCTCAGAAACTACTTCAGTAGAATTCTTATCCACAGCCTATGGCCTCCTCTCAGAACAAAGGAAGAACCAGGTGTTTGGCCTGGGCCACTCACACAATAGACGCTAGGCCTGAAGGGTAAACTCGTTAGCAAATGTGTAATGGTTATCTTACATCCATTTGCAATTCAATAAGGTAAAGCTTCACCACTAATCCAAATAACAGGTACATCCAGTAATAACCACATGCTTATCTGTTATGCTAACCATTCTTAATCTCTGTACTGAGCTGTATAAATTTATGCCATGAAATCTCACTCCCATGCCTGATGAGGTGGCTCTGATCCACAAAAGCTAACATTAAAATACAGGAGTTAGTTTGTAAAGCGCCACAGCGGTTTTGCCTCTTTGATTTGTTTACTCTCTGACATGCTGGAAATGCTCCATTCACAATACTTACGTATGGCCACCAATGCTCAAACGGACAGAAAGAGAGTAATCAGCACCATTTATTTCTGGTCTAAGTACTAGTCCATCAGCGGTAACATCAAGGTTCACAATTCTGAGCCTGAAAAGAGAGGTTAACAGGGTGAGAGAGAACAATGGGCACAACCAACCAAAAGATGCCCCCAGACTGGACTCTGCAAGAATTCTGCCCTGGATCATACATCGCCCACTCCCAAATACTCCATCGCTCCATCCTGAGGGGTCCCTTTGTTATAATACTGGAGTGGCCTTCAAAGACCACAAGCACAAACGCATTTCCACTTCACTCATGTCCATAGTTTGCCCCTTACCCAGTAATGCTATTGACCAAGCCAAGGAGTCCTCCAAGGCCAACATTGGAGAATCCAATCCCCTTCAGCTGGTTCAGGAGAATCCCATCATGCATGAGGCCAGAGGTGACAACTGAAAGGCAGATAATACACATGAGTTCAAGAGCAAGAGGCAGAGGGTTCAAGGCAGTCAGGAACTTGTCTGCTGTATCTCCAGTGAGGCCAGGTTGCAGAATCTTACACCTCTGTCCAACTTTTCCATAACCACTTATGCCTTGAAATCCTTCCAATAGCTAAGTTCCATTTCTTTCTCACTGCCTGGTGCCTGAAAAGGCTGGTGTTGGTATATGGCTGGATCCAGATGGGTCTCTACTTCCCACTCCAGAACAGAGCCAGAAAACTTTATGTGGGAATTTTTTGGACAATAATTCCAAGAATATCCAACCAACATGGGGATTATGGGACCAGCGTTCTTTCAAAGTGACCCTTCTGAGCTATTCTCTGTATAAAACAGCTGCTATATCAGCAACAAAGGCCTTTGAGAAACAAATCCATGTTCCAATGGCACCAACACCATTGGAAACACAAAAGAAGAAGGGGAATGACCGATCAAAACAAGCAATGAGAAGTAAAAAGACTTCAACAACCAGCTTGTTCAAAGCAGCATTGAGACCTTTTCCCTTGGAAAAATACCTTAGAGGCAGTGGTGGGATGTCAAAAATTTTACTACCCCACCATGATGTCATCACAGTGTGGGTGGAGCTACCATCATGACATCATGATGTCATGGGTGGGGCCAAAGAAAAAATATAATAAAAATAATAAAATAAAAATAAGCACACACACACAAACCTCACCCCACCAACCAACCCACCCACCCACAACACAAACCCACAAATAAATAAAATAAATAAATAAAATTAATTAAATAAAAAATACATTAAAATACACCCATCCACCCAAACACCCACCACCCCACCCCAAACACAAATCAACTAGAGCTTTTTTATTTATTTATTTATTTATTTATTTATAAGTTTCATTAATAAAAACAAATACAGAAAAGAAAACATACAATACATAAAAATACGTTTGAAACATGTTGAATATAGAGAAGAACAATATTACATTTTACAGCTTTTGTATCATCACTCTTCAATCAGTAACCCTAATACTTCTATTTTCAATACTACATATACTCTTCCTTGCTTAATTCACCGACGTGCTATATACAATGTCCAGAGGGGTTATATCCATTTACGTTTTCCAAAAATTAATTTGTTCCAGTACAGGGCCAACTCCTTTCTTTTTAACAATCACATACTCCACAAATTTCCTCCAGATTCCCCAGAAACCGTTTGATTGAACTATGCCTTTCTTTACATTTATCTCCCATGTCAATTTATCGTTAAGAGCTAATTCCCACATTTCTTTATACCAATCTTGTATATTCAATAACACATTACTTTTCCAATTTTTTGCTATACATTGTCTTGCTGCAGACAACATCACAGTCATAAGCTCTTTACCATCATTATTCATTTTATATTTATCCACATTTGAAAGCAATGCCGTATCTGGTCCCAATTCTAGCCGCATATCTATTATATTTTCAATTTCCTTCTCAATTTTACCCCAGAAATCCAGCACCACGTTGCAATTCCACCACATATGTACATATGTCCCTGTTAAATGCTTGCATCTACAGCATTTATCACTAATTTCCTTATTCATTTGATGCAGTCTAATTGGGGTCAGATACCATCTCCAAAGAATCTTAAAATTATGTTCTTTTACTCTTACAGACATAGTTCTCATAATTCTTTTTTTCCATTTTTTATGCCAACTCTCTTCCGAAATTGTTATGTTCAGATCTTGTTCCCAAATATTCTTTAAAACTTCATGTATTTTCCCTTGATTGTTTATTATCCTATAAATTTTGCTAACTATCCCTTTAATTCCTATGTTTCCCTTTCTTATTTTAACCAAAAGTTCTTCAAAGGTTGTGAGTTGCCTGTCTAGACTATTATACAATAAAAATCTCTTATTCCACTTATTTATCTGGAGAATCTGGAACCAATTTAATTTCAACTGTGAATAAAGTGCCTTTCTTTTCTCCAAGTCTCTACAGACCTTCAGCCAATCTTTTAACAACGAAACCCCATTTTCTAATAAAGTTGCCTTAATATCCCTATTTATTTTAATTGGGAAGTTATTAAAATCTTCTAATTCCGCTATTGGTGAAATCCCTGGAGTAAGATCTTCTCTTACTCCATTCCATTCTTCTATGGTCGTTTTTGTTATCCTATTCTGTATTTCTTTATTTTTTTTGCCATCTATTTTGCTTAGAAATATCGCTTTACTCACTTGCGAGAAATCTCTCTTTTCAATTTTTTCCCATATCGATTCCTCCCTCATTAAAATTTTTACAACATTTCTTACTTGGAAAGCTCTGTAATAATTATGTATACTTGGAATCCCTAATCCTCCTTCTTTTTGAGGTATATACCACAGTTGTTTAGATATTCTTGTTTTTCGTTTCCCATTGCAAAAATTATTTATAATTTTTTGATATTCTTCCAATTCTTTATTACTATGTTTTATTGGTAAAACATCGAATAGAAAATTTAATTTGGGTAATAACATCATTTTGCTTAGGGCTATCCGGCCAAACCATGATAGATTCAATTTATTATATTGCGTTATTTTCCTTTCAATATCCTTCTTTTGCTTTACATAATTTAACTTTTTAAGTTCTCCAGTTTTGCCTGAGATTATTATTCCCAGGTATCTTAAATTAGGCTTGACTTGTATCTTATATTTTTCTTTTATGTTTTCTCGCTCTTCTTTTCCCCCATTGCAATATATCATTTCTGATTTTTCCCAATTTACTCTCAAACCTGTTGTTTCTTCAAACGTTTTTAAATGCAAATATATTCTTTCTAATGCCTTCTTCGGATGCTTTAAAATTATCAATGTATCATCTGCATATAAGTTTATTTTATTATCTTCTATTCCGCATATTTCCTCATCTTGAAGTATAGCATTAGCTAGAAACTCCATTGCCAATATAAACAAAACTGGGGACAAAGGACACCCCTGACGGGTGCCTGCTTCCAATTTTATATCCTCTGTGTATATATCATTAACTTTAACTCTAGCTATTCCTTGTTGATATAATTTTGTTATTTCTCCCTGAAATTTGTTACCAAATCCGTACAGGCCAATCATTCCATGAATTGTAGCCCATTGTAACGAATCAAATGCTTTAAATATATCAAGAGATAAAAATCCCACCTTCTCTTTTTTCCTTTCTGTAATATCCAGCAGGTCCAACACTCTTCTTACCAAATCTGACATATACCTGTTTTTCACAAAACCTGCTTGATCTTTATTAATATATTCATCTATAAAGCTACTCAATCGTTTAGTCAATATTGTCGTAAAAATTTTTGCATCTTGATTAATCAATGAGATTGGCCTGTATGATTCTATTTTCTCCAATTCTTTTCCTGGTTTAGGAATTAAAGTAATAATCAACCTATTCCATGAGTTCGGTATTGGTTCCCCTTCCAATATTTTATTAAATAATTTATGTAACTTTGGGACTATCAGTTCCTTAAATTCTTTATAGAATTCGGCCAGTAACCCATCTTCTCCTGGTGCCTTATCTGATTTTAATTTTCCAATAACTTCCCTAATTTCAATTTGTGTTATTTCCTCCTCCATTTTATTTCTATGTTCTTCTGAAATCTTGCTTATTTGTTGTTTATCGAAATATTCTTTAAGTTTTGCTATGGTTACATCCTTTTTTGAATATAGATCTCAATAAAAACTTTCAACAATTTTGACTTTCTCTGTACTCTTATTGCACCTTTTTGCCTTTCTTATCTATCAATACACCGATCTGGCTCTTAACCTTCTTTTCTTTGGCTGCCCTTGCCAATAATTTTGAATTTTTGTTACCATATTCAAAATATTCCCTTTTTAAAAAAATTAAATCTTTTGTAACTCTTTCCATATCTTTTCCTTCTAATTCCTTTCTTATTTTTTGAATTTTTCCAAATATATCTTGCCCTTTGGTCCTTGGATGCTCCAATTGATATTCTTTTAATTGTTTTTCCAATTCCTGATATCTACTTCTATTTTGTTTGTTTCTTGTACTTGTAATTTTTATAGATTCACCTCTAAAAACTGCTTTCATAGTATCCCACACTGTGCTATATCTAACCTCATTGTTATCATTCCATTTCCAACTTTCTTCCCATTTTTCTATTATATAATTCTTGGTAACTTGCTCTTTAAAAATTTTCGAGTTATATCTCCAATTATACATTTACCTTCCGGGACCTTCTAATTTTATATTCATTAATATTTTTGCATGATCTGATTCTTTAATTGTTCCTACCTCTATATCTTCCACCAGTCTATTCAGACCTTCTGTAACAAAGATATAATCTATCCTGGAATACATATTATGTACTTGGGAAAAATATGTATATACTCTTTCCCCACCCTTAATCTCTCTCCACACATCCTTTAAACCAATTGTGTTAATCCAATTCTCCAATATATATTTTTTGCTCTTTCTTTTATCCCCTGTACTGTCCATATCAGATCTTATTAGATTGAAATCCCCCGCTATTATCATATTCATATTCGCCTCTTTGCTAATAATTTTTTGCATTTTATTTAAAAATTGTTCCTGATTATCATTTGGTGCATAAATATTAACAAGTGTCAGTTCCTGATCATCTAATTTCCTTTAATTATTAAATACCTCCCTTCTGGGTCTGAAATGCTTTGTGTCATATTGTATCCTGTTTTATCAGAGATCAATATCGCCACTCCTTTAGACTTGGATGTACCATATGCCATTTCATAAATTTGCATTCCTTTCAGAACTAATTTATTTGCTTCCGCTGATTTTTGATGGGTTTCCTGTAAAAAGATAATATCCAGTTTATCTTTTTTAAGCGCTAATTGTAATTTCTTTCTTTTCAATACGTTACCTGTACCCTTTACATTCCATGATACTACTTTAATATTTTTGATCATCTATAATTAACCTGCTTCAGTTTATAGAAACCTTCCCTGGACGTGCAATCCATCACCCAACATTGAATAACCGAAAAAAACCTAAATACTTACCCTTAACTAAACTAAAAAACTTACCTATCCTACTAAAGTCGTTGAACCTCCCCACTCGTCTCTTCAGAGTTACACCTTTGTCTTCCAAAGAAGGGAGGTGGGGACATGAAAAGAATGACATGATCTAATTACGATCCCTATATTTACTCACCCAGCTCCACCCATCGCTCTCACTTTTTTTTTTAATAAAAGTAGAAGAGAATCAAGGGGCATAAAGAAAGAAAAAAATATCATACAAAAGATAGTAATTGCTCACTCTACCACCAGCACACTCACAGAATCATCAGTACCCCCGTAGCTCCCTCTTCTTCTTCTTCTCCCGATCTGTCTCTTTTTATGGCTCCAGATTCCAACAATTCTTTTCTTAAGGACATCCATTCCTGCGTTCCCACCTTAACCAAGCCAATCTGACACACATATTCTAATACATCCATTTCTGAATCAACAACGTGCATCTTTCTATCGTAATAGAAACATATTTGCTGTGGAAATCTCCAATTATATGTAAGCCCCCTGGCTTTTAGAAGTTTTGTCATTGGTTTCACTTTGTATCTCCAAACACGTTCTTCCGGAGCTATATCATTGTAGACTTCCACAGCAGTCCCATCTATTTCCAGAACGCCAGCACCAGCCTGTTTAATAAAAGCCATCACCCTAAGCTTATCACCCCAATTTGCAAATTTGACCAAAACATTTCTTTGGAAGTTCTTTCCTCTCTTTCCCCCCACCCTGAAAACACTAGCTATATCTTCCGCAACAAAATCTTTTCCCATTTTAAGAGCGTTTAGCCAATCAACTATTCTTTCCTTCAGCTTGTCTGGCGTTCGTTCTGGCATTTTTCGAATCACAATATTTTGCTTTCGCATACCTTCTTCACCATATCTAATCTTTTTCCTTGTGAACACACTTTGTAATCAATTTCTTTTGTTTTGGACTCAAATTCTTTCACATCAAGTTGTAATGTCTTTACGTCCTTCCTCGTATTCTTCATCATATTTTCCATCCTTTTTGAATTGTCTTTAACTTCCCTTAACAAGTCATTAAGAATTGTGGCCAAATTTTGAAAATTAGTGGTGGTTGCATCTCTGTCCCGCTTCGTCTGCTCGTTGTTAATTTGAATCTCTTTTCTCAATTCTTGAAAATTCCCTGACATTGACTTTTCCATCTGTTCAACTTTCTTCATAAATTTACCTATCTCTACATAGAAGTGCACGTTTTCTCCTGCTGAAGTCTCGGCCATCGGTGGTGGTGTTTGTCCATCTCTTTGTTCTCTTTGTTCCCTCTGTTCCTTTTGCTCTCTTTGGTCCTTTGGCTCTTTCTTGTCCTTTCTCATTTCAGTTCTCTTTGGCTTCACAACTTCTTCGGTGTCCTCTCTACCCTTACCCCCCTCCATGACTATGCTCAGTTAGTGTGCAAGATCAATATTTTTGGCTAAACAATTAAAACCAATTCCCTCTCTCTTCTGCCACTCTCCCTCACTCCCCCCGTTTTTGAGTTTAAATATAGCTTTTGTGATTCTCCAATTAATTTCAGTTAATCAGCCAATTTTCAAATTAATATTACACACCATCAAAAACTAGTCAAATCAAATCTACAATAATCAATACTTAATAATCAATTAATTTCCAATAGATCAAATATTCAAATATTAAAATTAATCAATTTCAATAACAACAGTCAATAAAATCTATTTCAATTCAATCAATTCCTATTATGATGTCAAAATCAATATCTAATACCCCTAATCAGTTTCAACCAATAGTTTTCTAAAAAAATAACTTTTTAATAAAAATCAGTTAATTTATGTATATGATCCGAATTAATATCAGAAATATTCAATTTAATATCAATAATAATTTTTCTTGATTACTTAAAAATAACTTCCACAGCACAATTTATGATTAATTTATCACCTTAGAAAGGGGGGAGGGATTTGAGAGGGGAAATCAAGGAGAAAGGAGTTTAGCTTAGAAACTAGGGAGCAATCTTTTTATAGATGAGAGGGGGGTATGACACACAATTACAATACAGCTTACACAATTACATTAAAACTCACAAAAGAAGAAGAAAAGAAAAAAGAGAAGCCTATAATTTATTAATTTATTTTATTTAGAAATTAGTCTAGAAAACAGATAAAGCCGACATATAAAAAACAGCGAGTTACTAAGTAGTTACTAACTTAGAAAGAAGAAGGAAAAATGAAAAAAGAGAAAGAAAAAATAATTGAACAAATGGGGTCTAGCCCCAAAAATATAAAATAAAAAAATTAAAAAGAAAAGAAAAAAATCCTTCTGTTCTCTCTCTCTCCCCCCTCAAAAATTAAAAAGTGCCAAGAAAAGAGGAGATAAAAAAGGGGAGGGAGGGAGAGAAACACAAGAAAAGAGAAAAAGAAAAGAAAAAAAGAGAGAGAGAGAATTCTACGTTGTTTGGTTTAGTTCTTAGTCCAACTGCTTTAAATCTTAAAAAAAAAAATTCTCTTTCCCCTCCCTTAAAAACGAAGGGAGAGAATATATTAATCTTTTTAAAACAATGCTCTGTCCCAAAAATTCAACTCTCCTCGTCTCACATGCAGTTTCGATTTCCTTAGGTTTCGTTTCTGTCCCTTACGCCGCCATTAATCCAGACCGTGCTGCTTCTTCACCCCAAACAACAGAAAGAACTAAAAAAAAAGACCCGAAAGAAGTAAAAAGAGAAGGAAAAAAAACACCCCTGTTCTCTTCTGCAATCTATAGTCCCAAAATATCCACTTCATTTAAAGAAAGGGAAAAAATGTCTCTTTAAAAGCTCACTTTTCCTCCGTGTTAGTTGCCGATCTCACCACCCGCTGCTCAGATCTTCTATTCACCGCTCACTCGTTAAGACAGCCAACTGACCACAATTTCTCCACACGCTTTCCACTCTGTCTCTCACCCGATAATGCGGGAGTTCCTCCGTCTGTCTCCGGCTCCCGGACCGGCTCAACGGGCCGGATCAACAAGACCGGAGCCTCTTTCGAGACTCCGCTCTGTTCCCCGCCCGGAGCACGGCTCCTTTGAGCCCCGAACTTCAGTAATGAGCGAAGGTGGCTCTTTTGCTTCTCACTCGGCAAACTTGTCTCTTCCGTTAATCGCGTCTCCAGATAAGTCGTTTTTATTTAATTAAATCCCGTTGTAAATCTCATTAATTTGGTGGAGCTGAGCGCAATGGCGACTGCTACCTATGCCATCCTTAGCCATGCCCCCTCAACTAGAGCTTTTAAACCAGAGTTTAAAGCTTATTCTGGCTAATCTTTCTCACATTAGGTCAGATGGAAGAAACTACAGAATGAACTCACCACAAGATGGATTCATTTTGGCTCTTTTCAACTTTTTAACAGTTAAAGAAGTTAGGTACTAAGTCTTTGCCTAGACAGTTCTCTAGGATAATATGCCTTAATGTAAATGTAAAACAGCTGTACCTCCTTAAGGGTTCTCCAATTGGAACAGCACAGGTGTAGCTTATTGATGAGGTAACTCCAAGACTTTGCTTAAAAACCCCAAGCCAGGGGTGCCAGGCCGCCAGGCCTTTTTAGGAACTGTGGTAGTATGTCAATATAGGTAAAGGTATTAAATAGACATTAAAATACACACAGACACACCACATCCAAAGGGGAGTCACTTACCCTGGGGAGCAGACTATAGGGAGCTTCAGGCTAGCAGCTTCTCTTCCTCCTCCCTGCTTGGGAGGACAGCAAGGAGGCCGTGCATACGTGCCAAGCACTGTAGGCATGCATGCACACCAAGTGCTTGGCGTGCATGTGCAGTGGAGGAACAAGTGAAAAGGTAAGCCCCAAAGGTGGTTCCCCCCAAAAGCTGCTACCAGTTTTCCAGGACACTGGGGAAAGTTACTACCGGTTCTGGCAAACTGGTGCGAACCTGTTACATCCCATCACTGCTTAGAAGGAGGAGATATAGGGAAGGCTGTTGATTGCACCAGCAGAACAGGTAAGCATGGAACCCAAAGTGATAACTTCTAGGTAGACTCATACAGAAGCTCAAAAGCCAAGAATGTAACTTAGAAAGACTCGTTTCTCCACCATTTGTCCATCAGTACAGACTTTCATGAGGTTTGTCTTCCCCGTTCACAGTTCCAGGGACAGCATTGACCCAGAACAGAAAGTAATTTGACAGTGTTAATTGCTTTATTTGCTCTCAGCAAAGCAAACATAGATGCCACATTTATGGTAGGATGTTCTGCTTTTTCATGTATTGGGTTGCAGTGGCTCAGTGGTTAAGAAGCTCACCTTTTTTTCTGAAAGGCCAGCAAATTGGAAGTTCAAAGCCCGGGCACTGCATTACAGATTGAGGGCCTGTCTCTGTCCCAGCTCCTGCCAACCTAGCAGTTCGAAAGCAAGAAATTGCAAGTAGATCAATGGGGACCACTTGGGTGGAAAAAGATCTTAGGGATGTTACCTGAATTTCAGACTCCAAGGCCTTAGAGCTGCAGGCATCCAGGCCAAAAAGTCTGAAATCATTTTATTTTTAATCTTTAAGAAACTTTTCGCAGGCGGAAGCTTTAAAAATGAGCCATAGACCAATTGTTTGATACATAATAAAGAAGTTTACTTGAAAATCAAATTAAAAGAAAAGAAAACAATAATTAATACAGATTTAAACAGGGTTTTTGACCTATCTCTAGGCAGATGGTAAAGCCAGGAGAATAGGTAGTTCTACTGACTGCAGAGTTCAGATTTATATGTTTTAGAGGCCCCAAACTAACTCTTACATTTTAAGTAAAACAAAGAAAAGAAGATCATCACTGTTCAATTAAAATAAGTACACAGATTAAAGAGTAAATGTTACAGTTTTACAATTACAAAAGAAACAACAACTTTTAGGTCTCTGCATTCCCTTCTTTATGAGTTCTCATAGAAGTGTTAATCCAAAAGACATAGGAGAGGAAGTACTCAGCTCCTTTCCTTAGGCAAGATTATCAGATGTTCTCCTTAGCAGTGCAGGGAGACTTCCTTTTAATACAGTATTGTATTCTGTATTGATTTAATATCAAAATTATCCTGTTAGTTGTAATTTTTCCATCTGACTGTCCCTTGGAATGAGGAGACACAAAATCCAGCATTAATATCATTGTCAAACACAAACAGAAGTTATTCTATAGAAGTTCCCTATATATTCCTATCTTAAAGGAATCAAACTTCAGTGGACCAAAAGTCTTAAGCTTTAAGTCAAGCATTTGCATTGTCTAGCAGGCAAAATGAAATTAACATTTTAGCATTATCTCAAAGGTGAGGAACTGCAGGTCACCACCTGGTCAAATTACACTAATTTCCAGGTTCGTTTGATTGTATTGTGTGAAGCTTAGGTTTACCATGGTCCATGAAGAGGGTGGGGGTATAAAGGAAATCTTTATTGATTAAAAGGAAATTTCTATTGATGTTAGATTAAAGTACGACCAGGACTTTAAGCATTGTCTGCCATCAAGGTCTGTGTTCTGGGGAATATGAATGTGTGATGACCACTTCAGGGGCCATCTCAAGGGAAACCAAAGAGGTTCAAACAACTTTATTAAAAATAAATGAATATGTCTTAAACTAAAGGGTGAATTTCAAATTTTATGTAACAGTGACATCTGGGCACTCCCTCAATGGAGTTCCTCCAGCAAAAATCCTTTTAACCTAGAATAATTTCTGACACGAAATCTTCCCAGATTTCTGATGCAAAATCAGTCCCAGAATCTTCCACATCATCCTGCTGACTGAACCTCCTGCCGACTGACATCTGTTTACAGTGACAATTGCTGGCCTTTAGAAGAGATTTAAAGAAATGGTTGGACCAGTGGGTGTGGGGGGCTTCTACTGGACCCAACCACCACCACCCGGCTCATATGATCATCAGTCCATTCTGCCATCTGGATTTGAGATTTTTAGATTTGAAAGTTTTGTAATGTTTTATTTATGCGTATCGTGTGTCAGAGTATTTTATGTTAGTGTTGTTTCCTGCATTGTAAACCACCCAGAGTCGCCTTAGTGAGCAGGCGGTAAATAAGTTGAAATAAATAAATAAATAAATAAATATTGGGCCTACAGGTCTAGCCAGCATCCATTTAGTGGCATCTTGAGAAGATGAGAGAGAAACTGCTCGTTGACACTCACACTTTCTCCATATAGACAAAGTGATCCCCTGGGGGTGGGGGGCAATACTCTCACGATGTTCTGTTGGAGAACTGGCAACATTTGATGACCCCATGGGCTTCTGTACGTGTAGAGATTCCTGTTTGGCTCCACACTGCCCTGTTTGCATATGCCTTTCCTTCAGAGGGGTTCAGCAGGCCACACAAGACAACCAGTCCCAGAATCTTCCACATCGTCCTGCTCTCACACCTATGGGGAAAAGAGTGTTTAGTGCAAATCCAAGCACAGTTTTGCCCAAGGAAACAACAGCCCTCCCTGATCCAAATACGAAGGACAACCTGAACTCATTGGGCCATTAACCTATTCTGAACTGACTATGCCAACTGAAGTGGAACTTCCTTGTCACATCTCCCTCCTCCTTGGTGCTTTCTGTTGCAAGTGAAAAGCATCATGAATGGAGGTTGTCCAGAAGTAGTAGTAGTAGTAGTAGTAGTAGTAGTAGTAGTAGTAGTAGTTGTTGTTGTTGTTGTTGTTGTTGTTGTTGTTGTTGTTGTTGTTGTTGTTCTTCTTCTTCTTCTTCTTCTTCTTCTTCTTCTTCTTCTTCTTCTTCTCCTTCTCCTCCTCCTCCTCCTTCAGTTGCACAGTTGGTTGTGACTCTTTGCGACCCTATGGACCATTACCAACCAAGCACCTCTGTCCTCCGTCGTCCTCCTCAACCCACCTAGTTCTGTGCCCATTGGGAGAGTCAAAGCATGGAGAGGTGCTTTTGGGCCAATGGAGCAGAAAGAGGCAGGCAAGTTCACCTAGTTGGAATGTAGAACCCCACACGCTGCTCGGATCAGGCCCCAAACCCTGGGACTGTTGATCCAGGCTTGGCCCAGCCTCTTCTTATTTCATGGTTTCCACCCATGTTCTCAGGAACCCTTCGTGGCCATCTCCTCCCCTGGTCCCCATTGGTGGCAGTTGAAGGGTTAGCCTTTGCTGAGCCCCTGCTTGTAGGAAGGACAGGCCTGCTCTCCACCCTTTCAACAAAACTGGTAAGCACAGAAGGCTTTGGGGAAAGTGGAGGGCAGGGAGTTTGGGAAACGCTGCCCTGAAGGTGGCCTTTCAATGGTTTCTAGCTCGGACCAGGAGGGAAAATTGCAAGGAGTGAAAGACAAGAGACACAGTGAGGAGTTTTTCTTCCATTCAGTCTGCTGAATAAAGGAGTCCACTAGGACTAAATACCTGGCAAATGATTGGGATTTACTCCCAAAGTTTAACCCTCGCACACACTGCAGGTTAGATAAAGAGGAATGTCTCCCTTGCTCAAAAGCCAGTCATGTCTGACTCTGGAACGTGGGGCCCATCACCATTTACATCCAAAGACCCAATGCTGTGGCAGGGATGGCTAGCTACTGGAAGTGCACGTAACACTTCCACTTTTCACACCAAAGCAGTATCTACTTTCATGGCTTCCATGGCAGCTGTGGGCCTGACTCAGGTAATTCAGGGCCCAACCAGGAGGAGTGGCCACACTCCGGACCTAGTTTTCTTGTCGGAGCAGTGGCAGAGGGATCTGATATTACAGAAATTAGATATCACACCTGTGCCATGGTCAGATCACTATCTGGTGACTCTGGACTTTCTGGGGATGGGGCTTCACCGCAGGGAGGTAGGGCCCATTAGATTGGCCTGCCCCCGGCAACTGATGGATCCGGATGGATTCCAGAGGGAACTGGGAAATATTCCTCTGGATCAGTGACACGATTCGCCTGAGGCACTTGTTGACCTCTGGAACGAGAGGGCAACAGCAGCCTTGGATGCAATTGCTCCACTACGGTCTCTCCGTGCTCATGAACACCGCTCGTCCCCGTGGTTCACAGAGGAGTTGAGGGCACTCAAACGGGCAAAGAGACACCTAGAGTGCCGCTGGGTGAAGACTCGGAGTGAGTCCGACCAAACACTTGCTAGAGCTGCTATTAAAGCCTACCTTGTGGCGATGAGGGTGGTGAAACATCAATATTTCACCACCCTCATTGCCTCTGCAGATAATCACCCGGCGACCCTGTTCCAGGTGACCAGCTTCCTCCTCAGTAGAGGGGGGTCGGGCCCCGGTTGGCAGGGATCGGCTGAGGCTTTTGCTGATTATCTGGCGGAGAAAATTGCTCAGATTCGCGTAGAGTTGACTCCCGGTTTGGAAATTGCGGATCTGGGGTTGTCCAAAGTACAGTCTGGCCAAGTTATCTGGGATCGGTTTGATCCAGTTGTCCCTGAGGAAGTGGACAGGCTCCTGGGATCTGTTCGTGCCACTGCCTGTGCACTGGATCCATGTCCCGCCTGGCTAGTGAAATCAGGCAGGGCGGTGACAGGTGGTTGGGTCGAGGCTATCATCAATTCTTTGTTGTAGGAGGGTTTTTTTCCGGCTACCTTAAAACATGCTTTGGTGCGCCCCCTCCTGAAGAAAGTTTATCTAGACCCCGGATATGGTATGGAAACTGCATTGGTCGTGCTTGTGGATGATCTCTGGAGAGAGTGGGATGGTGGACATCCAACTGTCATGGCTCTTCTTGACCTCTCAGCAGCTTTCGATACCGTTGATAACGGTATCCTTCTGGGAAGGTTCCGAGGATTGGGGATCCACGGCACTGTGTGGTCCTGGTTTTCCTCATTTCTGAAGGGCCGAACCCAGTCGGTGTAGCTGGAAGGTGAGAGGTCCAGCCCTAGGCTCCTGCAATACGGGGTGCCTCAGGGCTCGGTCCTTTCACCTCTCCTGTTCAATATCTACATGAAACCACTGGGTGAGATCATCCATTCCCACAGGGTGAGGTATCACCAATATGCAGATGAAACTCAACTGTATATCTTGGCCTGTGGAGATCCAAGTGATGCAATGGAAGTCCTTTCCAGATACCTGGAGGCTGTGAGGGTCTGGATGGAGGAGAACGGGCTACAGCTGAATCCTGACAAGACTGAGTGGTTGTGGGTCAGGGGTCTTGCGTTATCTCGGGAGTTACCATCTTTGGTTCTGGATGGGGCAGTTTTGCCCCAAACAGACCCGGTGTGTAATCTGGGGGTCCTCTTGGACTCACGACTACTGCTCGAAGAGCAGGTGGCAGTCGTGGCCAGGAGGGCTTTTGCACAACTTCCTGTGATTCGCCAGTTATGTCCACTCCTAGACTGGGACTCCTTGCTCATGATCTCACACACTTTGGTCACCTCCAGACTTGACTATTGTAATGCGCTCTACATGGGGCTGCTCTTGGTGACCATTCGGTGGCTGCAACTGGTCCAGAATGCTGCTGCCCGGGTGGTGATGGGGTCCGGGCATTATGCTCGTGCCTCACCATTGCTTCAGGAGCTGCACTGGCTGCCTGTGTGCCACCAGGCGCAATTCAAGGTGCTGGTTATTACCTTTAAAGCCCTACATGGTAGTGGGCCAGGATACCTAAAGGACTGCATCGTCCCAAGGACATCTGCCTGTCCCACTAGAGTGGACCTGAGAGGCTCTCTGGTTGTGCCATTGGCTAGAGAGGCGCATCTCTCTAGCACTTGAAGGAGGGCCTTCTCTGTGTCTGCTCCGGCCCTGTGGAACCTCCTCCTGCCAACTGAACTGCACCTCCAGGCAGAGCTGCTGCCCTTCCGGAAGGGTGTAAAAACCTGGCTGGCAGGGCAGGTCTGGGGTACTGGAGGCACAACGTCGTCAGCCACACACACCCCGCTCCCTTAAGTTTTTAATTTTTAAATTATACAAAGATTTAGTTGTAGTTTTAATTGGTTTTAATTGTAGTTTTTGGGAGCTTTTTGAGTTTTAATCTATGTTGTTCTGATGTTTTTATGATGTGTTAAACCGCCCCGGGTCACCTTCGGTGTGGAGGGTGGTATAGAAATTAAAATAAATAAATAAATAAATAATCTACAGTAATACCTCGGATAACGCTAAGACTTGGTTCCACAAGTCTTGTTGTTATCCGATTTTTAGTGTTATCCGATCCATGTTAAAATCCTATGGGACGGATCGGATAACGTTAAAGCTCCATAGAGTTACACCGTAACCGCACAGGCTTTAACGGTTGTTATCCGATCCATCCCATAGGACCTTAACGTTATTCAATCCAATTCTCCTCCCCAGATTACTTAACGTTATGCGATTTTAGCGTTACCCGAGGCAAACGTTATCTGAGGTATTACTGTACTTGCAAATTTCTTGCTTTTGAACTACTAGATTGGCAGGAGCTGGGACAGATGACAGGAGTTCATTCTGTCATGTGGCACTTTGGTCCCAAACTGCCTGGTGCCTGTCTTAACCACTTTTAATACTCCAGGTTACCTACCTACAATACACAGCATGGGAGTACAGTATAGGGTAAGTGAATCATGTTATGCCATCTTTCCTTGTCAGTAACTGGATTATTTATGACACTAATTGTCATAGGCACTCTTGTACAGGGTTTAATTCTAATCAAATAAACCCGCAATAAACTAATGTGTTTCCTCTTTTCCCATTTAAACAAACTGCAATAAGGATTGAGCCCCCTTGTCCAGGAGGATATTTTTTTAAAAAACTTTGTTAGTTCCTTTTCTCCTACAAATCAGCCTGTGGAAGCCTTCTGCTTAGTACAAAGAAGAACTTGTACTGATGTTTTTTTAAATCACAAACGGCATTTTCTAAACAATTTGCCAAGGATTTTTTCCCTGTGATCACCATATGGCGAGTGGGCGGCAATATAAATTTGAACAAATAAATAAATAAAATAAAATAAATTGTCCTTGTTGCAGTGTGAGATGAGCTGGACGCTACAGAACCTCTCCCACAGCCTCATTTCCCATAACTCAGCACTTACCCGAGGTAGTAAGTTGCCCTGAAAAGTTACCTGTAGCTATTGCTCTGAGTTGGGATATGGTGGTTTGTCTTCTGATCTGTGATTTCAGCGTAAAACCAACCACCTTTTTAAACCTTAAACCCACCAGAGAAAATGAACAGGTTCATGACCTCCATGGATTTTATGAGCTGGAAGAGGGCTTGTTAAATCAAGTGTAAACTTAACTCTCTTTGCCTAGATCTCCTGTGGACTGATAAAAACCACAAGACATCTGGACAAATAGACTTAACTTTACTCTCTTGAGCAACAGGTTTTTCCCCATCAAATTCCTAGATTTTTGAAGTTTGATAGCTGGGTTTTTAGGGGTAGTTAGGAGACTATTTGTTCAGTGAAGTCTAGGGTGCACATTGTGCCTGCTTTTGAAAAATGTCTGATCTGGCCATAGTGCCATATGCCTGTCTCAGTTACATTTGGGGTACACAGAAAGAGCCTCCTTGAAGATTGTGGTATTTTTGAACCTGAGCAACCCTGGGCAATGGCCACATTGTGCTGGCTAAACTTTCTCACACTAGGCTGGGCAAAAGGAACTGAAGAATGAATTCACTCAAAGTTTTAGTCTATGAAAGTTTTAGTCTATGAAGTTTTAGACTAAAGTTTTAGTCTATGAATTTTTAAATTTTTTATTGATGTGTTTTAACTTGGGTTGTAAGCCGCCCAGAGTCGGGCTTGCCCGATTGGGGCGGGTTAGCAAGTATGAAATATAAATAAATATAAATAAATAAATAAAGGTGGTTTCAGTTGAGCAGTTTCACGTCTGGTTTAGACAAAGAAGGAGAAGTTATGTCTCACTTGGATGGCTCCAAAGGTTTTTAGAAGCACCAGTTGGGTCCTCAGTGCAGTGGACACTGATGTGGCCACAGTTCCATGTGCCTTTCTCAGTTACGTTTGGGTTACACAGCCTTTCTAAAAATTTATGTTGGGATGTCCCTTTGATTAAAACAAAAGAGGTCTCTTTATGATTATGTTACCCTCTCCAGTGAATCAGCTATCTTACATGTGGATAAACAACCAAGGAAGGAGGAAAAGGTTATGCAAAAATGTCATCTACCTTGAATCTTTTAGGGCTTGCTTGCTAGACATTTTCTTTCTTCTCCTCTAGCCGCAGCACTTAAATGCACCTCTGCTGCTTATCTACCTTGGAATTCACCTCTTCACCAACCACTGTTATAAAACTCTAAAGGTAATTGTAGAAGTGATTTTCTGTAGAAGGGGTTTTCTTCATTTGTGTGTGATTCCTCCATCTCATTTGTTTAGTTAGGAAACGTCCTGGAGGTCCAAAAGACATTGTGTCTGGAGGAGACCTCTGTGAGTTTATCCTACAACCCCAATTCCAAACACCATTACTCAGTCCCATCATATAACGGCACCTCTCATGGCAGCAGAAAATAGTAACCTATGACAGTTGGATGTCCACCATCCCGGTCTCTCCAGACATCATCCACAAGCGCGACCAATGCAGTTTCTGTACCATATCCAGGCCTGAATCCTGACTGAAAAGGGCCCAGATAATCTGCTTGATCCAGGATCTCCTGTAACGGCCGTGCCACTGCCTTCTCCAAAACCTTATGCCGGAATGGAAGGTTGGAGACTGGCCGGTAGTTGGTCATAATCGTAGGGTCGAGGGATGGCTTCTTTAGGAGGGGGTCTACCAAAGAGTGTTTCAAGGTTGTTGGGAAAAAAAATCCTCCCAAAGCGAAGAGTTAATAATGACCTTGACCCAACCACCTGTCACTGTCCTGGCAGATTTCACCAGTCAGGCGGGGCATGGATCTAATGCAAAGGCAGTGGCACGCACAGATCCCAGGAGCCTGTCCACTTCCTCAGGGACAACTGGATCAAACCGATCCCAGATAACCTGACCAGACTGCACTTCGGACAACCCCAAATCTTATAGTTCCATGCTGGGATTCAACCTCAACTGAATCTGAGCGATTTTCTCTGCTAGATAATCAGCAAAAGCCTCCACCGAACTTTGCCAACTGGGGCCAGACCCCCCTCTTCCAAGGAGGGACCTGGTCACTCGGAACAGAGTCGCTGGACGATTATCTGCAGAGACAATGAGGGTGGTGAAATGATGTTTCACCACCCCGATCCCCACTTGATAGTCCTTAATAGCAGCTCTAGCAAGTGTTCAATCGGACTCACTCTGAGTCTATACCCAGCGGCGCTCTCGGCATCTCTTAGCCTGTTTAAGCACCCTCAACTCCTCTGTAAACCATGGGGAAGAGTGCCTCCTACAAGCATGGAGAGGCCGTAGTGGTGCGATTACATCCAAGGCTGCAGTTGCTTCCTTATACCAAAGGTCAACAACCCCAGTTTGGGATCCATCCGGATCCATCAGTCACCGGGGGCAGACTGATCGCATAGGCCCTACCCCCCTGCGGTGAAGCCCCATCCCCAGAAAGTCCAGAGTCACCGGATAGTGATCCGACCATGGCACAGGTGTAATATCGAATTTCTGTAACTCCAGATCACTCTGCCACTGCTCCAACAAGAAAACTAAATCCGGGGTGTGGCCACTGCTCCTGGTTGGGCCCTGAATTACCTGAGTCAGGCCCACAGCTGCCATGGAAGCCATGAACTCCCGAGCTGCCACGGAGCCGACCCCCAGTGAAGGCAAATGGAAGTCCCCCAGAACCATAAGTCTGGGGAACTCCTACGCCAACATGATGATGGTGTCAAGGAGCTCAGGCAGGGAATCTGCTACCTTGCAGGGAGCCAAGTACAGGAGTAAGATTCCCAACTGAGCCTTAGCAACATCTTTCCATTTCAAGATATCAGGGCTAAACTAAAGAGTTCAGGGGAGGTTTCTCCTTGTAGTGCAACCTTGTGTAATGGTTGCATCAGTGTGTGGTTGCATCAGTGCATTTGCGTGGGAAAGGAAGGGAGATAATGTGAGAGGCCTGCATTACCTGCTCTACTCAGAAGAGACGAGTAGAGCAGATAATGCAGGTAATTCACGCCTTTGGGACAAAGAAAGAAAGACCTGCTCTACAACTCTTGCACGTGCAACATCCATGCAGGGACCCGAGTGCTGAGCTTGTGAGCCTGGGCACCCACATGGGGAGCAGATGGACCCTCACCTGTTCGTTACAGGCTTCCCTTTCTGCAAGATGCTTCTTGCAATATAAAACTTGCTTCTTTATTCCACCACCTGGGAATTCATAGTTTCCATTACCACTTTCCTCACTGCAGCCTTCATAGTATTCTGACCTTCATGATGGAGAGAAGAAGTGGAAGTTGGAAAGTGTGAGATCAGGATGACAGGAAGGGTTTGCATGAGGGTGAGGTCAAGGGTTAAGACTGGACAGCAGTGGATAATTGGATTGTGTGAGGGTTGTGTTATTCCCAAGTGTGTCAGCAATTCCGTTTGTCACCATTCATCTGCATCAGCACACTTTCCAAAGTACAACTCATTAGAATTACTGCCAACTCAGCTGTGTTGTGATATTGAGTTTCAGTATACGCAGTGCAGGTGGAAAGAAACACCAACACGAGCGATTCCTGCTGTTCAACATTTCAACCAACACATGGAAAAACAGTGTGCCAGTGGCCTGCATGAACAAGCACCTTCTTTTTTCTTTATGGAAAAAGCCACACAATCAAAATCAACCACAACTAGGGGTGAGAATGCACTGTTGTGTCACATATTTCTGGTTATCTTGTGGGACTGTTGAAACAAAATCACTTTTTAATAAGCCCTAAAAACTTCAAGGTAGATGACATTTGTGTGTGTTACCTTTTCCTCCTTCCTTGATTGTTTATGACCATGTGAAATAGCTGATGGCAATCTTTCGCTGGAGAGGGTAACATAAGCACCAAAAGAGCTCTTTTGTTTTAATCAAAGTGACATTCCAACATAAATCAAAGGACATCACCTAAACCCTAAACCTGGCTCAGAGCCACAACCTACCAAGCCCATCCTCTAGATTCCTGCCTTTGCCACCCGTGGGAAGCTCAAAAGAAGAATGTCTCAGCCTCCCGCCTGCTGTGGCTAGCAGAAACCTGCATAGCTGCCTCTGCTTCTGTGGATGTTAGGTAGCCATTTTGACTACCAGTCCGCTTTGCCCACATCCTAGTCTAGGGATCTGTCCAATCTTCGTTCGAAGCTGCCCCTGCAGGTGGCTGTCACCAAATTCTAGGAAAGTGCAATGCCAGAGGAACTCTTTTTATTCTGTCCCAAATTCCCCAGCAGTGACTTAGACTGTAAGACCAGCTTACAGGGAGAGACATGCCTCTTTTTTCCTCTCCTCCATACCATGCAGCCTGCAATTTTCTTCTTTTTAAAGGTGATGTATCTATTCTGGACAGTGGCTATCACTGTGGCAATAGTCTTCCTGTTTTTAATGTCTTGGAACAGTTCTCCTGAGGACCTTCCACACCAGCCTCTCAGGTTCTTTAGCCATAAAGTCTGTCTGTCCAGGGCCTCTTTCTTCCCAGGATCTTTCCTTGCACAGTGAGTATTCTACGCTTTATGTTGTTCCTCATGATATGGCCAAGCTATTGGAACTTTCTTTACATAATGGTCTTAAAACACTTCTTGCTCATTATCAATCCAGCACAGCACTTCTACATTAGTCACATGGCCAACCCATGGTATCCTTAGCAGCCAGCAGTAGATCCACATTTCAAAAGCTTTGATTCTCTTTTCAGATGCTTTAGTCCAGGGATTCTCAACCTGTGGCCTGTGGGCCAGATGCGGCCCGTGACACAATTTCATGTGCTTCCCACACACACTGCCTCCATTGCACCCGGAAGTGCCATGTGGTAGAGGAAGGACAAAATGGCCATCCAGCCCCCAAGTTGCCTGAGGGAGCATGACTTGACCCCCGCCATAAAAAGGCTGAAAACTGCTATAGTCAATGTCCAAGCTTCGATGCCATACAGCAACCCTGGGAACACACGAAACATCACACAATGTGGATCTTTGTAGCAAGACTTAGGTCTCTACTGCATAAGAAATGTCACATTTTATTTCTCTCCTCTGCTGTTGGTTATCCTTACACCTAATCATCATTTCTAATTCCTTCATTGCTTCATTCCTTCCATGTCTCAGTCTTCATCAATGGAGAAGAAAGAAAGATAAGAAAGGAAATGAAGGAAAGAAAGGAAACAAAGGAAAGAAAGAAAATCCTGTCCTCACCCAAAAAGAATGCCAATTGGTCAGTCACATCTCAGTGACAAGAAGCTGAATAAATCACATGTAGGTTTATTCTTCTTTTGTTAGATATTTAAATGTCCTAGCGGCGGGGAAATCGCCGCTACCCATTGGTCAGTGGGCTGGGTCAAGCAGGGTATTTAATCCCCTGCTGACCCAGCCTTTGTTGTTGTTGTCTGTGCTAACCACAATAAACAGACGTGTTGTTTGGTTCACCCTTAATGGCTTCCGTGTCCTCACTCCCGCGCCCTGATCTCCGGATCTAACACTGGCGACGAAGGTGGGATTTTGAGGAACGGACCAGAACCATCACACACACCAGAGCCACCTCTCACGAAGGCACCTCGCCATGGCTGCTTACGTTCCACCGGCTCCCTTCCAACCGAAGGACGAGAGATGGAAGAGCTATATGGACCGTTTTGAGTTCTCCCTGCTAGCTGCGGAACTGGGAGAGATAGCATCGGAGCGGAAGAAGGCGTTCTTCCTCACCCACTGCGGAGCCAAGGTCTACGAAGTGGCCCAGTCCCTGGTGGATCCAACACCAATCCTGGACGTCTCATGGGAAGCACTACAGTTGGCCCTCAAGAACTACTATGCACCGGAGCCATCGAAGTTCGTGTTCCGGATCCAGTTCCGGGACCGATACCAGATGCCAGGGGAAACCATCGGCGAGTACGTGGCCGCCCTAAGGGCAGCAGCCGTCCCGGCGATATTCGGGCCATTCCTCGAGGACTCCCTGACCGAGCAGCTTATCAGAGGAGTCCGCGACAACAAGCTCCGGAAGAGGCTATTGGCCCGGAGAGACCTGACCCTGGCCGGGGCCATCGAGGAGGCCAGAGCTTTCGAGCTCTCGATGTCGACCGCATCCTCCCTCAACCGGTCCCCGTCGGCGCCCCGCCAAGCCTCCGCTCACCATCAAGACGTCGTTTCTGACGAGGACGAAGAGGAAGAAGCAGAGGTGTGCGCGACCGACGGGGGAAACTCGGGCAGGAGCGGCCAGCGCTGCGCAAGCTGCGGAGGGCCACA
This sequence comes from Furcifer pardalis, assembly GCA_030440675.1. NCBI lineage: Eukaryota > Metazoa > Chordata > Lepidosauria > Squamata > Chamaeleonidae > Furcifer > Furcifer pardalis. Next base: position 270,379,542 of record CP126891.1, on the reverse strand, counting down.
CCAGCGGGCACATTGCCGCTTCAGGGAGGCCATCTGCCGCTATTGCGACAAGCGGGGACACATTGGGAGGGTCTGCCGGGCAAGGCAAGCGGAGAACCAAGCGGACCGGCAGATTCAAAAGTTCCCGCCGGGCAAGATGGCCGCCAAACAGAGGACAAATCAGAGGCGCCAGGGACGCAACAGCGGCAAATTCGAAGATGCAGAGACGCACACGCTCACGATAAGCCACACCGCCACACAGAAGGGAGAGAAGTACCACGCCACAGTCACGATCGACGGGGCAGAGTGTCCGATGGAGGTCGACTCTGGGAGGTGGCAGAGTGTCCATGGAGGTGGATGAAGAAGACATTCCCGGCCCTAAAAGAATCAGACCTCCAGACCCAGAGGATCCGAATCAAGGACTGCCAAGGCAAGTTCCTCCCCGTCGCAGGACAGAAGTGGGTCCGTGTCAAGTACGGACCGAAGGAAGAAAGCCTACCGCTGACCGTAGTCCACGGTAACATCCCGACGCTACTGGGCACAAACTGGTTCCCCGCCCTGGGACTGTCCATCGCTGGCATCCACAACACTGCGACTGACCAGCCCGGGGACGCCTCGCTGAGGGACGACCTGATGGCCGAATTCCAGGACGTTTTCGGGGAAGGATTGGGCAGGTATGTGGGGTCCCCTATTTCATTTGCACTCAACCCGAGCGTTGCCCCCATCCGACTTAAGGCCCGGAGAGTCCCACTGGCACTCAAGCCCAGGGTCGAGAAGGAACTCGACAAGCTGGTCACCCAGGGAATCCTCGTTCCCGTAGACCACGCTCGGTGGGAGACCCCCATAGTGACCCCTATCAAACCGGACGGGTCAGTGCGCATCTGTGCGGACTACAAATGCACGATCAACAAGGCATTAGAGCCGAGCGCGTACCCGGTTCCCGTCATAGACCACTTACTCCATTCACTGGGCCCTGGCAAGATCTTTGCCAAGCTGGACCTGGCCCAAGCGTACCAACAGCTTCCGGTGGATGACACTACGGCCGAAGCCCAGACCATTGTCACACACCGGGGGGCATTCAAGTGCACGAGGCTGCAGTTCGGGGTCAGCATAGCTCCGGGACTGTTTCAGAGCACGATGGAAAGGCTCCTCCAAGGACTCCCGGGGGTGGTACCCTATTTCGATGATGTCCTGATAATTGCGGGGGATCCCGGGCAGCTCAAAGACAGGGTCGCCGCTGTCCTGGCTAAATTCAGGGCCGCTGGGCTCAGGGTGAAACGGGATAAGTGCCTGTTGGGGGTCCCCTCCGTGGACTTCTTAGGGTTCCACATCGACGCCAAGGGCATCCACCCAACGAAGGGAAAAGTGGAAGCGATTCGGAACGCCCCGGCCCCGAAAAACAAACAGGAGCTGCAGGCGTTCCTGGGACTCCTGAATTTCTACGCGACCTTCCTGAAAGGAAAGGCCACCGCGGCTGAGCCCCTACACAGACTGTTGGCCGCGAAGGCAGAGTGGGTGTGGGGACCCGAGCAAAAGTCAGCTTTCGCTGCGGTTAAAAATCTTCTCTCCCAGGACAGTTTCCTGATCCAATACAACGCGACCCTGCCACTGGTCCTCGCCTGCGACGCGTCTCCCTACGGCGTCGGCGCAGTCCTGGCCCACCGACTGCCCAACGGCCTCGAGGCGCCCATCGCCTATTACTCCAGGACCATGTCGCCGACGGAGAGGAACTACGGCCAGATCGACAAGGAGGCGCTGGCGGCAGTGGCAGGGGTAAGAAAGTTCCATGACTACTTGTACGGCCGGGACTTCGAACTTGTGACTGATCATAAGCCCCTATTGGGACTCCTGGCTGGCGACCGGCCTACACCCTCTGCCTTGTCCCCCCGGATGCAAAGGTGGGCCATTTTCCTGTCGGGGTACTCATACACCTTAGTCTACCGCCCCGGGAAACACATGGGAAATGCTGACGCCTTGAGCAGATGCCCCCTCCCGACCCAGGAAGGCGCGGAACGGGGGGAAGCATCGGTTCTTGCCCTGGACATCCTGGACTCTGCCCCCACTACGTCGGCCGAGGTTGCCAGGGCGACGGCGCGGGACGCCGAACTTCGGGCCGTTTCCAGCTGGGTTCAGCGGGGGTGGCCGGACAAGGGGGAAGGGGAGTTCAAGGTATATTTCGACAAGAAAGACGAACTGTGCTGTGTGGGGGGTTGCTTGCTGTGGGGGGACCGGGTAGTGGTGCCCAGGAAAATCCGCCCCAAGGTCCTAGAAACACTGCATGCCAGCCACCCGGGAATAGTAAAGATGAAGGGGTTAGCCCGAAGTTACGTGTGGTGGCCTGGTATTGACAAGGACATAGAGTCGTGGGTGGCCAAATGTACACCTTGCCAATCATCACGACCCAATCCACCAGCAGCCCCGGTCAGAGAATGGGAACAGCCCTCGGGCCCATGGCAGAGGATTCACATCGACCTCGCCGGCCCATTCCACGGCCAAACATTCCTGATTGTAGTGGATGCCTACTCGAAATGGTTGGAGATCCGACTCCTGAGTAGCACCACAGCCAGAGCAATGATCCGGGAACTCAGACAACTCTTTTCCACACACGGCATTCCCGACACCCTAGTCTCTGACAACGGGCCTCAGTTCACGGCCACTGAGTTTGAACAGTACCTGGCATCCCTAGGAACCAGGCACGCTCTCACATCCCCGTTCAGGGCGCAAGGGAATGGGCAGGCCGAGAGATTCGTGCGCAGCGCAAAGGAGGCCCTGGAAAGGCTAGGACCCGGGGACTGGCAGGAGCGCGTAGACACGTTCTTGCTGGCCCAACACAACCTTCCCTGCGCTGCCACGGGAAGGGCCCCCGCAGAGTTACTCATGGGTAGGAGACTCCGTTGTCAGCTTGACCGGTTACACCCTAGGTATTCTCCAGACAAGTTCAGGGGGGACCAACCACAGGGCCGGACACTGGCCATTGACTCACCAATCTTCGCTAGGAACTACGCGTCGGGCCACCCGTGGGAAGAGGGAACCGTCAGCGAAATGCTGGGCCCCTACACCTACAAGGTTCGCCTCGCTGATGGTCGGACATGGAAACGCCATGTCGACCAGCTCAGGAGGCGAACGAGTCCCGACACGGATAGCAACCTCCCCCGGGGAGTGCAGACCGGCGCTGAGCCAGACATGCACCCGATGGACGAACCGGTCACCGACCCGGTTCGGCCAGAAAACAGCCCCATTCACGCAGCACCATCACCGGCCAGCTTACCGTGTGGAACAGGCTCACCCCCGGTCACCGCGGAGCCCGACGCTCGTATTCCGGATCCGCTCCCGGCCCAGCCAGGGCAGAGCGAGAGCGACAGGTCCGCTCTGCCCGATGCCTCAGCGCCGACTGAACTGCGCAGGTCCGATCGAGTAAGAACACGCCCCCGTCACCTGGAGGATTTTGTATGCAAATAGCAGACTGGGGCATTCTGGGGGGAAGGGGTGTTAGATATTTAAATGTCCTAGCGGCGGGAAAATCGCCGCTACCCATTGGTCAGTGGGCTGGGTCAAGCAGGGTATTTAATCCCCTGCTGACCCAGCCGTTGTTGTTGTTGTCTGTGCTAACCACAATAAACAGACGTGTTGTTTGGTTCACCCTTAATGGCTTCCGTGTCCTCACTCCCGCGCCCTGATCTCCGGATCTAACATCTTTCATGTCCCATTCAAACCCTGGACTGTCAAAATGAAACCACTTTCTTGGTGTTGTCGTTGGCCAAACTCAAGTCCTCATCTGTGCATGTTTCTGGTAGAAATAGGCAGACCAGTAAACAAGATGGATTTGATTTAATGTAATTTTCAAATTTATATCCCGCCCCACTCAGGAGAACCCGACTCTAGGCGGCTTATATAATCACAATAAATATAATATAAACAGCAAATCAACAATATAGAGTAACCAAAACACACAGTGCATAAAAAAGTAACAACATTACATCACATGGTATACAAAATACGATTGAAAACTGCATTTGACAGAATAAATAAATATAAAATTATCACAGCCAAGGGAAAAGAGAAAAATCCAGTGGTTCTTGAAGCTGGACCATCACCTCACAAATGTTCCTCCTTCCCTCAACCCTGGCCAGCCAAGGGAGAAGTCCGGTCTCACCACCCACAACTCGTGGTGCTTCTCCTCCAGATGTCGGTGGCCGGGTCCCGGAGGGGGTGGGTGGGATCGACCTCCAACTGCCCACAGCTGGTGGTGCTTCTCTCCTGACGTCAGGGATGGGGCCCAGAGGGGTGAGCAGGAGCGTTTGGTATCTCTCCACATTCACACAACATGGTGTACTCTCCCAGCAGGCCCCACCTGAGCATGTTAGTCTTACATTTAGGGAATTCAACCCTCAGCCTATTTTGGGTCTTCCAAGTACTATAATAATAATAATAATTTCATGTCAGAAATTATTCTGGGTTGAAAGGATTTTTGCGGCCATATCCTCCTTTCAGCTTTAAAGTTAATCAAGTTACACTGTTCAAGGCATTCTGCAAGTAATGGATGATTTGTGTTTTCTTTCTCTTTTGTTCAAATCATCCAACCAACTCATCAGCTGAAAGCTTATGGGAGAAGGACAACTCGGTTTTGTGGCCCAAACACCACATGTGGGTTAGTAAGGCTTTTGCTTGGTGGAAGGATATCTAAGAAGGCTCCAGACTCTGTTGGGAAGCCTGGGGAAAACAATGTCTCACAAACATTCCAAATGGATCCAGTAATTGCATGACAATGAGAAGGACCTCTTGGCAGGACCTCTAGAAAACAGAGGGAGATCCAGGGTAAGGTGACTGGCCTTCAAACCACCTGGACTTGAGCCACGGAGGACTTGGATTTCTACCAAGATATGGCCTGGCACCCAGTGGGAAATGTTCCATCAAAGAAATCATGTATTTCTTAGCTAGTATCTGTGTGGACTGCACTGAGGACCCAGCTGGTGCTTCTAAAAACCTTTGGAGCCATCCAAGTGAGACATAACTTCTTCTTCTTCTTCTTCTTTGTCTAAACCCAATGTGAAACTGCTCAGCTGAAGGCACCTTTGGGTGAGTTCATTCTTCAGTTCCTTTCGCCCAGCCTAGTGTGAGAAACAGTGGTGGGATGTCAAAATTGTTACTATCCCACCATGATATCATCACAGTGTGGGTGGAGCTAACATCATGGGTGGAGCCAATGTCATGACATCATGATGTTGTGGGCGGGGCCAAAGAAAACAAATTAAAAAATAATAATAAAATAAAAACAAGCGCGCACACACACACACACACACACACCTCAACCCACCTACCCACCCACCCACAACACAAACCTGTAAATAAATTAAATAAATAAATAAAAAATACATTTAAATACACCCACCCACCCACCCACAACACAAATCAACCAGAGCTTTTAAACTACAGCTTAAAGCTTATTCTGGCTAATCTTTCTCACACTAGGTCAGATGGAAGGAACTACAGAATTAACTCACCACAAGATGGCTTTATTTTGGCACTTTTCAACTTTTCAACAGTTAAAGAAGTTGGGTACTAAGTCTTTGACTAACCAGTTCTCTAGGATATCTACGGGAGCAGGCTATAGGGAGCTTCAGGTTAGCAGTTTCTCTTCCTCCTCCCCGCTTGGGAGGACAGCAAGGAGGCCATGCCTACGCACCAAGCACTGTAGGCGTGCATGTGCAGTGGAGGAACCAGTGAAAAGGTAAGCCCCGAAGGTGGTTCCCCCCATAAGCTGCAACTGGTTCTCCAGGACACTGGGAAAAGTTACTACCGGTTCTGGCGAACTGGTGCGAACCTGTTACAGCCCATCACTGGTGAGAAAGTTTAGCCAGCACAATGTGGCCATTGCCCAGGGTTGCTCAGATTCAAAAATACCACAATCTTCAAGGAGGCTCTTCTGTGTACCCCAAATGTATTTGAGACAGGCATATATCACTGTAGCCAGATCAGACATTTTTTTTCAAAAGCAGGCACAATCTGCATCACAGGAGATCTAGGCATTGAGAGTTAAGTTTACACTTGATTTAACGAGCCCCCTTCCTGCTCATAAAATTCATGGAGGTCATGAACCTGTTCATTTTTACCACATTCTTTGATGGGTTTAAGGTTTAAAAAGGCGGCTGGTTCCAGGCTGAAATCACAGAGCAGGAGAAGACTGAGGCAACCACCAGTTCTGACAAACCACCATCTCCTAACTCAGAGCAATTGCTACAGGTAACTTTTCAGGGCAACTTACTACCTCGGGTAAGTGCTGAGTTATGGGAAATGAGGCTGTGGGAGAGGTTCTGTAGAGTCCAGCTCATCTCACACTGAAACAAGGGCAATGATGGTGATCAAGGGACAAAATTCCTTGGGAAATTGTTTAGGGGAAAAAAGAATGAGCTGAGAGGGCAGCAGAAAGTGGAAGTTGCAGAAATATGACTTGTAAACCCAGTCTGATCTGCCCCTCCTAAACTAGCATATAGATGTCATAAGTAGTCCAGTAACCGATAGGGAAGGATGTTGTAACAGGATTAGTTTATCCTGTATTTGTCTGCTATGTATTCTGATGGGAACTCAAGACAGCTAAACTGCAATGTTAAGTGGTTAAGATGCTGAACTGGATGACCAAAAGATCAGCAGTTTGAGACCCAAGTGTTCCATGACGGAGTGAGCTCCCATCATCTATCCCAGTTCCAACCAACCTAGCAGTTAGAAAGCAAGAAATTTGCAAGTAGATGAACAGGTACTGCTTCAGTGGGAAAGGTGACAGTGTTATGAGTGATTTCAGCATCCAGTCATGCCTGCCATATTACCAGGGAAATGCCCATAAATTCAGACAGCCCTGTCGCTTTGGCTATAAATCCAGAAGAGCACCACATCCTAGAGTCAGACATGACTGGCTTTTGAGCAAGCGAGACCTTTATCTTGCACGAGGATTAACCTTTAGGAGTCATTCCAAATCATTTGCCAGTTATTTAGCTTTGTCGGACTTGTTCATTTTAAAGAACTACTCGCGGTGGCTGCATTGTCTCTCCCCTTGTTGCCTATGGGTTACCAGCATGGCATGCCGAGGTAGTTGGACTGCAATTTCCCAGACACCTGGGGTGGTGCGTATGAGAGCCAGGAGAAAAGGGAGCAGAAGGACAGGAGAGGGGCAAGTGGAGGCAGCTATGCACTTCCTGGTCCGAGCTACAAACCATTGAAAGGCCACCATCAGGGCCACGTTTCCCAAACTCCCTGCCCCCTGCTTTCCCCAAAGCCTTCTGTGCTTACCAGTTTTGTTGAAAGGGTGGAGAGCAGGCTTGTCCTGTCAACAAGCAGAGGCTCAGCAAAGGCTAACCCTTCAGCTGCCACCAATGGGAGCCAGGGAGGAGATGGCCACGAAGGGTTCCTGAGAACATGGGTGGAAACCATGAAATAAGAAGAGGCTGGGCCAAGCCTGGATCAACAGTCCCAGGGTTTGGGGCCTGATCCGAGCAGCATGTGGGGTTCTACATTCCAACTAGATGAACTTGCCTGCCTCTTTCTGCTCCATTGGGCCAAAAGCACCTCTCCATGCTTTGACTCTCCCAATGGGCACAGAACTAGGTGGGTTGAGGAGGACGGTGGAGGACAGAGGTGCTTGGCGGGCAATGGTCCATAGGGTCGCAAAGGGTCACAACCAACTGTGCAACTGAAGAAGAAGAAGAAGAAGAAGAACGACAACGACAACGACAACGACAACGACAACGACAACGACAACGACAACGACAACGACAACAGCAATCTCTGGACAACCTCCATTCATGATGCTTTTTGCATGATGCTTTTTGCAACAGAAAACACCAAGGAGGAGGGAGATGTGACAAGAAAGTTCCACTTCAGTTGGCATAGTCAGTTCAGAATAGGTTAATGGCCCAAGGAGTTCAGGTTGTCCTTCGTATTTCTATCAGGGAGGGCTGTTGTTTCCTTGGGCAAAACTGTGCTTGGATTTGCACTAAACACTCTTTTCCCCACAGGTGTGAGAGCAGGACGATGTGGAAGATTCTGGGACTGGTTGTCTTGTGTGGCCTGCTGAACCCCTCTGAAGGAAACGCATATGCAAACAGAGCAGTATGGAGCCAAACAGGATGCTCTGCACGTAAGGAAGCCCATGCAGTCATCAAATGTTGCCAGTTCTCCAACAGAACATTGTGAGAGTATTGCCCCTAAAAGAGATGAGTTGTTTGTGTTACATGTCCACTGGAAGGATGTTTGTGTCTGTGGGTGAATGTACAGTTTTTCTCTCATCTTCTCATGACCCCACTGACTAGACCTGTAGGCCCAATAAATGAAAAAGCAGAACATCCTGTCATAAACATGGCTTCTATGTTTGCTTTGCTGAGAGCAAATAAAGCAATTAACACTGTCAAGTTCTTTCTGCTCTGGACCAACGATGTTACTGGTCTTGGGAATGGAGAAGACAAAGCTCATGACAATCTGGGCTGATGGGCAAATGGTGATAAAATGAGTCTTTCTAAGGTACATCTTGAGGTTCCTTGACCGACTCGTGTCTTTAGGCTTTTGTTCTTGGTTTTGTCTGTCTATGAGAGCCTACCTAGAAGTTATCACTTTGGGTTCCATACTTACCTGTTCTGCCTCTTGTAATCAACGGCCTTCCCTATATCTCCTCTCTCTCGGGCTATTTTTCCAAGGGAAAGGTCTCAACGCTGCTTTGAACAAGCTGGTTGTTGAAGTCTTTTTACTTCTCATTCCTTGTTTCGATCGGTCATTCCCCTTCTTCTTTTGTGTTTCCAATAGTGTTGGTGCCATTGGAAAATGGATTCGTCTCTCAAAGGTCTTTGTGGTTGATATAGCAGCTGTTTTATATAGAGAATAGCTCAGAAGGGTCACTTTGAAAGAACGCTGGTCCCATAATCCCCATGTTGGTTGGATATTCTTGGAGTTATTGACCAAAAAATTCCCACATAAAGTTTTCTGGCTCTGGTCTGGAGTGGGAAGTAGAGACCCATCTGGATCCAGCCATAAACCAACACCATCATTTTCAGGCACCAGGCAGTGAGAAAGAAACGGAACTTAGCCATTGGAAGGATTTCAAGGCATGAGTGGTTATGGAAAAGTCAGACAGAGATGTAAGATTCTGCAACCTGGCCTCGCTGGAGATACAGCAGACAAGTTCCTGGCTCCTGAAACCAGGTTGGGTTGAACGGTCTGTCTTTTGCCCTTGAATTCATGTGTATTATTTGCCTTTCAGTTGTCACCAATGCCTTCATGCATGATGGGATTCTCCTAAACAGCCTGAAGGGGATTAGGCTCTCTGATGTTGGCCTTGGAGGACTCCTTGGCTTGGTCAATAGCATCACCGGGTAAGTAGTAAACCGAGGATATGAGTGAAGGGGGAAAACTTTTGTGCTGCTGTCTTTCAAGACCACTCTAGTATTCTAGCAAAGGGATCATGCGAAATGCTGGAAGCAATGCAGTATTTGGGATGTGGGTGACGTTAGATCTTTAGATCCCCTTCAGCTCCAAAAGAAGTTTTTTAGAGGCATCTTTTGGTTGTGCCTTTTTTCTCTCACAGCATGTTAACTTTTCTTTTCAGGCTCAAAATCGCGAACCTTGATGTTACCACTCATGGAATAGTACTTATACCAGAAATAAATGGTGCTGATTACTCTCTGACTGTCCGTTTGAGCATTGGTGGCCACAAGTAAGTATTGTGAATGGAGCATTTCCAAAGTTTCTTCATTCTGATTTTGGATTGGAATAAGTAATAAAAAACACAATAAGGCAAACTAGAGTTCAATTCCCAGAAGCCGAAGTCAGTACATTGGCTAATCAGTGCTTTGGGGAATTGACTTAGGCTTCTGGAAATTGAAGTCCAAAGACCATAGGTTGGGTAACCCTGTGATAGACGATCATGTTGGATCACTCTGGATTGCCCTTCAAACAACTGTTCTGTGTGAAGGATGTAATCTGGTCTTAATTGCTCCAGCCAAGCTCCAGAAAGTGATTAGCCCAGTGTCTGGAACAAACAAAGATCCAGATTGGGCCCAGGGCAGGCCCAGGCTCTTTTGCAATTTCCAGTCTAGCCTCAGGTCACTGGGAAACAGCTCGCAGTGGTCTCTTCCACAAGTGGTCCAAAATCCAAGCTATATTGCCATCTGATCTTACCCGCAAAGTGATCCCGACCAGCTAATGAACGTTCAGTTTATTCATTTCACTTCTTTGAAATTTGTGAAAGTCAATGTGAGCCCTCTGGCGGAAGCTCCCACAGACCGTGGCCTCTTGCATCACATGCAGTTAACATTGTGGTTGATCACAGCTGTTATCACAGTAAAGGTTTTAAGGTTGCATCTGTTATTTTAACAGAGGTTGGAAACAATATGTATTTTGTTATCCCCTCGTTCTCTTTCTGATGGTTGTAAAAAAAGGTGTAATTATACTCCATTGCAAAGGTAACATGGCAAGTTGTCACAGCATTATTCTGGGAGGTAATGATAATTTGCTCTTATAAGCGTGTCTTTGTGTTTGTTTATGCCTTTTCAGCCTGCTTGATATCACAAAGGTGGTCTCCATTACACTGGAAGCAACATTACGTGTCAAATATAACCTTATAAACTTTCAAAATAATTCCTTCAATGTAGACCTTCTTGAATGTGGTGCTGTATTTGGAGAGTTTAAAATCACCATCTTGGGGAGGTGAGTATCAGAACTTTAGGGGTAAAAAGGTTGGCTACTCTGGCTGCTTCTTGGGTGCGAATCAGCAGCTGTTCTTCACGTACAGCTGGACACTCCTCCTCCTCCTCCTTCTGACACAACACTTATTTACTCACTATTAGAATTATGCACTGCCCTTCTGGCCAAGGGTCACTCCACTGCCCAGAGACTATAACAGTCAAGGAAAACATCTCCGGTTCATGTGTTAACCTGGAACCCTGTGCAGCAAATGTAGCTTACATGTGCTTCTTGTTTTATGTTGCAGCACACTTTTGCCATCACTAGTGGATACAATAAAGAACTCTATCATTGCTGACATAAACCTCCAGGTAAGCTCACAGGTGAAGCCTCCTGCGTTGGGCTGTCATTTGTTGAAAGGGGTGGGGGACATCTTTGTGCCCAGAACCTGGATGCCACAATGGCTCCTCTTCCTGCTTCTGAAAAGCAAAGCGATTGAAGAATCAAGGAGGGAAGCCCTCGAGGCTTTTCACTATTGATGTCACACACAACGGGCCTCCCTTTCATTCCAGAGATGGCAAGGCATTGAGTAGCAGTTTCTGGAAGACAAGAAGAAGAAAGGGTGAAGGTCCTTCTAACCCTCCGTACCCCACAATACTCTATGGCTTTCAGTCTTTGGGAAGCCTGCTGGTCCCAACGGTCAAGCTCTCTTGCCAACCCACACCTGCAGAGGAGCTGTTTGGCATGCCTGTTTGGCAAACCTTTCTCTGTTGTGTCCCCTGGAATGCCTGTTTTAGGGAAACTGCCTAGCCACTTCCCTGTCCAAAGTTTTCAGGAAAAAATAATAAGGGCTGGAGCTTTGGGTTGGTTTCTTTTGGGGCAATAACTCTCTACACTGTCAGCCAGCCTGGACATAACTGTGGACTTGCAAGTAGATAAATAGGTACTGCTTTAGTGGAAAGGTAACAGCATTCTGTGTGGTCCAGCATCGTATGCCTGCCATGTGACCACAGAAACATCTGCAGACACAGACAGCGTTGGCTCTTTGGCTATAAAGGGAGATGAGCACCAAACCCTAGAATTGGATATGACTGGCTTTTAAGCAAGGGCAGTCTTTACCTTTAACTTAAATGCTACTAAGTGGGTTACAGTATTTGCCGGCATATAAGATGCAGTGGACTACAGTATAAGATGAACCCCATTATTACCAAAATATACAGCATACACAGTACAAGATGCATCCATTTTTCCAGTTTATTGTAAGGGGGGGAAGTGAGTCTTATATGCTAGCAAATAGGGTATTTTTTAATATCAGTGCCATGTACCTCTAATATTTATTTTGGTTGCTGCTGGCATTCTTATTTATCTAATTTATGTATTTTTGTGGCTTGTTCATGTGGGCCCTTTTTCCAAGTTCCCTTATAACTAAGAAGACGCACAGAAAGATCAATGGAACATGGTCCATCTATTGTAGGGGTTCTCAACCTTTTCCAGCCAAGGGCTGGGTCATGCTCCCTCAGAATGCTTCGGGGGCCAGATGTCCATTTTGCCCTGCCTGCCACACATGGCACTTCTGGGTGTTGCAGAGGTGATGGTGGGGCATGTGAAATGGTGTCATGGGCCATATCCAGCTCCTGGGCTGTAGGTTGAGAACCCCTGATCTATTGCCTCTGTACCGCCTCAGTCACTTCTGCCCCAGGTCAGCTCAGAGCCAGTGTTGAAGCTGAGAAGACCTAGAACCCAGGATTTTGGCAAGTGAACTATGGAGAAAGGCAACATCAAGGAAGGGACGTGGCCTTGAGGTGTTCCTGCGAATGTGACAACCACACTTCACCACTGTTTAGAGATGGGATGATTCTAAATGATGTTCAAGTGCAGGATGAGTGGAGATGATCTTCCAGAGAAACCATTTCTTCTTCCTCCTCCTACAGATATGTGACGTTCTGAAGATCGCCATTGACTTGGCAGTAAATTTTGTGGTGAGCACAGTCAATGGTAAGATTTAGGCATCCAATCCTGTCCTTTTAGTTTTTGGAACTTGGAAGTAAAATTTACCAGGCAATCCTGGGTGACCAAACTACCTGGAGTAGATAAGTGAGTCATGCATTCCATCATCATTTAGGCAGTAGTTGTTGTTGTTCAGTCCCACAGTCGATTCCGACCCTTTGCAATGACCCCATGGACCACTGTCCGCCAGGCACTTCTGTCCTTCACCATCTTCCTCAACTCGCTCAGCTTTGTGCCCATTGTGTCTACAATACCATCTAGCCATCTCATTTTTGACCGCCCCCTTCTTCTTTTGCCTTCCACCCTTCCCAGCATCAAGGCTTTCTCAAGTGAATCCTCTCTTCTCATTTGATATCCAAAGTACTTCAGCTTCATCTTTACTATTTGACCCTCTAAGGAGCAGCCAGGGTTGATTTCTTCTAAGATTGACCTATTTGTTCTCCTCGCTGTCCAGGGGACTCTCAAGACTTTCCTCCAACACCACATTTCATAGACATCTGTCATTCCATATTCTGTCCTAACTGTTGCTTCTTGACTCATGTGCAGGTTTCTCATGAGGCATATAAGGTGTTCTGGTATTCCCATCTCTTTAATTACTTGCCACATTTTGTTGTGGTCCACACAGTCAAAAGCCTTATCGTAATCAATGAAACAGAAGTAGACTTGTTTCTGATATTCCTTTGTTTTTTCCATGATCCAACGTATGTTGGCAATGTGGTCTCTAGTCCCCCTGCCTCTTCTGAACCCTGCCTGCACTTCTGGTAATTCTCTCTCCACGTGCTGCTGCAGTCTATCCTGTATTATCTTGAACATCACCTTGCTAGCATGTGGGATGAGCGCAATTGTTCGATAATTTGAACATTCTTTGGCATTACCCTTTTTGGGGATTGGAACATATATTGATCTTTTCCAATCCTGTGGCCATTGTTGTGTTTTCCAAATCTGCTGGCATATAGAATGCAATAATTTGATTCCATCATCTTTTAGGGCTTTGAAAAGTTCAACTTGGATACCATCATCTCCACTGGCTTTGTTGTTTGCAGTGCTTTTTAGGGCCTTTCTGACTTCACTCTCTAGGATGTCTGGCTCATGTTCAATGTTCTCATCATTGTGATTATCAGGAGTGTTGAGTTCCTTTTTGTAGAGATCCTCTGTGTACTCTTTCCATCTTTTCTTAATCTCTTCTGCATCAGCTAACTCCTTGCCATCTTTGTCCTTTATCATCGTCATTTTTGCTTTAAACGTTCCCTTGATTTCCCCAATTTTTTTTAAAAAAGATCTCTGGTCCTGCCTCTTGTGTTATTTTCCTCTATTTCTTTGCACTGTTCATTCAGGTAGGTTTCCTTATCTCTCCTTGCTTTTCTTTGAAATTCTGTATTCAAGTGATTGTATTTTTTCCTCTTTCCTTTGCCTTTTGCATCCCTTCTTTCCTCTGCTATTTTAAAAGCTTCATCAGACAACCACTTAGCTTTCTTATGTTTTTTTTTCTTTTGGTATGGTTTTCCTTGCTGCCTCCTGCTGATGTCCCACATCTCTGCCCATAATTCTTCTGGCACTCTGTCTATCTGGTCCAACCCATTGAATCTGTTCCACACCTCCACTGTGTATTCCTTAGGGATGTTCTCTAGGTCATATCTGTCTGGCCTAATTGTTTTCCCTATTTTCTTTAGTCTACGTCTGAATTTTGCGATCAGTAGGTTGTGATCTGAGCCACAATCTGCTCCTGGTCTTGTTTTTGCTGACTGTATGGAGATTCTCCATCTTTGGCTGCAGATAATCAATCTGGTTTCTATGTTGGCCATCTGGTGATGTCCATGTGTAAAGTCTCCTCTTGTGTTGCTGGAAAAGAGTGTTTGCTATGACCAGTGCGTTATCTTGGCAGAACTCTATCAGTCTTTGGCCTGCTTCATTCTGTGTTCCAAGACCAAACTTGCCTGTTATTCCATTTACTTTTTGATTTCCTACTTTGGCATTCCAGTCTCCTATGATAATGTGGACATCATTTCTTGGTGTCTGTTCTATGAGGTGTTCTAGGTCCTCATAGAACTGGTCAACTGTGGTTTCATCTGCACTAGTGGTTGGTGCGTATATTTGGATTATAGTTATATTGAAAGGTTTGCCTTGTATTCTGACTGACATCATTCTATCATTTTTGAGATTATATCCCATTACTGCTTTTCTCACTCTTTTATTAACAGTAGAGGATACCAATAATCTCAAAAAGAGAACAAAAGATCATCATACCTATTCTTTCTTACCTCCTTATAGTGCGTCAACCAAATGGTTTTTCCCATTTCTTTCCACAGGAGATAACATTTCTCACTCTCTGAATTTCTTTCTAAAAGAACAACTGCTATATGCCAATCCCTTTAGTAGAACCCAGTAATAATAAATTCATGTCAGAATTATTAAATTAATCTGGGTTGAAAGGATTTTTGAAAGGGGATACCTGTATGAGGCTCCTTTCATGTCCCCAAGTTCTTTTCCCACCCAACAGGTCCCTGTTGTTCTACTTGCAATGTCTTGATTTCAAACTGCTAGGTTGGCAGGAGCTGGGACAGAGATGGGTGCTCAAACAGGCATGCAGCACCTGGGTCTTGAATGGTCCACTTGCCAGTCTTCCAACTACCAAGGCAAGCTTCTTACCCACTGAACCACTGGAGCCAGTGGGAATAGTTGTGTGTTGAACGGTCCACCTCCAAAAGCCATGCCAAACCAAGAGGAGCCAACGAGGTGGTTTCAGAAAGAGCAGAGTTGGGCGTTTCTTGACATCAATGCTTCGTTCTTCTTTCCTCCTAGTTGCTCTTCCTGTGGGGCCCTTTGCAACTCTCAGGTGTTCGTTGGGAAGCATGCCCACCGTCTATCTCGCCTTCGCTGCTGTGGATATATTTGTAAGTACCAATGAAGTTGGCTGAAAATGGAGGCCCTTCTGAGGCGTGAACCGTCGCCTGCTTAACCTCCAATCCAATTAGCGCTAAACATCAAAGGCAGTCAAATGCCTTTTGCCCCTTTCTTACGAAATGAAGATGTGATGGGCAGCCATTTTGGGTTTCTTTGCAGATTGACGTGGAGGTGCCAGGCGGAGGGATCTTCTCCATTCCTGGCTCTGTCCCAAACATTGACCTGCCTCCCCTGGGCAACTTCCAGCACTGCCAGGCTTTCCACCCAGAACTCTTCAACATACTGCTGTCCATTTTGGCTCCAAAGCCCACAGAACTGAGCTGCACTCAGGACCAGGTGAGGAGACTTTGGTGCTGTCTAGCCTGGGCAGGGAGGCTGAACATCTGGAGATGTTGAAGCACAGTCTTTGGGGAGGAAATGGATTTGGCAACTGGAAAGGAAGGGCACCATGGGACTCTTGGGAGCAGAACAATATCCATTTGGCAGTTCTTCTTTTGTAACGAGTAGATCTGGTGTGGGCCAAAAATGTAAAACGTATCCACAATCGGCAGCAGGCCCTTTCCATTTACCTCATCCATGTGAGAATAAACATCTGTTGAGATTTTATACCCGTAATGAGGATGGCTCTTTGCATCGACGTCACGTCATGTTTTCCCTCCTCTCCCTTTTCTAAAATAGTTCAGCGGAGCAGACAACTTGAGGAATGCTATTTTGGCTCTTGTCTCCTCGGAGGTGAGTGAATCTTTTTAAAAACCTGGCTTACCAAGTGTCTGGATCACTTTGTGCCTGGCCTTTGCAAGAGCAATCTTCAGAAGGGTCAATCTCAAGAAGAATGGGATGAGATGGCTCCCGTGAAGGGGATGTGGGAAGAGAAGGCAAAGTCAATCTGACGATTAGCCAAAGGGAGGAGCCCCTCTTGCCAACAAACCTTCAGAAGATGCCAAAGATGACGACTTCTTCTTCTTCTTCTTCTTCTTCTTCTTCTTCTTCTTCTTCTTCTTCTTCTTCTTCTTCTTCTTCTTCTTCTTCTTCTTCTTCTTCTTCTTCTTCTTCTTCTTCTTCTTCTTCTTCTTCTTCACCCCCTTCCAAGCAATAGGGGTCTTCCCCAGATTCCTGTACTTGCACGAAACCCAAGGGTATCTGGGGGCCAATTATGCCCCATGGAAAGTGCAGATCAAAGCCTTCCTGAGCAGAAAGAAAGTGTGTTTTAGATCCTAGGTGGTATTGATTGTCTCTCCAAGAGTCTGCATTAAGAATCCTCTTTTCCTTCTTCTTTTCAGAATTACAGCTTCGTCTCAGCGGTATGTGAATCCATAGGTGGAAGGGTTGGCCAGAGAATGGGGAAAGAGCTATCCATGCCCATTTGGGCACTTTTACTGTGGAAACCAAGGTATTTATGGCAGGTCCTTCTTATGTCTTCTCCAGAATACCCTGTTCATTAAGATTTCCTTTGAGGCGAACCCAGCGGTTGTTTTCGGAGTCGATGGTGCCGTCATCTCTGCCACTCTCAGGATAGAGATTTTCATCAAGAACGCAGACGGGTCGACTTATTCGGTTGTCGTCCTGAGGAGTGTAAGTAGCACCCTCCGAAAGACAGGCTGTTCTGCTCAGCACCAAGCGAGCTCTTGGCACCACTGGGGTTTGCCCGTTTGATCAGAAAAGGAAAGACCAAACTCTGACCGTTTCCCCATTAACAGTTTGTGCTTCTCTCCAATGTCTATTGGCAGAGCCTGGCTTTGAGAGCTGCCATATCTCTGGTGAATGGAAAACTGATCTTCAGCGTCTCCCTCTCTGGGTAAGGCAGCACATTCCTTCCTCTTTCTCAATGTTCCTCCCAAGGTGTGGTTTTGAGAGGAGAAGGCGAGCAAAGGAGTATTTCCAGAGAGAAACATCCTACGGGCCCTGCAGTGTTTGCCCTCAAATGCTTCTCTGATCCTGGCCTTCGGTCCAGGCTGATGGAAAATGCCATGTTGATGCCTGTTCCTTGGGGAAGGTTACTGTGCAGAATGGTTTACACTGGAAGGGTCTGTCTGTGTTGTCTAAAGGGATGCATCCTATACATTTATTTATTTATTTATTTATTTAAATTTAATATCCCACCCCAATCAGGTAAAACCCAACTCTGGGCGGCTTACAACATGTTTTAAAAGTATATAGTTTAACAAACAATTCCCCATTAAGTGTAACCGACTAGACAGTCCCGTCATAGAATGACCTGCCAGCTCACTCCTCCTCCTCCTCCTCCTCCTCCTCTGTGTCTAGGCCAGATTGTAAACTGCCAAAATGAAGCCATTTTTGACAAATTCATTCTGCAGTTCCTTTCGCCAGACCTACTGTGAGAAAGATTGCCATTGCTCAGCATACAGCCGAAGGCGGTTTAAAAATTACCAAGGAAACCCTTTCGGTGTAGTCCAAGCTCCTTTCTTAATAGTCTCCATTCTGAAAAATTCAGAGGAGCACCAAAGGCATGGAAAAAACGAGCCAACAACCGTCTTCTGGGCATCATTAGAAGGAGGAAGAGAGAGCAGTGGGTTCGGGGAACGGTACCCTTTGTTTCTTTTTGAGTTCAGGGCCAGTGGAAGTCAGTTATGGCTAGCAGTGACAATGATTTTGTGTGTACACATGACACCAGCTACTTGGCAGTTTTAGCTCAAAGGCACTAATTCCTGATTCGGACCATGTTGTCTTCCCTTCCCCTTCAGCCATGTGTTGGAGCTGATCTCTTCTGGAGCCGGCATCTCTGACGTAAGTTGATCTCTCCCGGGCCACCGTCTTCTCCCCCTCAAGGATGCGTTTTTGGAAATGATGCCTACACCTTAGTGGTGAAAGGAAAGAGAAGATAATCCTCTGGGGTGGAGGTGGGGAGTGACATCCCGTGGTTGTAAAGCAGAGTTCTTCTTGAAAGGAGGAGTGGCTGAGACCCATCTCTGTCTAAAACACGGGAGGTCTACCAATGCTCCCTGTAGACCTTCCTGGAATGGGGAGGTCCATGGTCTGACTCAGGGTAGGGCAGCTTCCTCTGCCTGGATCTCCACCTTCTGCCTCTTCGCAGGTTTCTACTCTTCAATCCCATTGTGGCAACTTGGTGACAGAGATCATCCTGACTTCTTTGAATGGTAAGAGCCCAGGAAGGATGATGGAAGCTGGGTAGGAGGCTCCATAGCTTCCTATGTGAGTTTTCTGGAAGCAATGGGTGGGTGGCAAAGAAAGAGGGCTAGATCCCTACAAGTCTGCAGGGAGTTTTTCATAGAATCACTAAGTTGGCAGAAGTCCAGTCCAGCCGCCTGCTCATTGCTGGAATCCGAATCAAAGCAGATCTGATAGCTATGGTGGTCCAATTCTCTCTGGAATGCTTCCAGTGTTGGAGCGCTCACCACCTCTCAAGGCAGTGGGTTCCACTGTCGTACTGCTCTAACTGTTAAGAAGTTCCTCCTACTATTCAACCCATATCTGGCTTCCTTTAGTTTCAGCCTGTTAGTCTGTGTCCTACACTCTGGGATGATGGAGAACAAATCCTGCCCTTCACAGTGTATGTCTAACTCTCTCGCTTGCTCTCAGTTAAGGGAAGGGAAAGGCCTCTAAAGCCCCAGTTACGGAAGTCTCTTCCCAAGGAGAATTGGGCAGGTGTCCTCTAGCCCTTTTAATTCCACTTTGTTTTTAGAGGTCTTAATTTTAGCTTTGTATGTTATTATGAGCTGGTGCTGCATCTGACACAAATAAAGCAAGATAAAGGCAGCTGACGTCTTCTTAATTGTTTTATCTGCCTGCTATAGCTAATTTTTTCTTCTGCTTTTTATTATTACTTTATTTGCCCTACACTTTACTCTTTTTTTCCTCTAAGCACATTCTAGTTTGCTGTCAGGCATTAGAGAAATATTGCAGAGGAGCAAAACAAATCCTGTCTCCCTGCCATAGCCGTGTAGCATCCAGTCCCAGGTCCAAACTGAGGCCCTGGAGCCTGAGACCAGCCTCTGTTGATATCAATATCTTGTTTCAGTGCCTGATCTATAACGTGATCAATTAATTCTAGGGAACCTGTCGGTTGGAATCCCTGTGCTTTCAGTCTTCGGTACTGAACTGACTGCTCCCACCTTTCTGTTTATTGGGGTAAGTCCCGAGCAGTGCTTTCACCCCTTTCCTTGAATAACCGTTTAGTAATGCTAAAAATATTTGATGCTTTACTGGCATTATCTTGCTGGAATGATCAAAGCAACTTCCATGGAGAAGAGGCAAAGGAAGAAGAGTCATCCCTAAAGACAGAGTGATGAATGGGTGACAGATGAGCTAGCAATGCGGCTCTCTCTTCCTCCACTCTATTATTTACTGCCTCAATAGCTGCAGGGCTGCCTTTGACCTTCCTGAAAGATCCACCTGTTCAGCCGCCTCCAGCTGTTGGGAATCCTGAGGGTTTCCCTTGGGATTGGTTGGGCTGATCCTCAAGGTCCTGGATGAGGACCTCCATCCCTTCCTCGCTTTTCCTTCCCCTTTTTGCTCCCCAGGGAAAACTCATCCAAACCTTGTTCTCCACAAAGAGGAGAAAGAAACTTCTCTTCAGAGGGAAGAAATGTAGACCTGAGATTCTCAACCTGCAGCCTGTGGGATGGATGCGGCCTGTGGTACCATTTCATGCACCCCCACCTCCACCACATCAGGAAGTGCCATGTGGTGGAGGAAGGGCAAAATGGCCGTCCGACCCCCGAAGCTGTCTGAGGGAGCGTGACCCAATGGCCCCCGGCTTTAAAAGGTTGAGAACTCCTGGTGTAGATATACTGAGCCAGCTTTCCCTTGATTCTTTTTTTGGCCTTATTGCCATCAGAGTTGAGATTTCTCATCAGTTCAGGGCCTATTATTTTTAATATGAGAAATGAAGTTCCTCCTTCAGAAGGAGAGCCCAGATCTTCAGCTGGCATTCTAGCTCCTTGGGCCGGGGTGGCACGGGGAGGAAAGAGCTGTGTTGATTTGAACAGGGGGGCTTGTTTTTCTGTTGCATCCCTCCAGGTTGCATTTGTGGGGTAGGTGGAAAAAGAATGCTTAGAACAAAGGTTTCTCTTCCATTCCTTGTTTAGGGTGCCCTTGTGGGGTGCATTTGAGCCAGCGGACATACACAGAAGTCTCTGGAAGAAGAGTGGAGGCGAGATCAGCACGGAGAGAAGAGGCCCCTACATAAAGCTTTGTTCTCCTGTGTTCATCCCAGTGGATTCCGTCTCCTGTGCCTCTTTCAATAAACATCAACCCTACATGTCATTCAGATTTCCTGCATGCACGTTGTCTGGAATTCTTTCCTCCTCTAGAAGCCATGTCTTCGCCATGGGTTTGGCACAGGCTGATATTGGCTTTTCTATTTACCCTACCAAGTGGGGACAGATCCCGCAGTCCGTAAAAAACAGATTTGAGGGTGTGGTACAATCAGCAACAATCACATGAAAAGAAACTGATACGACTTCAGTCGTTGAGTCTAATAGAATATTTCAAAAGACCTTAGATGCTTGCAGCAGCAGCTACGTTGTCTTCAAGGGCAGCCCCATGAAGGGTTTGTTCCAGCAGGGTTATGGGAAGTGGCCACTGCACTAACTACTGTGGGCAAATCATGGATGTCTAGCAATGGTTACCAGTAACAGGTCAAATGATCCTGATCCCATGGCATTGTGAATCTTCTAGGGTATTTGCCTAAGTCATTTCCCCGAAGCACTGATCAGCCAATGTACTGACTTAGTCTTGTTGGAATCCAAGTCCCCTTGTGGGCCGTGGGCCCCACATTGTGATCCACTGGTCTAGAGGCTGCTTAGTAGAAGAGCATCCAGAAAGCCCTACCAGATCCAAGCAAAGGTCAACCAGCTTGAAAATGCTATTTCTAACAAGCCAAAATGGAGGGAACAGTTCTTCTCTGGAATTAATTTCTGGCTCCCTGGTGGTGTAGTGGTTAAGGCACTGGGCTTGGAGAATGGAAACACATGTTCAATTCCCCAAAGCTGCATGGTGGGGGACATGAAATGGCCTCATTCAGGAGTCCCCTGCAAAAATCCTTTCAATCCAGAGTCATCTCTGACATGAAAAATGAAATTCTCTATGACTCAGCAATGCAAGTTCAATTCCACGCCCCTGAAAGAGATGCAATTGCTTAGAGAAATCCATGGGCTTCCATTTCCCAATCCTTCCAAGCCCCTGGCCCTCAGGTTATGGGGCATAGGTATGAAATGGATCCTGTCCTTGGGCTAAAAACTTTTGACAGAGCTCAATTTTAGCACATGAACATTTATGCCAAGAAGACTTAATGTTCTCCGAGTGTTGAGATTTTATTCACGTAATGAATGAGGATGACTCTTTGCATCCATGAAGTGTAATGTTTATCCCCATCTCCCTTTCAGGACAGTGTTTCCCAAACTCCCTGCCCCCTGCTTTCCCCAAAGCCTTCTGTGTTTATCAGTTTTGTTGAAAGGGTGGAGAGCAGGCCTGTCCTTTCAACAAGCAGGGGCTCAGCAAAGGCTAACCCTTCAATTGCCACCAATGGGGGCCAGGGGAGGAGATGGCCAAGAAGGGTTTCTGAGAACATGGGTGGAAACCATGAAATAAGATGCTGGGCCAAACCTGGATCAACAGTTCCAGGGTTTGGGGCCTGATCCGAGCAGCGTCTGGGGTTCTACGTTCATTCCAACTAGATGAACTTGCCTGCCTCTTTCTTGTCCATTGGCTCAAAAGCACCTCTCCATGCTTTGACTCTCTCCATTCATTCCTAGATAACATCCTGTCATTTTGCTTTGCTCTTGCGACAGGAAATATCAAGGAGGAGGGAGAAATGACATGGATGTTCCACTTCAGTTGGCAAAGTCAATGCACAATAGGATAACGCACAAAGGAGTTAAGGTTGTCCTTCGTACTTGGATCAAGGAGGACTGTTTTGTTCCTTGAGCAAAGCTGTGCGT
The DNA here is from genome assembly GCA_030440675.1 of Furcifer pardalis. NCBI lineage: Eukaryota > Metazoa > Chordata > Lepidosauria > Squamata > Chamaeleonidae > Furcifer > Furcifer pardalis. The sequence continues at coordinate 270,357,073 of CP126891.1, read as the reverse complement.
GAATTTGTGCTAAACACTCTTCCCCCCACAGGTGTGAGAACAGGACGCTGTGGAAGATTCTGGGACTGGTTGCCTTGTGTGGCCTGCTGAGCCTCTCCAAATGAAAGGGATCTGCAAACAGGGCAACATGGCGCCAGACAGGATGTGCTACATGTAAGGAAGCTCATGTGGTCATCATATGTTACCAGTTCTCTAACAGAGCAATAAGGCAAATGAGAAGGTTGATGGTAGTGGATTACACTGGATCACTCTGGATTGCTCATCAAGCAACACGTTTGTGTGCAGACGTAATCTGGTCTTGATTGCTCCAAAAAGAAATTAGCCCAGCAGCTGGGCCAAGGAATGATTCAGATTGGGCACAGGGCAGGGTCAGATGGCGCAGAGGTTAAACTGCAATAGTACGACCAGAACATTGTGAGTTTGATCCTGATGGAGACAAGGTTGACTTAGTCTTCCCTCCTTCTGAAGTCAGTAAAATGAGGAACCAGCATGTTGAGGGCAAAATGCTAATTACTTTGTGATCTGCCCAGAGAAGGCACTAAGCACTATGGGGTGATATTTAAGTGTCATTACTATTTCTCATTCACCCTGATGGACTCAAAGTTGACTCAGTCTTCCAGCCTTCTGTGGTTGGTAAATTGAATACCCGATGCTAATTACATTGTGAAACACTAAAGCGGTATTGAAATGTAATGGCTATTGCCATTGTAATTACAATTTTTGGCCGCAACACACTGGGTACTCGGCTTAATGCTGACAACCCACATCTGCAAGGGTTTGCTTCGTTGCTTTCTTCACGTTAGCAAATAGTGTCTTTGGAAAAGTCTAGTGTAACAAGACTTTCCTAGGGGAGGGGGGGGCCTGTCATGGAACGATGCCTCTTTCCTAACATTTTCCAAAGCATGCTGCCGTCGCCACTGCCACCCGTCGCCGCTGCCTGCTGCTACTGTCGCCGCTGCCGCCTCCCGCCATCGCCACCGCTGCTGCCGTTGCCGCCGCCGTTGCCGCCATCGCCGCCGGAACCGGAGGAGGAGGAGGCGTGCTCTGGCAGGCATCCCCAGGCCATGGGGGCTCGGCGGCGGCGGACGGCCCAGGCAGGCCTCAACCTGCCCGTGGGAGCTCGGCAGCCCCAGAGGAGGTGCCCTCCTCTGAGGGCCGCCTCTGGAGCCGCTCTGAAAAGCTGCGGCTCTGGGTCCGAATTTTTTTTAAAAAAAAATTGGAGCCAAAATGGCTCCAATTTAGTGAGCATGTGCAGAAACTCAATCTGACGCATGCGCAATGCATCAGATTGAGTTTCTGTGCATGCGCACTAAATTGGAGCCATTTTGGCTCCAATTTTTTTTAAAAAAATTCCTGCCAGTGAGGCATCCGATCCGGACGCCTCAAAAACGGTATTACCCCCACAGAGAACCCTCTGGAAATCTTCCTAACAGTGCTGTGGATCCGGTCAGAACCGGTGTCATCCCATCACTGCCGCTTCCACTTCGAGGCATGGCAGAGGGGGCTTGATGGAATGGCACCATGGGTCAGGTCTGGCCTGTGGTCCATAGGTTGGGAATCCCAGCTTTAGAGAATGGGCAGAGAGGGCAGCAGAAAGTCTAAGCGACAGAAATATGACTTTTTTTATTATTATTATTATTATTATTATTATTATTATTATTATTATTATTATTATTATTATTATTATTATTATTATTATTATTATTATTAATTCGATTTATATACCGCCCTACTCGGTACAGCCGACTCAGGGCGGTTTACAGAAACCATACATATAACACAATCAAAAGTAATATAACATATAGCATAACCAAAGGTCATACAGTATAATACAATAAATATAACAGTAGAATACAGCAGTGCAGTAAAACAAAACCACACTGCAAAACAAGGTTACAAAAATACAATTCTGGTTACATATACATGACAGTCTCACAGTGGTCTTTTAAGCCCGGCGTGGGGCGAGGCTCGGGAGCGCCGGCAGGTGAGACAGGTCCAGGCGCTCCCGACGAGACTCCTCCTCGCACAGCTCTTCCAACATCCAGGCGGCGGGGAAACATCCCGCCACAGCAGTCTTTAAAAACCCAGCGTGGGGTGAGGCTCGGGAGTGCTGGCACAGCTGGGCTCGCTCTCTCCGGGCCGGGCCGGACGAGGCTGGAAGTCTGTTGGGAGGGAGGCAGGTCTTATAGCCTCCCACACCGGGCCACAGCTGGGCTCGCTCTCTCTGGGCCGGACCGTAAACTCACTCTGTAAACTCACTCTGATCTGTTTCTCCCCAAGTTAGCATATATATGGCATAAATAGTACAGGTACTGAAAGGGAAGGATGTTACAGTATTTGTTTATCCTGTACTTGCATGTTCTGAATTCTGATGGGTAATCAAGACAGGGAGCCTGCAGTATTGAGTGGTTAAGACGCTGAACTTGACAACTGGAATGTTGGCAGGTTAGCAGTTTGAGACCCAAGTGCTGTGTGACAGAGTGAACTCCTGTCATCTGTCCCAGTTCCTGCCAACCATAGCAGTTCCAAAGCAAGAAATTGCAAAGCAATGGTATTCCCTGTGGCAATGTATGGTTGTGAGAGCTGGACCATTAGGAAAGCTGAGCGTAGAAGAATAGACGCCTTTGAAATGTGATGTTGGAGGAGAGTTTTGAGAGTCCCCTGGACAGCGAGGTTGCGAGGAGAACAAATAGGTCAGTCTTAGAAGAAATCAACCCTGACTGTTCATTAGAAGGTCAAATAGTAAAGATGAAGCTAAATTACTTTGGACCTCAAATGAGAAGAGAGGATTTACTTGAGAAAGCCTTGATGCTGGGAAAGGTGGAGGGCAAAAGAAGAAGGGGGTGGCCAAAAATGAGATGGCTAGATGATGTTGTAGATGGAATGGGCACAACGCTGGGCGGGCTGAGGAGGATGGTGGAAGGCAGAGGTGCCTGGAGGGCAATGGTCCATAGGGTCACAAAGGGTTGGGATCAACAGTGCGACTGAACAGCAACAAAAAATAGGTACCACTTAGATGGGAAAGGTAACAGTGTACTGTGTGCTTCCAGTGACCAGTTATGTCTGCCACATTACCATGGAAACATCCACAGATACAGACAGTGTTGGTTCTTTGGAAATAAATGGAGAAGAGCACCATACCCTAGAGTCAGATACAGTGGTAGGCATCAGCAGGTTCACACCAATTCAACAGAACTGGTAGCAGAAATTCTGGTTGGCACCGTCCATCCAAGTTTTGAAATAAAATAGTCCTAATTCGGGTGCAACACACAGGGCTTTTTCCCTGGCCACGCCTCTCATACCTGGAGCTCACCACTGGTCAGACAAGCAAGGAAGACCCTTATCTTTATCGAAACTGCAGTGTGAGCAATGGTTAACCTATAGAAGTAAATCCAAATCATTTGCCAGGCATTTTGCCCTAGTGGACTAGTTCATGCTACAGAATGAACTGAAGCAAAAACCCTCACTGTGTCTATTTAGTCTCTCTCTCTCTCTCAATCCTTGCTGCCTATGGATATTTGGCATGGTCTGCCGAGGAGTTCAGACTGCACTTCCTCTGACACTTGGGGTAGTGCAAACAAGAGTCAGGAGAAAAGGGGAGCAGCAGAAGCAGGACTCCCTATAGGACAGGAGAGTGGCAAGTGGAAGCAGCTATGCACTTCCTGGTCTGAGCTGGGGAACTTGAGCATTGAAGGACCACCTTCAGGACAGTGTTTCCAAACTCCCTGCCCTCTGCTTTCCCCAAAGCCTTCTGTGCTTACTAGTTTTGTTGAAAGGGTGGAGAGCAGGCCTGTCCTGTCAATAAGCAGAGGCTCAGCAAAGGCTAAGCCTTCAATTGCCACCAATGGGGGTCAGGGGAGGAGATGATCACAAGGAGGTCCTGAGAACATGGGTGGAAACCATGAAATAAGAAGAAGCTGGGCCAAGCCTGGATCAACAGTCCCAGGGTTTGGGGCCTGATCCGAGCAGTGTCTGGGGTTCTACGTTCATTCCAACTAGATGAACTTGCCTGCCTCTTTCTGCTCCATTGGCTGCTCCAAAAGCACCTCTCCATGCTTTGACTCTCCCCATTCATTCCCAGGTAACATCCTGTCATTTTGCTTTGCTCTTGCGACAGGAAATATCAAGGAGGAGGGAGAAATGACATGGATGTTCCACTTCAGTTGGCAAAGTCAATGCACAATAGGATAACGCACAAAGGAGTTAAGGTTGTCCTTCATCCATTTATTGGGAGGACTGTTTTGTTCCTTGGGCAAAGCTGTGTCTGGATTTGCACTAAACACTCTTTTCCCCACAGGTGTGAGAACAGGACGATGTGGAAGATTCTGGGACTGGTTGTCTTGTGCGGTCTGTTGAGCCCTTCCAAAGGAAATGCATTTGCAAACAGGGCAATATGGAGACAGACAGGAATCTCTACACGTAAGGAAGCTCATATGGTCATCATATGTTACCAGTTCTCCAACAGACCATTATGAAAATATTGCTCCTAAATCAGTTGTTAGGGTCACATGCACACTGCAAAGCTGGTTGTTTGTGTAGGAGGAGATGCTGTGTGTGTGAGTGAGTAAGCAATCTTTCTATCATCTCAAGAGGTCACCAAAGGGGGGCTGGCTAGGCCTGTGGGCCCAATGGAGGAAAAAGCAGAGTATCCTATTATTAACGTGGTTTCTGTGTTTGCTTTGCCAAGAGCAAGTAAAGTAATTAACACTGTCAAGTTACTTTCTGTTCTGGGCTAATGATGTTTCTGGCCCTTGGAATGGAGAGGACAAAACGCATGATAATCTCTGCTGGTGGACAAATGTTGAAAAATTAGTCTTTTTAAGTTACATCCTGAGTTTCCTTGACAGACTCATATCTTCATACTTTTGTTCTTGTTCTTTCTTTGTCTATAAGAAACTACCTGGAAGTTATCACTTTGAGTTCCATTCTTATCTGTTCTGCTGGTGTAATAAATAGCCCCTATATCTCTTGCGTCTTGCCTCTAAGCCTATTTTTTCCAAGGGAAAAGGTCTCAACATTGCTTTGAACAAGCTGGTTTTCTAGTCTTTTTACCTCTCATTGTTTGTTTCTTCCTTCATGTTTCCAATGGTGTTGGTGCTAGTGGAACGTGTATTGGTCCTCAAAGGCCTTCATGGTTGATATAATGGATGTTGTATATGGAGAACAGCTCAGAAGGTTTACTTTGAAAGAATACTGGCCCCATAATCCTCTGCAGGTTGGATATTCTTGGAATTGTTGTCACAAAAACCCCACATAAAGATTTCAGGCTCTGCTCTGGAGTGGGAAGAAGAGATCCCTGGATTCAGCCATAAACCAACACCAGCATTTTCAACCACTGGGCAGGGAGAAAGAAATGGAACTTAGCTGTTAGAAGGATTTCAAGGCATGGGTGGTTATGAAAAAACTGGTCAGAGATGTAAGACTCAGCAACTTGGCCTCACTGGAGATACGGCAGACAAGTTCCTGGTTGCTGAAGTCATGCTGTGTTGAATGGTCTATCGCTTGCGCTTGAACTCATGTGTATTTTTTGCCTTTCAGTTGTCACCGATGCCTTCATGCATGATGGGATTCTCCTGAATGAGTTCAAGAGGATTGAGCTCTCTGACATTAGCCTTGGAGGATTCCATGGCTTGGCCAATAGCATCGTCGGGTAAGTCACACCCTGTGGAAAGGAGTGAAATGGAAAGGCTTTTGTGCTTGCTGTCTTGCTGACTTTCTCTCTCACACACACCGCATGTTAACCTCTCTCTTCAGGCTCAAAATTGAGGACCTTGATGTTACCACTCATGAAATAGTACTTCTGCCAAAAATAACGGGTACCAATTACTCTCTGTCTTTCCGTTTGACCATTGTTGGCCATATGTAAGTACTGTGAATGAAGCATTTTCAAAGCTTCTCCCTCTTTCCCACTTTTGGATTAGAATAAATCATTGGGGGAGGGCACCCGCAACAAGACAAATGAGAAGGTTGATGATCGAGGATCACATTGGATCACTCTGGATTTCCCTTCAAGCAACCCTTTTGTGTACAGATGTAATCTGGTCTTGATTGCCCCAAAAAGAAATTAGCCCAGCAGCTGGACCAAGCAATGATCCAGATTGAGCTCAGGGTAGGGTCAGATGGCACAGAGCAGGGATTCTCAACCTGCGGCTCAGATACAACCCATGACACCATTCCATGTGGCCCAAAACCACTACCACCACACCAGGAAGTGCCATGTGGTGGAAGAAGGGCAAAATGGCTGTCCGGCCCCCAAAGCTGTCTGAGGGAGCGTGACCCGGGCCCCTGCTTTAAAAGGGTTGAGAACTCTTGGCGTAGAGGTTAAACTGCTGTCGTATGACTAGAACTTTGTGAGTTTGATCCTGAAGGTGTTCAAGGTTGGCCTAGCCTTCTAATCTTCCAAGCATGTTCAGAGCAAAATGCTAATTACTTTGTGAACTGCCCAGAGAAGGGGCAATACATGTGTCATTGCTAATTCAGCTCCCATGGGCTGAAGGTTGACTCAGACTTCCATCCTTCTGAGGTACATTGAACAACCAGTGTATTGAGGCCAACAATTCTTAATTACATTGTGAAACACTAAGCGGTATTTGAATGTAATGGCTAATACTACTGTAATTATAATTTTTGGCCCCAACACACTGGGTACTCAATTAAGGTATATTTGATGCTTTTTTTGGCTGGCACAAAACTCTCCACACCAACTGGGAACAAGCTAGGGCTGTAAAGATGCACTGAAGATAGTAGTATAAAAGACTTACCTGTTCCCCACCACGACCACCACGACCACCACTCTGTCCTTCTAGGGGAAGACAGGAACTGTAGTTTATGGTGGATAAGAAGGATCAAAAAAAGGAAGGAAAATTCCAAACTGCCTAAAAATGGGAAGCTTTAAGACTAAACACATTTGAATTGTCATGTCTTAAAAGGGCAGCTATATACCTTTTATTCCTGTTTTCTTTCTGTTGTTAATGAAAAAGAAACCTCTCTGAAGATGGGAAGGTTTCTTCCCACTGGACACAAAAGTGGATGAAAAGCTCAGGTTGCTGCTTTTCACCCAAAGAAGCTGCATTGCTGTGAAGAAGTCTCTTTTCTGTGTGTCTTTTTCAGACTGCTTGATACCACAAAGGTTGTTTCCATCACCCTAGATATGAAATTCCAATTCAGAAATAGCCTTGGGAAATTTCAAAAGAATTCCTTTGACATGGTCATCCATGAATGTGTTGCTGTATTTGGAGAATTTAAAATCAGCATCGTGGGGAGGTGAGTGTCGGGACCTTTGGAGTAAAAGAGTTTGCTACTCTTGCCCCTTGTTGGTGTGAAGCAGCACATGTTTTTCACCTGCTGCGGGACAGTTGAGGGCTTCACCAGCAAACTCTCCTCAGCCCTGCTGAGCTCCGAGCCTTCGCTTGCCAGCCCACCCAACTGGCAACCGACCTTGGCTCAGCCTCCTAGAAAACCAGGCCAAACCTGATGCATTGGGCAGGACAAGACCTTGATCACTGAAAACAAGAATAGGCTGCTTGCTTATTCTCCTTGCACTGACTGTAGGGATGTCTTTATAGGACAGCCCCAAGACTACAGAAACACAAACTAATGTAATACACTGCTTAACACTGCCCTGCTTAGCACAGTTTCGTTATAGCATGCTTTCCACCATCTTCTCTTCCCTCCCTTCCTCACTTTCTCCCGGACACAGGGCCGTAGCGGGGGGGGGGGCAAAAACCCTCCTGAGCTAATAGCCTCCCCGTGGTGCCAATGTTATATATGTGAGTGTGAAATTATTGGGAGGCCCTGAAATTTTTTTTGCCCAGACAGGAAAAACACACATACACACACTTCTTGTTCCATGCTTCTCCTTCTGTTCATTTCTCCCTCCTCTGCAGCCAAACATTCGAAACCAGCTCAAACTTTCACTTTGTGCTGACCTACCCTAGCGGGCGCAGCCACCACACAGCAGTGCTACACAGAGAGTATATCCAAGGAGAGTCCAAATAGCAAAGTCCACAAAGCAAGTAGAGGTCTGGTTACCAGTGGGTCAAGCAAGCGTCTAGTACTAAGGCTGTCCAGGGGCATTATCAGGGTTGGCAGAGGAGTCAGGGTCACAACAGGGAGGTCAGGGGCTAGGCAGCCAATCTCAAGAGGTATCCAGAGTCAAACAGGGCCAAACATTCTGCATACCTGATGATGTTGGGGCCAAACACTATGCGTACCTGTGGAGTTGCTAAATCTCCATACAGTAGCTCACATGGTCCTCTTCTGGCTTGCTGATTCTTTGCCAAAGCCTTTATTTATTTCATTTATTACAAGATTTATGTGCTGCCCTTCTAGCCAAGGGTCATTCTGCTGGCCAGAGACTATTACAGTCAAGCAAGGACATCATCTTTGGCTCATGCGTTAACCTGGAAGCCTGTGCAACAAATGGCGCTGACATGCACTTCTTGTTGTACATTGCAGAACACTTGTGCCTTCAGTAGTGAATACAATAAAGAACTCCATCATTTCTGACATAAATCTCCAGGTAAGTCCCCCACAGGTGAAGCCCCCTGGGTCAGGCTATCACCTATTGAAAGGTGAGGAAACATCTTTGTGCCCAGAACCATTCCCCAGCTAATCCCATTATTATTAAAACACTGGTCCATCCCCAGGGCCTCTGTCAGACAGAAGGAAGGGAAAGATGACCCATGAATAAATGTTCCCAAAAGAATAGGAAAAGACCGGTCTGTTTGCATTTGAGGTCACAATGGACCTTCTTTGTGCTTCCAAAAAGCGCAGCTTCAAGATGGTTTCTTTTGGGGCAACAACTCTCAGCACCCTCAGCCAGCCTGGCCATAACAGTGGACCCCGGCAGTTGTAGTGCAAAAGCCTTTACATGGTCCAATTCTAGTGAGAGCTATTTTCCTTCTGAGATATTTCTACAGGCCTACTTGCTGCTCAGTGGATTATTTTTTAGTATCAAGGCCAGGGACCTCTAGCTTTTATTTTGGCCACTGCTGGCACGCTCTTATATATCAATTTATCTTTTTTTTGTGGCTTGTTCATGTGGGCCTTTTCCCAGGGCTCCCTTTTAACTGAGAAGAAGCACAGCCAGACCAATGAAACATGGTCTGTCGATTGCCTCCCTACCTACCGCCCTGGTCAGATCTGTCGCAGGCCAGCTCAGAGCCAGTGTGGAAGCTGAGCAGAGAGAATATCTAAGCCTGTGCAACTGACCTGTGGAGGGAGGCAAAGGCAAGGAAGGGTTGTGGCCTTTAGCTGCTCCTGCGGAGGGGATGACCACATGCCACCACTGTTCTTAGGTGATGGGGCAGAGATGAGATCGTGCCAAATGGCATTCCATTTCCAAGGTGAGGGAAGGTGATCCTCCTCAGAGCCTATTTCGTCTTCTTCCTCCTGCAGATATGTGACCTTCTGCAGAGCGCCTCTAATTTGATGATAAGCTTCATGGTGAGCACGGTCAATGGTAAGATTTTGGCATCTGACTCTGTCCTTCTGGTTTTTGGAACATGGAAGTAAGATTGCTCAGGCAGGCCTTAATGTAAAACAGCTGTACCTCCGTAAGGGTTCTCCCATTGGAACAGCAATTGGAACAGCACAGGTGTAGCTTATTGATGAAGGAACTCCAAGACTTTGCTTAAAAACCCCAAGCCAGGCCGCTGGGTCTTCTTAAGAACTGTGGTAGTACGTCAATATAGGTAAAGGTATTAAATACACATTAAAATACACACAGACACACCACATCCAAAGGTGAGTCACTTACCCTGGGGAGCTTCAGGCTATAGGGAGCTTCAGGCTAGCAGCTTCTCTTCCTCCTCCCCACTTGGGAGGACAGCAAGGAGGCCGTGCATACGTGCCAAGCCCTGTAGGTGTGCATGCACATCAAGTGCTTGGCGCACATGCGCAGTGGAGGAACCAGTGAAAAGGTAAGCCCCGAAGGTGGTTCCCCCAAAAGCTGCTGCCAGTTCTCCGGGACACTGGGAAAAGTTACTACCGGTTCTGACAAACTGGTGCTAACCTGCTCCTGCCCATCACTGTCCTCATCAGTTTTATAAACCCATTAATTGATCAATCTGCCTACCCAACCTTATGTGCCACTGCAATCCCTTTAGTAGGAGCCAGTGGAGATAGTTGTGTGATGAACCGTCCACCCACGCAGGCCAAGCCAAACCAAGAGGAACCTACAAGGTGGGTTCAGAAAGAGCAGTGCTGGGTGTTTCTTGACATCATGCTTCATATTTCTTTCCTCCTAGTTGCTCTTCCTGTGGGCCACTTTGCAACTCTGAGGTATACATTGTCAAATGTGCCCTCTGTTTATCTCACCTCTGGGACTGTGGATACATTTGTAAGTACCAATTAAGTTGCCTGAAAATGGAGGCCCTGCTGAGGCGTGAACCGTCGCCTGCTTAACCTCCAATCCAAATAGCGCTAAACATCAAAGGCAGTCAAATGCCCTTTGCCCCTTTTTACTAAATGAAGATGTGATGAGCAGCCATCTTGGGTTTCTTTGCAGATTGATGTGGAGGTGCCAGACGGAGGGATCTTCTCCATTCCTGACTCTGTCCCAAACATTGACCTGCCTCCCCTGGGCAACTTCCAGCACTGCCAGGCTTTCCACCCAGAATTGTTCAACATTTTGCTGCCCATTTTGGCTCCGAAGCCCATAAAACTGAGCTGCACTCAGGACCAGGTGAGGAGACTTTGGCACTGGTCAGCCATGGCAGGGTAGCCAAACATTTGGAAATGTTGAAGCTGTCTTCGGTAAGGAGATCAATTTGGCAGCTGGAAAGGAAGGGCAGCCTGGGACTCTTGGGAGCTGGAAATCATCCACTTGGTTAAAGGCTAGATTGATGGCAAACCTTGGCATTCCGGCTGTTCTTCAACTTCAGTTCCCAGAAGCCCGAGTCCGCACTCCTGCTGATCATGGTTTCTGGGAATTGAAGTTCAAGAATGCATCCATGTCACATAATGTTTTTTCTTCTCTCCCTTTTCTAAAACAGTTCAGTGGAGCAGACAACCTAAAAAATGCTATTTTGGCTCTTGTCTCATTGGAGGTAAGTGGGCCTTTTAAAAACCTGGCTTACCAAGTGTCTGGATCTCTTTGTCCCCGGCCTTTGCAAGAGCAGTCTTGTGAAGGGTCAGTTTCAAGAACTGGATGAAATGGCACCCATGAAGGCGACATGGGAAGAGAAGGCAAAGTCAATCTGACAATTTGCCAAGAGGAGGAACTCCTCTTGCCAACGAACCTTCAGAAGATGCCAAAGACTGTGTCTTCCAGTCCCCTTTCAAGCAGCAGGCATGTTCCCCAGATTCCTGTACTTGCTTGAAACCCATGGGTATCAGGAGGACAGTGATGCCCCATGGAAAGTGAGGCCACCCTCAGGCTGCCCCACATGACCGTAGATAGTGGGGCATTTGGAAATCTGCCCAAGAGGTAAGGGAGACACTCTTCCAGGTCTGTGCTGCCCCACCAGGCTACCGGGACTCATCCCAGGTGCGCTAGCCCCTCAGCACCAACGGCACCCTGGGATTGACCATGGGCACAAGCGTACACCCAGCAGGAGCAGCTGGAGAAGCTGCCTCATTGTTGCCATCGACTGCAGGAGGAGGAGGAGGAGGAGGAGGAGGACCAGGCTGTTTTTCCCCCCAAAACAAGGCACCCCTGATCACCGTGGCAGCTTGCCCACTTGGGAGCGAGATTGTGGAGCCGAGGAGCTCAAAAAGCCAGGACTTCCAGTGTGGTCCCCTGCCATGGCTCCGGCTTTGTTCTGTGGTGGGGTGGGTGATTGAGGCAACACGGGTGCTGCCTTCTCCGCCGTCCCCGCCGATGCAGGTCCCGACAGCCCCCAGGAATTGCTGCCTTGGCTACCACCCCTCGCTTTGTCCATCCAGCACGCAGAACTCAAGGACGAGGGTGCAGGCGCGAGCGCATACCTTGCATGTCTTCCTCAGTAAGGCCTGTGAGGAGCTCCCAGGAAGGCTCCAGGCTGGGAAACGGGGGGGGGGGGGGCGGGCGGAGGTTGGGAGAGATATCTAATGGCCCTGGCCCAAGGAGGAGGAGGAGGAGGCTTTTGTCCCTAGGTCCCAGACTCCCTCCCCCATTCTCACCATTCATGCCCTCATGACTTCTGTCCCCCACCCTCCAATGGTAGCCAGCACAGGCCTGGACTCTTCCTCCACTTCCAAATTTCCCCTCCCCCCTTTTATTACTTCTATGGCTGAATGCGATTTAGCAGATCAAAGCCTTCCTGAACAGAAAGAAAGTGTGTTTTAGATCCTAGGTGTTACTGTCTCTCCAAGATTCTCTATTAAGAATCCTCTTTTCCTTCTTCTTTTCAGAATCATGACTTCATCTCTGAGGTATGTGGTTCCTATTTGGGGCCAGATGCGGTAGGGTTGGTGAGTGGATGGGAATAGAGCTATCCTTAGCCATTTGGGAACTTTTCCTGTGGTGACTGGGTAGTTATGGCAGGTCCTTGTTATGTCTTCTCCAGAATGTCCTCTCCATTAAGATTTCCGTTTTGGCATATCCAGCGGTTGTTTTTGGAACCAACGGTGCCATCATCTCTGCCACTCTCAGGATAGAGATTTTCATCAAGAATGCCGACGGGTCGATTTATTCGGTTGTCATCCTGAGGAGTGTAAGTAGCGCCCTCCGAAAGACAGGCTGTTCTTCTCAGCACCAAGTGTGCTCTTGGCACCAGTGGGGTTTGCCCCTTTGATCAGAAAAGGAAAGACCAAACTCTCACCGTTTCCCCATTAACTGTTTATGTTTGTCTCCAATGTCTATTGGCAGAGACTGACTATGAGAGCTACCATATCTCTGGTGAATGGAAAACTGGTCTTCAGGGTATCCCTCTCTGGGTAAGGCAGCACATTCCTTCCTCTTCTTTGTGTTCCTCTTGGGGTCTGGCTTTGAAAGGAGAAGGCAAGCAAAGGAGTATTTCCACAGAGAAACATCCTACGGGGCCTGCAGTGTTTGCCCTCAAATGCTTCTCTGATCCTGGCCTTCGATCCGGGTTGATGGAAAATGCCATGTTGATGCCTGCTCCTTGGGGAAGGTTACTGTGCAGAATGGTTTACACTGGAAGGGTCTGTCTCTGTTGCCTAAAGGGCTGCATCCTATACATAGAATGAACTGCAAGCTCCCTCCTCCTCCTTCTTAATTCATTCTTCAGTTCTTTTACCCTGACTAAACATGAGAAAGATTAGCTGCCACAACAAAGTTGCCATTGCTCAGGATATGCCCGATTGAGGTTCAAATATACCACAATGTTCCAGGAGGCTCTTTCTGTGTACCCCAAACTCCCTTCTCCAAAGCCCCCATTCTGGAAAAACCAAGCCATCAGATTTCTTCTGGGAATAATTAGAAGGAGGAAGAGGGAGCAGTCAATTAGGAGAATGATAGCCATGGTTTCATGGTGGTCAGTTATGGCTAGCAGTGACAGTAATTGTATCTGTAGACATGGAACCAGCTACATGTGTTTTTGCTGGAAGCACTACTGTTTGATTCTGACCATGTTGCCTTCCCCTCCCCTTCAGCCATGTGTTGGAGCTGATCTCATCTGAAGCCGGCATCTCTGACGTAAGTTGATCTCTTCTGGGCCACCATCTTCTCCCCCTCAAGGATGTGCTTTTGGGAATGATGCCTAATGCTTACTAGTGAAGCAAGAAGGGGAAAATCCTCCCTGTGGGCTGTGTGTGTGTGTGTGTGTGTGTGTGTGTGTGTGTGTGTGTGTGTGTGTGTGTGTGTGTGTGTGTGTGTGTGTGTGTGTGTGTGTGTGTGTGTGTGTGTTACATCCAGTGGTTGTCAAGCATAAGTCCTCTTGAAGGTAGGAGTGGCTGAGACCCATTTCTGGAGATCTACCAATGCTCCCTGTGAGCAGTCCTGGAATGGAGAGGTCCATGGTCTGACTCAGATTAGGGCAGCTTCCTCTGCATGCATCTCCACCTTCTGCCTCTTTGCTCCCTTACAGGTTTCCACTCTCAAATCCCATTGCAGCAAGTTGGTGACAGAAATCTTCCTGACTGTTTTCAATGGTAAGAGCCCAGGAAGGATGAAGGAAGCTGGGTAGGAGGCTCCACTGCAGTGGATGGATGGCAAGGGAAGAAGGCTAGACCCCTACAAGTCTGCTCCTCAGCAGGGAGAACTCTCACTCACTCACTCACTCACTGCCAAGTCCAGGCAGAAGCATTCACAAATGCAGCTGAAATCTTTGTTTTATCAGACTGCTGAATGTTCATCTCAACATAAACAGTGATTTAGTTTGAGGAAGTTCATGTATCCCTGTTAAACAGGAACAGAATCCAATTCCAGGTCCAAAGCAAGGCCCTGGACTCTGAGACCAGTATCTATTGATGTCCCTAAATTGTTTCCATTATTATTATTATTGTTGTTGTTGTTGTTGTTGTTGTTGTTGTTGTTGTTGTTGTTTCTTTGGAATAGTAGCCGTGTTAGTCTGTGGTTTAGGTATATCAGAAAACAAAATTTAAAAACCCTGTAGCACTTTGAACACTAACTGCTATATTTTTATTGTTACCTTTCATGGATCAAGTCCACTTCTTCAGACAAGGAGTGAAACTTCCAGGCATGGTTTCTATACCAAATGTAAGGGTCTACATGTTAAAGGGGATGTGCTCTAGCAGAATGACAGAGAAGCAGGCATAACAATACAGCTTCCTACAGCTATCAGTGACCATAAACCACTTGTCTATTTGAGATATATTGATGACATATTTTTGATCTGGACACATGGAAAAGAAACCCTGGAGAAATTCCACCAAGACTTCAATAATTTTCATCCAAATATCAAACTCAGTTTGGACCAGTCTACATAACAAGTACATTTCTTGAACCCCACTGTGAAACTACAAAATGGACATCTTAATACCACCCTATATTGCAAACCCACGGGCAGATGTACCTACCTGCATGCCTCCAGCTTCCATCCAGAACAGACAACAAAATCCATTGTCTTCAGCCAAGCCCTCAGGTACAATCGCATCTGCTCAGACCCACAAAAAAAAGATACCAAGCTCACAGATTTACAAAATGCATTTCTCAAACTACAATACCCATCCAATATGGTTAAAGAACAAATCAACCGGGCTAGACGAATACCCAGGAGTGATCTACTACAAGACAGGCCTAGAAGGGAAAGCAACTGCACACCACTGGTTGTCACCTTCAGTCCTCAACTTAAACCCCTCACACGCATAATGAGGGATCTCCAACCCATCTTGGACAAGAGTGCATCGCTTTCCAAAGCCCTTGGTGGCAGACCCCTACTCGCTTATAGGCAACCTTCTAATCTCAAACAACTATTGACATACAACAGACTATGCAGAAGTGGATGAGATATGGGAACTAGACCCTGCTGCAAATCCAGATGTCAACTATGCTCCCACATTCACTCTGAAAACAGTATTCTTGGACCCAACAGCACCAGACACAACATTAAAGGCAGTTTTACTTGTGCTTCTGTCAATGTGATTTATGCCATCGCTTGCCAAAAATGTCCATCTGTGCTTTATGTAGGACAAACAGGATAATCTTTACGCAAAAGAATTAATGGACACAAATCAGACATCTGGAATGGCAACACAGAGAAACCTGTCTCAAACCACTTCAATCTACCTAGACACACCACGACCTGAAAGTTACAATTCTGGAACAGAGAGATTACAGAACTAGGATTGAAAGAGAGACAGCAGAAATCAAATACTGCACATCCATCTGTTGGATACCCATCACAGGGAATTAAATATTAGCTAAGGGTTTCTGGGACATTATCAAATTTGATACACAGATTTCTATATGTCGCTAGATATTTTATATATTATATTACAACCTTCCTGCCAATTCTCTTTAGCAAAACAGGAAGTAACCAAGTACACTGGTTTTGTTTTCTGACATGCAATTAAAAGGTTAATCAGAAACCAGAATAGGTTTTCTCCACACCTTTGAGATTGAAAGGGAGCCATTTAAAACGAATATGAATAATCTATCGTTACTGATAGCTGCAGGAAGCTGTATTGTTATGCCTGCTTCTCTGTCATTCTGCTTGAGCACATCCCCTTTAACATGTAGACCCTTACATTTGGTATACAAACCATGTCTGGAAGTTTCACTCCTTGTCTGAAGAACTGGACTTGATCCACTAAAGCTACCAATAAAAATATAGCAGTTAGTCTTTAAAGTGCTACAGTGTTTTTTATTTTGTTTTCTGATATGCCAAAATAAAGGCACCTTTTGGGGAGTTCATTCTGGAGTTTCTTTCGCCTGATCTAGTGTGAGAAAGATCTTCTTTCATGTCGAGAAAAATTAGCCAGAAACTTAAGTTTGCCATTGCCAGGGTACGACCAATTGTGGTTCAAAAATACTATTTCTGTGCACCTGATATGTAATGCCTGATGTGTGATGTACTCAATTAATTCTAGGGAACCTGTCGGTTGGAATCCCTATTCTTTCGGTCTTTGGTATGAAACTGAATAATCCCATATTCTTGTTTATCAGGGTAAGTCCTGAGCAGTGCCTACACCCCTTTCCTTGAACTGCTACTTATTAATACAATTGCTGTTTATTAATTGACTGTTTGTTGATACAAATAATACTTGGTGCTTTCCTCACATTATCTTGTGGAAATGTTCAAAGCAACACCCATGTGGGGGCTTGGATTTTCCCAGTTTCAGGGACTGAGTTGGGTGTGAATGGATGGTGTCTTCAACATGACAAGGAGCATTTTAAACCTGGAACTTCCTCTGCCCGCTCCTTACGTTACAACATTGTCCCAAAGGGAATGGCCAAGTCATCCCAACTTCCCCATGTTCCCTTGGAAAATGTTATCTAGAAAATAGGATCCAGAATTCCCAATATGCATTTATTATTTATTTATTTATTTAGATTTATATCACCGCCCACTCGCCATGGCGACTCAGGGCAGTTTACAATCAGGAAAAAAACTAAAACAAAACAACAACAACACACACACACACAACACAAACAGCTAAAATCCATTCCTCCTTCCGGCCAGAGGACGTTAGTCTTTTCCTTCCCTGGGCAGATAAGGCCCAGGATTAGGAAGTGGGAGCTTCCATCTAAAAACCTTAAAACTTTTTAAAAATTAAAAATGGAGAAAGATTAAAAACAGATTAAAAACACACCAGATGCTACAGCTACTAGTTAAAAGTAGAAAAAGAGAGAGGCTCAGATCAACCAATGTGCTGGGGTCATTAAACCTTCCAATCAGGAAGGAAGAGAATAAGCTGTTGTTCTTATGTGCCTTCAAGTTGACACTGACTTAGCACAATTCTAATGGAGTTTTCAAAGTAAGTGAGAGGTTTATGGAGTGGCTTTACCAGTTTCACACCCCCAGTGGGTTCCCATGGTTGGGTGGGGATTTGAGCTAAGCCCTTTCATTTCCTAGTCCTTTGCTCTATCCGCTATGTTACACTGGCTGCCAGAAAGAGACAGGATAAGATTCAGAAAACCATGATAAAGTGCAAAAAGACATACAATCAGAAATGGAAAGCACAGGATGTTACAGCTCTTCCTTTAAGAAGGTAGTAGGAACAGAAAGGTGGAGAATGTTTTGGCCAACGCACCAGGTAGAATGGTTTGGATGCCACACAGCAAGGTTGCAGCATCTGAAGAACCTTTTCCAGGAGGAGAGGCAATGGCAGAAGAAGAATCCCTAAAAATATAGGAGGGCCTCTGCAGAGTCAAGAGAGATCCCAAGCTGAACTTCCTGCAGCGGTTGTTGTGGGTGACCCCCATTTTCGTTTAAAAAATGTAACAATTTTAAAAATCAGATATGGGGAAAATAAAGTTCCAGAAACAGTTTGCAGTGGTGCAAAGACAGGAGAAGGTGGGGGAAATCAACAAAGGATGAGAGGAAAGCAAAGAGTTGTGGGCATGAGAACAGCCAACTTTCCCTGGGAGGAGACCTTTAAAATCCTATGACTGCGTGGTAGATGAGCTAGCAATGCCTCTTGCTTGGGTTGATTTGTTGGGTTGATTCTATCTACGGGTCCTGGAGGTGGGCATCCATTGCTTGCTTTCTTTACCTTCCCCTTTTCGGTCCCCAGGGAAAATTCATCTAAACCTTGGTTTCCACAAAGAGAAGAAATAAACTTCTCTTCAGAGAGAAGAGTGTAGATAAACTGAGCAAGCTTTGTCTTGATTTTTCTGTCTGATTTCCATGAATGTTCAGAACTGTTCCGGACCTATTTTATTCCTGGCTATTTTAATGTGAGGAATGAAGGTCCTACTTCAGAAGAAGAGCCCAGATCTTCACCTGACTGTTAGTCAGTCGGTCGGTCGGTTGGCTGGCTTGTTTGTTTGTTTGCTTGCTTGTCTGTCTGTCCGTCTGTCCTGTGATGAACTTCAGCTGTCTACATTAATGTTGATATACAGTAAGCACAAATTGTCCATCTCAAGTTTCTGACCAGAGTTCTACTTCCAGATTTGAAAGCCATTGACGGGCTTCTCCATCTGTGGCACTATGCAAGTCCTCCAATGTGGCTCTAAATGCACATAAAGGACACCTAAATATGATGTGGCCCATGGTTTTGTATTCTTCTTCACAGTCATATTGGGAAGAGGACTTCCATCCCCATGTGAACAGAATGGCTTCACATCTACCACAGCCAGTCCTGGGCAGGGATGGCAGGGGAGGAAAGAGCTATGTTAATTTGAACAGGGATCTGTTTTTTTCTGCTGCCTCCCCCTGGTTGCTGTTTTGGTGTGTGTGGAAACAGAATGCTTAAAATAAAGGTTTATCTTCCTTGTTTAGGGTGCCCTTGTGGGATGCATTTGAGCCACAGGACGTACAGAGGTCTCTGGAAGAAAAGCGCAGGAGAGATCAGCACAGAGAGAAGAGGCCCCTACATAAAGCTTTGTTCTTCTGTGTTCATCCCAGTGGATTCCATCTCCTGCTTTTTTTTATTTTTAATAAACATCTTGTCCAGGATTTCCTACACGCAATGTTAATTCCTCCTCCAGAAGCCATGTCTTCTTCGTGGGTTTGGCATATTGCCTTTTCTGTTGACCCAACCAGGTGGGAGCAAATGATCGGAATTGTGAGTCTCTCTGTAGGTCTCATTCCATGCCCCCTACACTTATTTCCTATAATAGCCATCTGCTCATCCTCTGCCTCATCCCATCCCTTTCTGCATCTACTTCTGCATCAAAGCTGTACTTGTGGGAGTTGTAGGTGGACCTTGATGGGAAAATGACACACACACACACCCCACCCTGTCCAAGACCACATATAAAGTGTGACTAAAGACATTCCGTCTTTATTGTCCTGTTGATTAAAGAATTTCTAGCCCATCCTAGGTCAACAGATTTGAGGACCCGATATGATCAGTAACAATCACATTAAAAGAAACTGATATGACTTCAGCCATCAGGTTTATTAGGATATTTCAAACACTTTAGAACTGCACAGAAAGGAAGACAAACTGAAGGACTCGAGACGTTCCTGCCTGCAGGCTAGCCACTGTAGATCATGCATGAAGGGTTTGTTCCAGCAGGATTATGGGAAGTTACCACTGCGTTAACTATTAAGGGCAGATCATGGGCCCGGAGGGAGAGCGGGAGCAGCGCCTCACCACCCGCAGCTGAGTTCGTCTCCGGGTGAGGTGGAAAGAGCCCGGAGGGAGGGCGGGATTGTCTTCTTGCCGCCTGCCGTCGGCTGCTCTTTTATCGGCCTCTGGGCCGAGATGGAGGGGGCCCCGAGGGAGGGCGGGAGCAGCGCCTCTCTCCCTGCAGCTGAGTCCGTCTCCGGGCGAGGTGGAAAGAGCCCAGAGGGAGGGCGGGAGAGTCCCCTCGCCGCCCGCCGTCGGCTGCTCTTTTATCGGCCTCTGGGTCGAGGTGGAGGAGGCCCAGAGGGAGAGCGGGAGCAGCGCCTCACTGCCCGCAGCTGAGTCCGTCTCCAGGCGAGGTGGAAAGAGCCCGGAGGGAGGGCGGGATTGTCTTCTTGCCGCCTGCCGTCAGCTGCTCTTTTATCAGCCTCTGGGCCGAGGTGGAGGGGGCCCGGAGGGAGGGCGGGAGCAGCGCCTCACTGCCCACAGCTGAGTCCGTCTCCGGGCGAGGTGGAAAGAGCCCAGAGGGAGGGAGGGAGTGTCCCCTCGCCGCCCGCCGTCGGCTGCTCTTTTATCGGCCTCTGGGTCGAGGTGGAGGGGGCCCGGAGGGAGGGCGGGAGCAGCGCCTCACCACCCGCAGCTGAGTCCGTCTCCGGGTGAGGTGGAAAGAGCCCGGAGGGAGGGCGGGATTGTCTTCTTGCCGCCTGCCGTCGGCTGCTCTTTTATCGGCCTCTGGGTCGAGGTGGAGGGGGCCCGGAGGGAGGGCGGGAGCAGCGCCTCACCACCCGCAGCTGAGTCCGTCTCCGGGCGAGGTGGAAAGAGCCCGGAGGGAGGGCGGGATTGTCTTCTTGCTGCCTGCCGTCGGCTGCTCTTTTATCGGCCTCTGGGCCGAGGTGGAGGGGGCCCGGAGGGAGGGCGGGAGCAGCGCCTCACCGCCCGCAGCTGAGTCCGTCTCCGGGCGAGGTGGAAAGAGCCCAGAGGGAGGGCGGGATTGTCTTCTTGCCGCCTGCCCTTGGCTGCTCTTTTATCGGCCTCTGGGCCGAGGTGGAGGGGCCCGGAGGGAGGGCGGGAGCAGCGCCTCACTGCCCAAAGCTGAGTCCGTCTCTGGGCGAGGTGGAAAGAGCCCAGAGGGAGGGAGGGACTGTCTTCTTGCCACCTGCCCTCGGCTGCTCTTTTATCGGCCTCTGGGCCGAGGTGGAGGGGGCCCGGAGGGAGGGCGGGAGCAGCGCCTCACTGCCCGCAGCTGAGTCCGTCTCCGGGCGAGGTGGAAAGAGCCCAGAGGGAGGGAGGGAGTGTCCCCTCGCCGCCCGCCATCGGCTGCTCTTTTATCGGCCTCTGGGTCGAGGTGGAGGGGGCCCGGAGGGAGGGCGGGAGCAGCACCTCACCACCCGCAGCTGAGTCCGTCTCCGGGTGAGGTGGAAAGAGCCCGGAGGGAGGGCGGGATTGTCTTCTTGCCGCCTGCCGTCAGCTGCTCTTTTATCGGCCTCTGGGCCGACGTGGAGGGGGCCCGGAGGGAGGGCGGGAGCAGTGCCTCACTGCCCGCAGCTGAGTCCGTCTCCGGGCGAGGTGGAAAGAGCCCGGAGGGAGGGCGGGAGTGTCTTCTTGCCTCGTGCCGTCAGCTGCTCTTTTATCGGCCTCTGGGCCGAGGTGGAGGGGGCCCGGAGGGAGGGCGGGAGCAGCGCCTCACCGCCCGCAGCTGAGTCCGTCTCCGGGCGAGGTGGAAAGAGCCCAGAGGGAGGGCGGGATTGTCTTCTTGCCGCCTGCCCTTGGCTGCTCTTTTATCGGCCTCTGGGCCGAGGTGGAGGGGCCCGGAGGGAGGGCGGGAGCAGCGCCTCACTGCCCACAGCTGAGTCCGTCTCCGGGCGAGGTGGAAAGAGCCCAGAGGGAGGGCGGGAGTGTCTTCTTGCCGCCTGCCCTCGGCTGCTCTTTTATCGGCCTCTGGGCCGACGTGGAGGGGGCCCGGAGGGAGGGCGGGAGCAGCGCCTCACTGCCCGCAGCTGAGTCCGTCTCCGGGCGAGGTGGAAAGAGCCCAGAGGGAGGGAGGGAGTGTCCCCTCGCCGCCCGCCGTCGGCTGCTCTTTTATTGGCCTCTGGGTCGAGGTGGAGGGGGCCCGGAGGGAGGGCGGGAGCAGCACCTCACCACCCGCAGCTGAGTCCGTCTCAGGGTGAGGTGGAAAGAGCCCGGAGGGAGGGCGGGATTGTCTTCTTGCCGCCTGCCGTCAGCTGCTCTTTTATCGGCCTCTGGGCCGACGTGGAGGGGACCCGGAGGGAGGGCGGGAGCAGCGCCTCACTGCCCGCAGCTGAGTCCGTCTCCGGGCGAGGTGGAAAGAGCCCGGAGGGAGGGCGGGAGTGTCTTCTTGCCTCGTGCCGTCAGCTGCTCTTTTATCGGCCTCTGGGTTGAGGTGGAGGGGGCCTGGAGGGAGGGTGGGAGCAGCGCCTCACTGCCCACAGCTGAGTCCGTCTCCGGGCGAGGTGGAAAGAGCCCGGAGGGAGGGCGGGAGTGTCTTCTTGCCTCGTGCCGTCAGCTGCTCTTTTATCGGCCTCTGGGTTGAGGTGGAGGGGGCCCGGAGGGAGGGCGGGAGCAGCGCCTCACTGCCCGCAGCTGAGTCCGTCTCAGGGCGAGGTGGAAAGAGCCCAGAGGGAGGGCGGGAGTGTCCCCTCGCCACCCTCCATCGGCTGCTCTTTTATCGGCCTCTGGGTCGAGGTGGAGGGGGCCCGGAGGGAGGGCGGGAGCAGCGCCTCACCTCCCGCAGCTGAGTCCATCTCTGGGTGAAGTGGAAGAGGCTGGAGGAAAGGCGGGAACATCCTCTCGCCGCCCACCATTGGCTGCTCTTTTATCGGCCTCCGGGCCAAGGTGGAGGGGGCCTGGAGGAAGGGCGGGAGCAGCGCCTCACCACCCGCAGCTGAGTCCATCTCCAGGCGAAGTGGAAAGAGTCCGGAGGGGGGGGAGCATCCTTTCGGGGAGTGCAGCCCCTTCCATCATATATTGCCCTTTTCATTAGCAGACATGGAAACCACAAAAACAGGTGGCAGGATCGAACACTGCTCGTCTCCCTTGACACCATGTTGGCTCTCTTCCCCTGGGCAGTGCTCGCATCCTTGTCACGTTTACTGCAGATTTGCATCTTTTTTAGGTTGTGGAGCCTAAAAAAGAGTTCTTAAAGATATACACAACCATTTATCCATGATGCAATATGTGTCACCCCCAGGCACAGTTACTATGCTTCCCCTTGCAGAATGGATAACATATTTACATACAGTTACAGCATGCCATACATATTGCAGCAGTATTTGTGCTTCATTGGTGCCAGAGGTTCTGTGAAGCCATCAGCAATGTTTTCATCAGTTGGGATGTACACTAACTCAATTAGTTTCTCACGCATAGAGTAACAAACATTTAGATACCCAATATCGGTATGTTTAGATCTGCTTTTGACTCCTATGCTATTAGTAGTAGTAATAGCTGACTGATTATCTTCAAACACCCGGACTGGACCCTCTGCCTTTATTCCAAGGTCCTTCAGAAGTTGCTGAAGGTATATTATTTCTGTGCATCCCAATGAGAGGCAAGAGAACTCAGCCTCCATGGTCAAAAGACTAATATGCTTTTGCCTTAATGACTTCCAGTCAATTAGGGTGTCAGCGAACATCACTGCCATCCCTGAAGTGGATTTTCTAGTACAGTAATACCTCGGATAACATTTACCTCGGATAACACTTAAATCACATAACGTTAAGTAATCTGGGAAGGAGAATTGGATCGAATAACGTTAAGGTCCCATGGGATGGATCGGATAACAACCGCTAAAGCCTGTGCGGTTACAATGTATCTCTATGGAGCTTTAACGTTATCCGATCCATCCCATAGGATTTTAACATGCATCAGATAACACTAAAAATCAGATAACACCAAGACTTGTGGAACCAGGTCTTAGCGTTATCCACGGTATTACTGTATCTGGTTCGGTGGCAAAACTGGTGTCAGCATAAACAGTTAGATTCAGTTCCCCCCTTGGCTCAAGATGCAGCAATTTAGTTAAAGAGAATTTTAGATATCTTAATACTCTTTTCGCTGCTTGCCAGTGTCTGAGCCTAGGTTGTTCACAATGTCTGGCCAGCTGATTAACGGGATAGGCAATATCTGGCCTTGACCAATTTGCCAGGTATGACAGGCTGCCTATAAGCGACCGGTAGATGCCACTATCAAATTCAGGGCTATCTATGGCTTCCCGATGGAAGTCCGCTGCCATCGGCATTTTGCACGTCTTGGCAGGTTCAAGATTATATCTTTTTAAAAGCTGACAGATTTTACTAGCCTGTGAAATTTTAAAACCAGTCTTCGTCCTCTCGATATCTAAGCCAAGATATCTTTTGATGCTGCCTAGATCCCTTAGTTAAAAACTGTTATCTTATGCTGTCTACTACTGCAGCATTGGCTGCCCCTTCATTGGGAGCCACTACTGCAATGTCATCCGTGAAAAGCAACAGCATGGTTGTTTAATTACCAGATACCCTCCGAAACAGACAAGGGTATGCTATGCCAGCTACAAACCCAAGGTTTTTCAAGTGGTCAACTAGGCATGAGTTCCATTCATACCCTGACTGTTTTAAACCATAAAGACTTTTTAGGAGTCTCCAACAATGAGTTGTGTCATTTGTTTTGATAGTTCTGGGGGCTTTTGTATGTACAGTTCGTGGTGTAATGGGGGATTGAGATATGCAGTGGCGATATCAACATGCCTTACCACATACTGGTTCTTGGCTGCCCAGGTCAGGGATGCCCTGAGGGTGCTTGCCTTGAGGGTAGGTGCAAACACTTCATAGCCTCTGACTGCCCAAACCCCTGGGCTACCAGTCTGGCTTTGCAGATGGACTGGCCATCAGCCCCACTCTTCACTTTGAAAACCCATTTGCATCCAAGTACATTTTTCCCTGGTGGTATTGGTACTTCCTTAAAAACCTCTAAGTTTTTTTAATGATTCGAGCTCCTTGTTCATAGCCTCTTCCCAAGGCTTTTGGTCCTCTACTGGGAAGTTTGTGAGTTCATTAAAACTGCTAGGCTCAATTAACACTGTACAGGCCTGGAACCTGTCAGGTGCCCGCCTCTCTCTACTGGAACGCCTTAGGACGAGAGGTGGCGTAGGCACATTGGAGGGTCCCTCATCAGGGTCCTCCTCCTCTGCCTCCTCCCTTTGGGAGACAGGGCCTTTTAGAGCCTCCTTACCCTCGGAAATTGACTGCTCTTCCTTTTTAATCATCTTTCCCCCTTTCAGCAGAGCTATGTCACCAGGAGTTCTGGACTCCTGTGGTGTATTGTCTGGCACGGAGATCCCACTATCTTCCATGGGAAGGGAGCCTTGCTCCAACCTATTCCATCCCACATGTTCTAAAAACTTTGTGCTGGCATTATTAAAAACCTGTTTGGTGCCTGGCAGCCAGAATCTGTAACACCTGCAGTTGGTTTCATACCCGATGAACAGGAGTTTTCTGGCTCGATGCTGTCCTTTTTATCTGAGTTGCTTGGGTATGTGTACCCATGCTGGCACTCCGAACACTGCAAGATGGCTCAAGTCAGGCTGTCAGCCATACCACATCATGTATGGAATCTGCCCTGTGGTAGCATTAACTGTCAAGTTTATAAGGTGGGTGGCACACATAGTGGCCTCCCCTCAGAGGGCATCAGGAGCCTTGGCGTCATTGAGCAGCATCCTAACAATGCCTTGCAAGGTCTGACCCCTGTGTTCAGCAAACACATTATGCTAAGGACGGTAAGGGGCAGAGAGCCTATGCTCGATACCCTCTTGGACAGGAAGTCCGCAAAACCCTTATTTACGAACTCAGTGCCCTGGTCAGTCACCAGGCACCTAGGCTTCCTTCTAGACATTCTTTCAGCGGATCGGAGCCACTTTGTGAACCAAGCCAGGGCTTCACTTTTCTTTTTCAGTAGCTTCACAAATCCAAATCTGCTGTAATGGTCAACAATGTTAAGAATGTATTTGGCTCCCCCTAGCAATGGCCGTCTTGGACCAATCAGGTCTGCAAAGACCAAGTCCAATGGTGCCTTGGTGACGAAGCCATGCAACCTGCTAGCTGGTGTTGCCTTGCTCTTTTCCTGCACACAAGTATTGCAGTTAAGAAATTTTGAGCAAGCATTTAGCTTCAAGTTTTTGGCTAGGGAGAGTGTCTTATTTAGGGCTTGGAAACTGCAGTGGCCCATTCTCTTGTGCATTAAATGTATGCAGTTCCAATGCCTTGGCCTGTTTGACAGTCCTAAACTGGATGCAGGTGTGGCCTTACCCTGCAGCACATATAACCCATTCTTTTGCTCAGCCACATAACTTTGCTGATCTCTTGTTATTACACACTTCCCATCTCTAAAGAGCACTGTAAAACCTGCTTCGTTTAAAACCCTCACAGACAGCAGGTTCATAAGATTTGGCACATAGAGCATCGGTAAAGCAGTCCCCAATGAAGTACAAAACCCCTCACCCTCACCCTTAGCTGGTATTTTGATACCATTTGCTAAGGAGACAGCAATGTTTGTACCTTGAAAAGACTTAAAACAGTCCCTGTTAGTTGTGATGCAACGTGTAGCACCACTATCCACAACCCACTCATTGCACTGAGTCTTGACAGAATGGGCAACAGGGATTATTGCTGGTGGGGCTGGAAGAACCTTTTTCCTTCCAGGCTTAGAGAGCTGTTTCCCTGCCCTCTTGGAACAGGTCTTGGCAAGATGGCCTGGCTTGCCACATACAAAGCACTTGTGTACAATGTGGACGAAAGTGGACTGCCCATTGCCCCTGGACTGTTGACTCAAATTGCTCCCCTGCAGGGTGGCTCGATCCAACCTACGATGGTACTCTTCCAGGAGCCTTGCCTTGATATTTGAAAACACTAGTTCTTCGCAGGGTAAAGCTTCTTATGCTTCTTCTTCTCCTTCTTTTTCTTTTTTGTGAAAAGCTCCGCCGTGCTCAAATGTCTAGTGGATGAAGTAGAAGACAAAGCAGCAACTGGAGCATCATGGACAGGGTGATCGGCCGGCTGAGGAGATAAGGCGGCAGCCATGAGGTGACCTTGCAGCCTGTTTCGGCGATTCTTCAACATAACCTTGGAGAACTTTCTACAGAAGCCGCAAGTGTGGACAGGATGGTTCTCTCCCAAACAAAGACTACACTTTTTGTGGCCGTCGGTGCTCAAAAACTTCCTCTGGCAAGATGGGCACTGCTTGAACGCCGCTGAGGAGGCCATCAACTAGGGGCCCCTAAGAAGGACAGAAAAATTGGCGACAGATGCACCAAAGTTGAAAAATTTTTCTGTTGTTGATTGCAAGAGGCAAATCCTCTTGTGAACAAGGGTGAACCAAAAGGGGGTTAACCCTCCTGGTCCGGAAAAATTATTTTTGTCGAAGGCCTTTGACTAATCGAATACCCGGGGAGAAAAAATAGAGAGCTCTCGCTAAGGCTCCTGCTGTGACAGGGGAAAAAGGAGAACTGAGGGAAAGAATCACGAAATGGTGCTGAAGGTGGGTGGAGATGGTGGGCGGTCCTAATTATAGACCTTTATCCAATCAGCTTGACAGCTCAGATCCTGGCTCCATGCAGGCACAAACCCATAAGAACGTATCTTTTCAGTGCAGCGTCGTTGTTGACCTTTTTTGAGGCCCTAAGGATTAGTGAGCTGGTGGTGTTCTCCAAGAGCGACAACAATATTAAGGCTCTGGACTGTAGTAGTAGCTAACAACCAATTGTTTGTATTTGTTCGATGTTCTAAAACAGATCAAGACGGGTCAGGTAAGTGCCTCGTACTGGATAGATGTGCTATCAAGGACATCTGCCAGTGGAAGTGGTGGCTGGCTTCTTGGCTATCAGAGGTAATGTGCCAGGTAAGCTTTTGGTTCACAAGAGCGGGGAACCTCTAACCAAGTTTCAACTCTGGTCAGTTTCGACCAAGGCTCTACAGGAGCTGGGGGTAAAGGGTTGGATATTCACCTCCCACTCCTTTAGGATTGGGGCGGCTTCCACTCTTGTAGCTCTGGGGTACGGAGACCAAGAAAGCTAGTAGGTAGACTTTCAATAAGTTCAAGTCATACATTTGGGAGCTGCCTACTCTGTAGTAAGTATTAGGGTAAGTTCACAGTTCAACAATGTTGGTAGTTAATGGGCTTTCTGTTTTTAGGTGGACACAATATGGATTGTGGGGGACATGCATGTTGAAGGGGCAACAGCTCGGGGGCAGCTTCGTTTTTCAGAAAACACCTGGGCATGCTTCGTCACAATGTGATGTGGGGCGGCCATCTGGGCTGAGGGTTCTGGCACATTCCGGAAGAGAAGGAAATTTTTCGGATGCATGGTGACCGATAGGTGGTGGTGGTACACTTTGGTAGAGACGCTGTGGGGTGCATAAGGGAAGAGGAGATTGTGAAATGGGTGGAATGAGCCATGTCTCAGATTAGGATGGCCTGGCCCGGAGCCTCTTGTCTGTTCTCAGAAATCTTTCCAGTATATGCGAGCATGGTTCTCAGGGTCACACCTATATCAGCGTTCGGATGTGTTGAACAGTCCCGCATCTTCATCAACGCAAGGATAACCGAGCAGTTGTTCCAGATGGGAGTTTGTGTTAGTGGACATTCTGGGATACTGCACAACGTATCTTGTTTTAGTTGGGACGGGAAGACATTGAGCAGCAAGGGCCATGAAATTTTCATGAGGGATTTGAGATGGGGAATTTGTAGGTGTCTGGGTGGCGAGCCTCAGGCTGGTCCCCTGCCCGCTGACTTTGGCGGAAAGTTTGGAGGGGGTTGAGAATCCCAGTTGGGTAAGGAGTTACAAGCCTGTAGGGTGGGAGGCAGTATGAGTGGATGACCCTGGGTGAAGACATAGGTCAGTCCCACCCCTCTGTACCTCTGCCCCGTTAGGGACGTTTTGTTCTTTGGTAATAAAGTGGCCCTTTATTTCTCCAAGCTGGAGTCTGTGTCCTTTTTTTTTTGGGGGGGGGGGGGGTTGATGGGGTGGCAAATGTTCCTGATTTGTGTATGTGGCTTAGTTTCACTTTCTCGCACCTTTGCTCAATGAGAACTGGCCATTTCAATGTTAAGCATTTTGCATTGTCTATGTGTGTACTTCTGCAGAAGTGTAAAGACATCAGCAACAGGAACAACTTTCAGGTAAGTAAACCCAACTCCCTTCTTTCCAGTCACTTGTCCGATCCCCAAGTAATCTATTTTGGAAACCCTGGGAGCTGTGGAACAGAAGTCTTCAAGTACCACAAATTTCCTCCTACCTGTAATATCATCTGACAGAGGCAATTTTAGGAATGAAAGATTTCCAGGTGATGAAACAAGTAACTGTAGAGTTGGACAAGCCACGGAGGAAACTCTTTGATTTCTGAAAATCTCCTGTCATATATAGCTTATGCAAAGCGATTTCAGCCAATGTGTGTTTTATAATTGTTGTACTTCACTTTGAAATAATCAAATCTAAGCAGTTTAGAAATATTTGCAAATAACAATTAAGAATAATGAATAAATACAAGCAAGGATGGAGCCGGATAAGCCACACAGTGACCAAGTTTGCTAATAACACTAATTTATTTAGATAATGAGACCAAAAAAAATGGATTGAGAAGAGAGCTACAAAGATCTTGCCAAACTAAAGAAATGAGCATTGAAATGAAGGTCAGAGTAAGCAAGTGGAAAGGAATGCATTCTGGGCAAGTTTTCAAGGCATGGTTAAGCCTGTTGAATAACTTTCGACTGTCCTGCAACCTTAGCATTATTAATGTTGTTCCATTGACTGCGCTCAGGCCTGAAGGTCGCTAGACCATGGATAGGATGTAAATCCTTTTGAAACAAAATTTAAAAACTGAAATAAAACATAGCTCACTTCAGAAAATAAAACTCACATGTTTCAAAACACAAAAATTTATTAATGAGATGTCTTTTTTTCCCCCTGGCACTTAAAATCATCCTCTCTTCCAGCTGGCTAGGAGCCTTCTTCTTACTAAGCACCACAACTCAGCGTACAAAACCAAGAAACATATTTCTAAAAAGGAAAAAAAAACACAGGATGAAGAGGACAATGTGACATACCAACGACCACCAGGACCACCATCGTTGATTGTTTGGTCCATGAAGGCACCAGAGCCAAGAATAGCCCTTCCTCTGGACAGCTAAATCTCTGCAGAGGCTTATATGCATCATATCTGAGGCCAGTTTGATCTAGAACAGGCAACTGAGAGCCATTAATTTTGCAAAAGACCTGCATTTTAGACTCTCCTTTGAGTTGGCGAGGTTGGTTATGAGGGATATAATGTACCTCAACATGGGACTGAGACACAATTGGTCACCCTGATGGATGACCTTTTGAGAGGGAACAAAGGGTCCTCTTAGATATCTTCCTGGCCCTTGATACCGACGACCACTATATCCTCCTGGATAGACTCCTGGGATTGAGTATCAGTGGTCAGGCTTTGGCCTGGCTCCAGTCCTTTCTTGAGGGACACATCCAGAGCTAAAGCTCAGGGAGAAGCTATTTGATCCCTATAACATTATGGGGTACCTTAGGGTTTGGCTATCTCCCCAATGCTGTTCAACATCTATGTTAAGCCACTGGGGGAGGTCATCAGAAAACAAAATAAACTAAACTAAAAAACACTGTAGCACTTTAAAGACTAACTGCTATATTTTTATTGTTAGCTTTTGTGGATCAAGTCCACTTCTTCAGACAAAGAGTGAAACTTACAGGCGTGGTTTTTATATACCAAATTCAGGGGGTCAAAGGGAGATGGGTGTGGTCAAGTAAGATGACAGACAAGCAAGCACAACAATACAGCTTCACACAACCATTAGCAACAATAGATTATTCAGATTAGCTCTAAATGACTTCCTTTCAATCTCAAGGTTGCTGAGAAGGGTTTCTGGGACATTATCAAATTTGATAAACAGATTGCTATATGATTTTATATATTAAATTACAACCCTCCTGCCAATTCTCTTTAGCAAAACAGAAAGTAATCAGGTACAATGTTTTGTTTGTTTTTTGACATGCAGGTCAAAAGTTGATCAGAGACTAGAATGGGCTTTCTCAGCAACCTTGAGATTGAAAGGGAGTCGTTTAGAGCTAATCTGAATAATCTATAGTTGCTAATGGCTGTGCGAAACTGTATTGTTGTGTTTGCTTGTCTGTCATCTTGCCTGACCACACCCCTTCTCCCTTTGACCCCCCTGAATTTGGTATATAAAAACCATGCCTGTAAGTTTTACTCCTTGTCTGAAGTAGTGGACTTGATCCACGAAAGCTAACAATAAAAATATAGCAGTTAGTCTTTAAAGTGCTACAGTGTTTTATTTTATTTTATTTTATTTGTTTTCTGATATGCCAGAACCACAGACTAACACGGCTACTATTCCAAAAAAATTACAGGAGATTTGGACTTTGCTGTCATCAATATGCTGACGATACCCAGCTCTGTCTATCCTTCTCCATGTCAGCAGAAGATGTTGTCTAGACCAGTGGTTCTAAACGTGGGACCCATGCCCCACAGGGGGACTTCCAATTCCCAGAAGCCTAAGTTAATACATTGGCTAGCAAGTGCTTTGGGGAACTGACTGAGGCTTCTGGGGATTTAAGTCCATAAACCAAAGTTGGGAAACATTGGTCTAGACCAGGGATCTGCAAACTTGGCTCTCCAGGTGTTCTTGGACTTCAATTACCAGAAGCCCAAGTCAGTATGCCTGCTGATCAGGACTTCTGGGAATTGAAGTCCAAGAACATCTGGAGAGCCAAGTTTGCAGATCCCTGGTCTAGACCTTGGGAAATTGCCTGGAGGAAGTCATGGGATAGATGGAAGACAATAAGCTGAAAATGAACCCTGACAAGATGGAGGCTTCTTGGAGTAGACAATCCTCCTCCCCCCCCCCAGCACTAATTAGTATGGGATACAAATTCAATCAACCAATCCATATCCGTAGCCCCAATGGTGGTCATCAGCAGGTTCACCCCGATTCACCAGAACTGGTAGCAGAAATTCTGGCTGGGCCTCCCCAATCAAGTTTTCAACAAAAGTACTGTAGTCTCCCAAACATTGTCTATAGCAAGAAAAGTCCCTCTTTCTCACCTGAGTAGTGACACCTCGGCGGCATTCACGGCAGGAAAAGCTGGTGGGGAGGAGCAGCACTAATCCGGATTTAAGATGAACTAGAGAAGTCAACAAAAATCAAAGAAAACATATTTATCTCAGGATGCCTTTGGAAAATGACAGAGAGTTATGAATCTTTGCCTATGAGTTTTTTTGGAATAGTAGCCGTGTTAGTCTGTGGTTCAGGCATATAAAGAACATGCCTGTAAGTTTCACTCTTTGTCTGATGAAGTGGACGTGATCCACGAAAGCTAACAATAAAAATATAGCAGTTAGTCTTTAAAGTGCTACAGTGTTTTTTATTTTATTTTATTTTGTTTATTTTGTTTTGTTTTGTTTTCTGATTTGCCAATGAGGACCACCTTGTCTGTTACAGGTAAAGTGTCCTTCTAGCCAAAAACCATGGGACTGAGGCCTTCCCTGGGCCAGATTCATCTCTCAAAAAGCATCCACAAAACATAACAGGCTAGTTTGCAAATGCCATGAGATGAGGAGGAGGAAGAGAAGAAGAATCAGGTGGACAGGTGACAACCCCCCCCCAAAAAAAAAAAAAGCCAAAACAAAACCTGCAAGTGTCAGACATATTAATTGTTCTTGTGTGCCCTCTTCAGACCATGCTCCCAAGACACTGCTGGCTCCCCAGCTGGTCTTCCAGTCAGCTGGGAATCTCAGGGCTGGTCAGACTCAGACCAGACAGGTGACAAGCAGGTGGGTCTAAGAAGCCACATGGGACTGATTCAGCCCTGTCCACAGCCCCTCCCTGGGCCTGATCATATTCTGAATGTCCACTGGCCATGCATTCAGGGAGGGTTGAGAAACCATCAGTTCCTCTTGCCTAGCCAGCTGAAAGCAAGGTGCCTGGCAACTGGAGAGAGAGAGAAAGAGTCCATCCCAACCCACCCCTCGTATCTTCCAGAAGCCTCAAATGGTCCCAGGCTTCTGTTCTGACTTTGCAAGCAGTAGCCACAGAGTATCAAGGAAAGGAGCCTCCTGGTCCACCTGGTCCACAAAGCCCATCTGATAAGGTACTCTGGAACCCATGAGACTCTAACAAAAGTGGCTTTGCTGGGTGTCTTGGTAAAACAAGCCCCAGAATAAGACTCACCATTTATCAAGTCAGTGCAACGGGAGCTCAGCTGGAGCAAATTGTCTAATGCCTTGCCCTACAAAAAGAAGAAGAAGAAAACCCTTCAGGCATTAAAAAAAAGAAAAGGATGAATCAGGAGAAACGAGCAGCGCTTCTGCATTTGCAAACCCTACTTTCTGTGTCAGGCCTGGGGAGAACAGCAGGGGGCCTGATTCTGAAGACTTTAAGGAAGACCAAACCTCCCTTCCTCTTCCACTCCAGACTATTTTGGAGGAGATGGTGATGACTGGGGAGAAGGCCAGAAAAAGGGGGTCATCCTTCACCATGTCTAGTGAAGCAGGAGACCTTCACACCACTGAAAAGGAGCGGGTTCAGTCTGGGGCAGAAAAGAAAAAAATCTAGCATTCCCTCCTCCCCTTTTCATCAGCAGAGATAATGGTTTTGTGCGCACACAAAAATCTCTGCTCTCTTCTGCTTAAAATTGCCTTTTTTTTGTGCAAAACCATGTGACTCATGCTATTTGTGACCTGCCCAAGACCAGATATGACCACAGCTTCGTTTAAGGATCTGAAGCCCTGGATGGGTTGTTTGAGTCTTTCCTAGAAATCAAGCAGTCCTTTTCTGTCACTTGTGCCTGTGTGATTCACTTTTCAAAGGAAATAGCACTAGAACCATTTATTTTATTTTATTTTTTGCAAATTGCAGAGACCTGGACAGGCCACGAAGGGACTCTTGGAGTTAAGGAACCTCAAAGTTCTTGTCAGGCATATCAGGAGACCCTAAACTGCAGAGCAAGGAACCTCGCAAGTATTCCTTCCACAATTTCTCTACAGCATGACAGATGTAGATCTTGTGAATAAAACTCCTGAGCCAGACGAGAGGGACCGAAGAAGGACCAGCAAACTCTGTAGCTTTGAGCTGCTTCAACTTTCTCATGCTTTCCTTCCACCTTCGTGAGATGGTGGCAGGTCCCTACCTCGTGTGTTCCAGCAGGTGGGAAGCTGCGTCACCCACCATTTGAAACCACTTCCTGTGACTGGCCATGAGCAAACCCTTTGAACCTCCTGCTAAGGTCACATTCCTGGAGACACAACTTTTGAAGTGCCTCATTTGTTTTGCCCCACTGAACCAATCTATGGAGGATTGGGGCTCCATTGGGTCAGCACCCGTAAGGCACCTGTAAGGAATCCAGGGAGTCCCCCTCCCACTTAATCTACCCAGCCCCAGCCCCCCCGAAGCCCACTTACTGGGATGGTGCAGGGTCCGGCGACACAACTGACCTCAATCTGGATATCTCTGAGAGGAAGGGGAATAAACGACATGAGGTGAAAGAAACCACCCTCTTCCCCAGGCCACACCTTCAGTCCCACATCCTTGGCTCCCCTCTTGCATTTACAGGTAAGCCAAGGAAACAGGTAAGCCAAGGAAACAGAACGTGGAAGAGCTGAAACCACCTTTCCTGTCTCAGCCTACGGCGCCTGAGCAGCCATGAAAATGAACCCTGGCAAGATCATCAACCACCAAAGGACCTCGTCCAAACGCAGCCTTAATTGTGTGGCTTACTTACGTTGAAACGTCTACTAAGGCAAAGAGCCTTCCTGCTCTACAGTCAATGGTAAGAAAGAGGGAGAGTTTAGCTACCTGAAATTAGAGAACAAAAGGCATCAAGGTGGTTAGCAAATGGCATATCTCCTCTATCTGATGAACCTACGCAGGAACCCTACCCTCCTTATCCTCCCCAGCTCCTTCACCAGAACCTTAGGAGGTTGTAATACATGGAATGCTGTTACCTTTCCCGCTGAAGCAGTACCTACTTATCTACTTCCAATTTTTGGTTTTTTAACTGCTAGGTTGATAGGAGCTGGGACAGAGATGAGAGCCCACTCTATCATGCAGCATTTGGGTCTTGCATTGCTGACCTGCAGACCTTCTGCTGCTCATTGAGCTCAGCATCTTAACCTCTAAGCCACTGCACATAAAAAGGCTTAGCCTGATGCTAAGTGGTGCCCTGTTTGACTTGACCTATAATACTGCCCTTTGCCATAAAGAGCTGGTACAACGTGGCAGTAAATATGTCAGGGACACCCAGTCCCTCGGCTGACGTTAAGACTTCTATTTGTTTTATTTATTTCATCATCCTACCTCTACGCTGCCCTCCTTACGAATGACTCAGGGCGGCTGACAACAAATAAAACATACCAATTATACAATCCCACAATTTAGACCCACCCATCACAAAAGATAATAAAAAGTTAAAATTCAAAAGCAGTAAAGATTAAAAAGCAAAAAGCAAAAATTAAAATACAGTTAAAAATGCAGCTAAGAGCACAGAGGGGGGTTTGGTAGGGAGTCAAATGAGCCAACCGGCCTGAGTGACTGTCTGGCCCAGACCCCAGACCTGCCCACCCAACCAGGTCTTAACACCCTTCCTAAAGGGCAGCAACTCCATCTAGAGACGCAATTCTGTTGGCAGAAGGTTCCATAGGGCTGGAGTGGACACAGAGAAGGCTCTTCTTCTAGTGCTAGAGAGGTGCGCCTGTCTAGCTGATGGCACCACCAAAGAACCTCTCCGTCTCCGGTCCACTCTGGTGGGACGGACAGATGTTCTCGGGGTGATGCGGTCTCTTAAGTATCCTGGTCCACTACCATGTAGGGCTTTAAAGGTAATAACAAGCACCTTGAATTGCACTCGGAGGCAAACTGGCAACCAGTGCAACTCCCGGAGCAGTGGTGAGGCACGAGCATAAGGCCCACATCCCATCACGATCCAGGCAGCCACATTCTGGACCAGTTGCAGCCTCCGAATGGTCACCAAGGGCAGCCCCATGTAGAGCACATTACAATAGTCAAGTCTGGAGGTGACCAAAGCGTGTGTGACCATGAGCAAGGAGTCCCGATCTAGGAGTGGGCGTAACTGACGTATCACACAAAGTTGTGCAAAAGCCCTCCTGGCCACAACTGCCACCTGCTCTTCCAGCTGGAGTCGTGAGTCCAGGAGGACCCCCAGATTATGCACCGGGTCTGTGTGGGGCAAAAACGCCCAATCCAGAACCAAAGATGGTAGCTCCCGAGATAATGCAGGACCCCCAACCCACAGCCACTCAGTCAGTTGTAGCCCATTGTCCCCCATCCAGACCCTCACAGCCTCCAGGCACCTGGAAAGGACTTCCACTGCATCGCTTGGATCCCCCCGCCCCCCGAGCAGAGATATACAACTGGGTATCATCAGCATATTGGTGATACCTCACCCCATGGGAATAGATGATCTCACCCAGTGGTTTCATGTAGATGTTAAATAGGAGAGGTGAAAGCACCGAGCCCTGAGGCACCCCTTACTGAAGGGACCTAGGGCTGGACTTCTCACTCTCCAACCACACTGACTGGGTCCGGTCCTTCAGAAATGAGGAAAACCAGGACCACGCAGTGCCCTGGATCCCCAATCCTTGGAGCCTTTCCAGAAGGATACCATGGTCAACAGTATTGAAAGCCGCTGAGAGATCGAGAAGAGCCAGGACAGACGGATATCCCCCATCCCGCTCACTCCAGAGATCATCCACAAGTGCGACCAATGCAGTTTCTGTACCATATCTGGGCCTGAATCCTGACTGAAAAGGGTCCAGATAATCCATTTCATCCAGGATCTCCTGTAACTGCCTTGCCACTGCCTTCTCCAAAACCTTACCCAAAATGGGCAAGTTGGAGACAGGCCAGTAATTAGCCATCACCGTGGGATCGAGAGATGACTCTTCAGGAGGGGACGCACAAAAGCGTGTTTTAAAGTTGCTGGGAAAAACCCCTCCCGAAGCGAAGAATTAATGATGGCTCCAATCCAGCCGCCTGTCACTGCCCTGGGAGATTTTGCTAGCCAGGCGGGGCATGGATCTAAAGCACAGGCAGTGGCACGAACAGATCCCAGCAGCCTGTCCACTTCCTCAGGGACAACTGGATCGAACCTGGTTCCTGGTTCCACAAGTCTTAACATTATCTGGTTTTTAACATAGTGCATTGATCGCACAACATTTTTTTAAAAAGCCCTGTTCCCTTTCTCAAGAGGAAAGGAAACCCGGGGGGGGGGATCCTGTTTGCTTGGGGAGAAAAGGTGCCCTCCCTCCCCAAGCAAACCAGCAGTCCCAGTGTGGGACCGGACCGTCGCTTTGCTTGGGGAGAAAACACACATTCCCTCCTTGGTAGCAGAGGCGTGGTGGGGAAGCCGAACGGGGGCTCCCCGGTTGGCTTCCCAGCCATGCTGCCACTGCGCCCAGCGAGTGATCGTCACTTTGCTTGCAGTGGGAACGCGCATTCCTACCGCAAGCAAAGCGAGCGATAGGGAACATTTTTAACCCCCAACTTCTCTTTCTCTGCTTTTCCACTAAGGCTGGAAAAATGGCAAAAGAGAAGGTGGGGGGGGAACAGTTTTCTCACCTGTGTTGGCGAGTAAAGGCCGAAGGGCTTGCTTCAAAGACTGGCCCTCCTGCCTTTGACTCGCCAGCACAGGTGAGAAAACTGTCCCCCCCTCCCCCCTTCTCTTTTCCCACTTGTGACTTGTCCAACCTTAGGGGGAAAGCGGAGAAAGAGAAGGTAGGGGTGAAAAACGTCCCCAATCACTCGCTTTGCTTGCAGTGGGAACGCGCATTCCCACTGCAAGCAAAGCGGTACACACCTGGTACTTTCCGGATCAGGTCTCCCCAAACTCCCCAGAGCCAGCAGGGGTGCCAGGGACCCCGAAATGGGAGAAAAAAACAGAAATTTTTTTTTCACCCATTTTGGGCTCTCTGGCACCCCTGCCACCTCTGGGGAGGTCGGGGGACTCGATCTGCAGCTGCGAGGTGGCTGAGGAAGCTGACAGGGGACTCCCTGTCGGCTTCCCCAGCCACCCCAACCCTGCCTTCGCAGCTGCGGGATGGCTGGGGAAGCCGACGGGGGAGTCCCTGGTCGGCTTTCCAGCCCCCACCCCACCCCTTCCCCTGCAACTGCGGGGTGGCTGGGAAGCCAAACAGGGAGCCCACCGCCGGCTTTCCAGGGGGGACCCCCCGCCCTTGCCCCCGATCTCTTAGTGTTATCCATCGGCTTTCCAGGCCCCACCCCTGCCCCCGCAGCTGCAGGGTGGCTGTGGAAGCCGATGGGGGAGCCCCCATTCAGCTTCCCAGCCAGGCTGCTGCTACGAACGATTGCATCAGGTAACACTAAGAGATTGTTATCCGATACAAAACATTTGTGAAAATTTTGCATCATTATCCAATTTCAGCGTTATCCGATACAATCATTATCCGAGGTATTACTGTAATGGCAATTGGAATGGTACAGAGCAAAATGGAGGTCATTAGCATGCCAGGTGAGAGGAAGGAACTGCATGTCAAAAGCTCCAGAAAGGGAAAGTTCACACTGATGTTTTAAACAAGAGAGGTATAAATGGCATGGATGCTACCTTTGACCCTGAAAGACAGGTTGTGTCTTAGCAGCTTGCAATCTTGACTATCTATCCTAACAAACCTCTCTTTGTCCTTATCAACAATCTTCTAATGGGTCTGCTGCCCATGACCAGTTCACATCCTGAAGAGCCGCCTGCCCAGTCCTCTTGCTTACCATGCGAACATGAAGCAGAGGAACGAACCCTCCTCCTGGTGCTTGATATCCAACATCAAAGGAGGCAACGAAACACAGAAGGAGTTGGTCAGGTTGCATTTCAACGTACATCTTTTGAAACGTAGGTATTATCCTGATAGGCTGATCTTCTGGACAAGTGATCTGGGGAAGGAGGAGGAGGGGGAGAAAAGTTTCTATGGCTTGGTGCTGAGGTTTCTCACCAATGGAAAAGGAAGATGCCCAGAGACTGGAAGTAACCGTATCAAAAACCAAATGCAAAAAACACTGCAGCACTTTGAAGACTAACTGCTATATTTTTTACTGTGAGCTTTCATGAATCAAGTCCATTTCTTCAGACAAGGAAGGAGTAAAATTTCAGGCATGGTTTATATACATCAGATGCAGAGGTCAAGATGTTACAAGGGAAGTGGGTTACCAAGCAACAAAGCAGAGAGCAATCAAGCAGAATGACAAGACAAGCACTTTGCATATCAAGACAGCCTCCCACAGCTGGCAGCAACAAATGATCTGGCTTGTTATTCAGATTAATTCTAAATGTCCCCTTTTCCATCTTAAAAGTGTGAAGTTGCTAAACCATCTGCAAGGGGGAACGTTTGGGACTTTTATTGATAATTTCCCTGCCTGATCCACAAGAAAATTGATGCACACCTGAAGAAATTGTCTTGGCTCTCCAAAGCTTTTATAATCTAGGAAACATACCCTCGTGCCGGCAGTTAATGGTGCCCATCTTCTAACGTCAGCCCAAAAGAGCTCCTATTAATATATAATAGCAAAGAAGAATTGCATACATACCTCTGGAAACTTCTCCATGAGAATTGTTGTGGTCACAACAGTCTGTAGAAAAAGAATATTTTTAATTGTAAGCTTTCTATAGAACTCTGCAGTTTTTTTATTTACTCAGGACGTTGTCCAGACACCATTTGATTCTCCTCCTCCTCCTCCTTCAGGTGCCATATCCCTTCCGGATATTGGCTCTCATCATGGCGATAGTCTTCTTGTTCTTCACTCCTCAGAGCAGTTCTTCTGAGGACCTTCCACACACCAGTCTCTCAGGTTATTCGGCCATGAAGTCTGTCTACGTCAGTGATGGTGAACCTTGGCACTCCAGGTGTTCTTGAACTTCAATTCCCAGAAGCCCTGATCAGCAGGAGTGCTGACTTGGCATTATGGGAATTTGGAAGTCCAAGAATACCTAGAGTGCCAAGGTTCGCTATCACGGATCTACCTCTAGGCTCTCTTTGTTCCCAAGGATCTTTCCTTGCAGCGTGAATTGGAGTACAGTATTCTATATTTTATGTTGTTCCTCATAATATGGTCAAAGTATTGGAGCTTTTGATTAGTATTTCGAATGATCTAATTGCAGTATTTCATCATGAAATAATCAAATTATCACTTGCTAATTTGTAAGGACTTTAGTGTATGACTGGGGAAAAGCCTTATTGGTGCAGCTAAACAGTCTGGCCAGGTTATCCTGCTCTGGTAATAGAGTAGGCCATACTACCAGTGACTCAATGCCGACCATTAGCTGGCAGTTAACAACCCTGACAACCCTGAGGCCTAATGGCCTTGGATGGCAAAATCCACAAGGAAGAGTGATGGTCCTCAAGTGGGTTGAATCCTGTAACCCTAATTTTGAAATTAACATTTTTAGTATTATATATACTTTTATTTTCAATAAAATATGCTTCTCTCATTATTTTAATTTGCCATCCACTTCAAGTTTAGTCTTTCATGTTCACAAACGCCACACTATACCATGATTACTTGCAGGCAAAATGGCTGCAAGAGTTGATTTTTAATAAATTTATAAAGATCTCAAACTGATTTCCTCTCAGACCAAATGAGCAAACAAGAAGCCCTATTCATCGATATTGTCCTGGAATTCTGAGGCAAAGGTGTTAATTGCCTTAGGAGTCAGCTATTAACATAACTGGGTGGGGGAACTGACATTCCTGATGTCCTGCAGATCATGAATGGGGGCTCTTAAATTGCCCTTTTATACAAGCGTTAATAAAAGGGTCCGTTTTGTTATTTCACTTGCTGTGTAATATTTTGGTATTCTTCCTATACACTAGCATGTTTTGTTCTATATTTTCAAAGTAGGACAGTACTCAGGTATTTCCTTTCAAAAGGATGCTTGGACACTCCAAGGATGCTTGGACACTCCAGTGCACGCTCACCCAGAAACCAATTAGCATAATCCCCTGAAAGTATCACACCCTGCCAAAAGCACTGAGGGAAACTGTCCAGAGGTTTTCACCTGGAAGAAATAAGCTGTAGCCTTGGTTACCATAAAGAACATCCATCCTGTCTGTATGTCCTGCATTATGTCTGGTCTGCCATTAAAACGTGAAACAAAGGACAATTACTGTTTGTTTGTCTACGATTACTGTGAGAAGGAAATACAGAGTAAAAAGCCAAAACCACTCTTCAAAGATCCTCCAATACGTCTACCCCCACCCCTTTTCCCTTTATCCTTTTCCGGACTTTGTAATCTTTTCCTACAATCATTATTTACATACAAGCTTGTCATTGTAACTTGAATTTAAGATGCTAACCAATTCAATGTGACTAAAGATGGTTTATTTGTGTTTGATAAACCTCTCTGTTGGACTTTTGTTTCATTGTATAAATTTATTAGCATAGGTGATGGGATTAGTTGATGGGAATGTATAAAAACTCTCAGCAGCTTCAATGTAAGAGCTCTCTGCCAAATTTTAGAGATGTTCATGTGTAGATTTTATTTCAGCTAAAACGGGTGTGATTAGGACTTTATCCAACAGGGCCCCCACCGTTGCCTAAATGTCATATTGATCAATAAACCATTGTTGTTTCTGTCTGAAATTAAAATCTCTGTGGTTCTTGAGGGCTCCGCCAGCAGACGAACTTTTCAATTTTAAAACACAACTCCACATTAAAAAGGGATAGCAATTTTTAGGTAACAATCCCACTTGGATCCACCTTGATGGGGTCAAGAGCTTCATTAAAACTGCTCTGGGGTTGATGAGGACTTTGTATGCCAAAAGGTCTCAGGACCAGAAAGTGACTTGCAGAACTGGATCAGTGGTAATATGGGTGTCATGCTGCCGTGCGGAAGGCAAATGGACGGCCACCGCATTATTGTTCCCAGAACAATCTTCATGGCTAATGACTATGAGGATAGCCAATGTTCGGAATCGGATGCAGCTCTTGAGGAAAGAAGGAAGATACAGCTAAGAGCCTTGCAATTTACGTAGGAAGCAATATGTATTCAAAGAGCCTCTTACAACTAGTTTATCAATAAGATTGGACAATCTTTGCAAGGTTTTTTGTTTGTTTGTTTCAGTCATTTCCCAGGGGATCAATCGGTTGTCACTTCATATGTCTAATGGGACCTGGAGAAAATATAGTTGAATCCATTTGGGGGTGAGAGTAGAGTTGCCATATGTCCCGATTTCCCATGATTTTCCCAAGTT
Organism: Furcifer pardalis; assembly: GCA_030440675.1. Lineage (NCBI taxonomy): Eukaryota > Metazoa > Chordata > Lepidosauria > Squamata > Chamaeleonidae > Furcifer > Furcifer pardalis. The sequence goes on along the minus strand of CP126891.1, from coordinate 270,315,206 downwards.
GATGCCGTCCCGGCCAGTTCAAAAAAAAAAAACATGTAAAAATCCCAAAAACAAAGGGTTAATTTCATAGAGTCGCTATTCCTAGAGAGGGAGGACAGAAAGTGAAGAGCTGTCCATTGCAAAATAAGTCCCTGCCTGTCTCCGGCAGAGATGGGAAAAAAAATAAAAATAGAACCATCAAGAATCATCTTTTGCAAGAAGAATATGGGAAACAACCTCTTGACTACAGCTTTTTTAAAACTTATGGTGGCCGCCCACCCTGGACAGGGATTCTGTGGGGTCTTGGAGCTGCTGTCTATGTGACACATGCACCGTTAGAAGAATGCAATGATGTCACATGGCTGTCCTGGTTTGGTGTGAGAGTTATGGCAACCCGGGGGGGGGCATGCTTCAACACATAGGTTCAGGTATTCGCTCTAGATAAAGAGCAGCACTTACCAGGATGATAACAGCGTTGAAGTGTCCATTTTGCACCATCGTAGCCAGGATATAATCAAAGTGAGTTGTGGTGAAAAAGAGATCCATCCCGTCTGAGTTTCCAGCAATGCTGAGGTCCTGGCTGGATGTGGTGGGAGTTGTCACAATAGTATCTCCACAGGTCAGGATCGGCTGTAGGGAGAGGGAGATAAACAAAATAAGCCACTCGTTGCTCTTCCAGACTGAATTGGATTCTTGTTGACTGAGCCTAAGAAGATCATGATCAGGCCAAGCCATCTTGAGACCATCTATACCAGCTCAAGAGCACAATGGCTGAGAATGGATGGAAGTTCATTTCCAACACATCTGGAGGACTCCACATGGGCAGCTCTTGATCCTCCCGTCTACCACTGGGCTACCACAGCCGACCAGATGTTTTTGGGAAGCCAATAGGCAGCTGAAGCTGAAGAGATCTACTCTCCACTGGGGATGATAAATCCATCCCTTGTGAGGATCTTTTTTAAAAAAAAAAACCCCTCTTTTTAGCCTCCTCAGCTGTGAGACAATGAAGAACTTTCCAGCACTCTTGATCAGAGTTCTTGCACTTGTGAGAATAGTGGAGTTTTTCCCCCTTCACAAATGGTGTGAACCACTCAAGTTCCAGATATTGGCTGAAATTGTGTTGCCTGGGTTAGGCTGTCCAATGAAGATGATGTTATTAATCAGTCATTTAGTGCATCAGAAAGATGCCCAAATAGCCCCTTCCCTCTGATTTCATGCTGGAAAATGACTGGGTCTTGGAGCAGGAGCCACAGTACATAAATTGTTCACACATGCACATGTAAACTTACACAGAGAGTCTGTGGCTGATGATGCAATCTTCATAGCACGTGGTTATGCACAATAGGATTTCACATACTGTATGAATTGTGTAACTCACAAAACAAAATTTGTTGCTACTGCCACGTTTCATAGAATTTTAGAAAAAGGAAGCAGTGGATGGGTTGTTTGTACCTTTTGGGTCGATCTGCCACTCCTTCTATGCTTACGGTGTCCTTTGCTTCACAAAGTGAAAGGACACTACTTTCACTCAAGGACAGTTTGGATAAAATGTGGAGACTTTAAGGGGGGCAGGTGGAAGTACAGTACTCCTCTCCTTGCAAGAACTCACAGGGGTTAAGGAACATGTTCAAACCACATTGCAACCTCAAGGCAGCCTATCTTTGATAAGGAAGAACAGCTCAATGAGCATAAATTGCACTCTTACCCTTCATATGCCCAGAGGTGGAAACACCACCACAATTTGTCCCTGAGCTAGTCAATGGGGAGGTTCCATTTAGTCTTAATAACCACATGGCATGCAGGCCTCAAGTGAGGGGCATATGCCTCCTTTGCCCCTGACTTGAGGCATGCATTATCCTAACAACATGAAACTACTCACGTGGAAATAGAAGTGAACCGCAGTGCTATCGATGCGAGGACTGTATGGGCGGTACGTGCATTGGCAACGTTGAGAGAAAGGATACGGACCTGCAGAAACAAGGGACATTTGCAGGGTTGCAGCGTAAGAGTTTCATCAGTCAGCTTTTCTTCTCTTTTAATTCCAAGAATGGTCTTTGCCCACAGTCCCCCGAGTGAAGAGTCGGACACATGTGCATGGGTTTGAAACAGTTGGGCCACTTTATTCAAAACAACTGATTAGTGACCAACATTAATAAGTTGTGATGTGGCTGCGTAGAACAGGACAAAGGCAGAGAGCAGGATGGCACCTCGCCACATCCTCTCACCTCAGACGACACCCTAGGCAGGGAGTTGCCTGCTTACCATGCCAATCTCCCCGCCACTACTTCGGCATTAAAAAGGGCTCCAAGCTGTTGCATACTCAAGAAATCCCCACCAGAATTCGGAGGCATACACTGCGACCCTGTGGCAGCCGATCAAATCGGCGTATCCTTGGGCGGGCCAGGAAGAACTACCACAAGGGCAGATCACCCGACCAGATGTCAGGCACGACCCCTCCATTGGACGACCACATGGACCATTCTCCGTAAGGGGTGACCCCTTCCGGACACCATGCTCCACGCAGCGTTCGTTGCTCAAGTTGATGTCATTCGGCAGGTAAAGAAAAAAGAGAGGGCGCCAGCGGGTTGTGCACAACACAGGCGGCCGAACGATCTCACCCAGAGTCCATCAGGCCCAACACGCAGTTCCCTGCAGAAATAAGCCCAGAAGAGGGGCAGCATGTGCTGCACGCCAGCACATTGAGGAGACACATGCATAATTAACCGGGCCCCGCCCTGAGGGGCTGCTCAAGGGACAGTAGCATGTTGGCCCACTGGCCATGGGTCCCTGGGGGGCTGCCGCCACCAGCCCGATAAGGAAGGCAGGCCCCCAGTAACAAACAGGGACCGGTGGGTCACACAAACCATGCCACAACGGTGCCCAGGAGGGGAAACACATCAGGCAGGGAGCCATATTGGAACCCCTCCCACCCTAAGGGCACCTTGGTGGGAAAAGGTGAATGAATTGTGATTTTTAAGCTATGTATTTTTCTAATTTATACTGTAAGCAGCCCAGAGTTGGGTCTACCTGATTGGGGCGGGGTAACAAATTGGAATAAATAAATAAATAAATAAATAAATAATAAATCCAAAAGAGCAAAAGTAACCCCCTCTGGAACAACTGCGGTGCATGTGACCAGGCATGCGTGATCTGCCCCATCAGAGCATGGCCGCAATGGTCTGGGAAACCCCACGTGAATAGGGGGCTGCAAGCCATGCATTGAAGAGTGGGGGACACAATGAGCACAGGCACACAGCAAGCCGTGAAGGCCCCTCGGGGAAGAGAGGATGATGTGGAATGAACCTGGGCCCTTGGACATGCAAAGCCAGGCCAAGGCCAATGAACTGCATCACCCTCACGGTGACAGCTGACCATCACAAAGAAAGGCCTAACCATGGCTGACAGGAATTGGAACTGAGACCCTGGGATCCAATTCTGTGAATCCATGCGCAGCGTGGCACTGAATGAGTCCAACAGGGCAGAATGGGGCAAACACGGGCGGGGGGGGGGAAGGTCGGTGATCAGGGCAATATGCAAACAGTTAACTGGAATTGAGAAAATTGTATGTCGTCAAGTAAATTCCACCTAATGACGGCCTTTTTGGGCAGAGCCAAACAAGGCAGCTCAACTCGCAGTGGGTATCAAACTCCCAAGCTCTGATTGCACAGCCAGATGCCTCACTCACTCAGCTATCCAGGCACCTGGCAATGCCTTGGCATGAAAACCAGAACTCACCCAGCGTACGCAGCCGAACAGTTGCCTGCCAGCTGTGCTGGCGTCAGATGGTCAGATTCAGAGCAGGAGGAGCTGCACTCCTTGCCCCCTCGGCAACCATAACACCAAAAGCCCCAGGACACCAAAAGCAGAACTGGGAAGGGAGTTTGTCCATGCCCGAAAGCGCACCAAATTGGCTCCCACACTGTGTGAGGGGCGAGGGAGCATGGGTCCAATCTCACTCACAATGGAATCGCCATCACCAGCACTGCCCAAAAGGTACCTTCACGCACGCACGCACACACGCACACACGCACACATGCACGCTGATTCAAGGGTGGGGGAGAAAAAGCAAAAGGAGAAAGTTCATGACCTAATGCTCAGAAGCAGGGAGCATTGTTCAACCTGCTACTGAGTTAAAGAAGGGCGAGGGGACGAGGTCGGAGCCGGCCTTAATAAGTGCCGTCTCCCAGCTGCCAACATCCTCCTCTTCCCGGGAGGTGGGGCAAAGTGACGCCAGTGGGTATGCGCCCACAGGCATCATCCCTTTGGCACACAGTGGTACCCCGTACAACGAATACATTGTACAATGAAAAAAACGTACAACGAAAAGAATTTTGGGGGGAAATTGCTCTGTACAAAGAATTTTTTCATTGTACGATACACTCCCTCCCCCCCCCCCCGGTTACTGTGCACTTCGGAGGGTTTAAAAAGTGCAACCATTGCATGCTTTACTCTGTGGGTTTGCACAAAGTGAGGAGTAAGTGGAGTTTTTTGGAGCAGTTTTTGAGAGAGATTTCGATTTATTATTATTATTATTATTTCCTTTGTATTTTTGGAAGCATTCTTTGCATTTTTGCTGCATTCTTCAGAGTATTGGAGCATTTTTTGGCACACTGGAAAGGTAGGCAGATGAGATTTTGGGTCCGAATGGCTTGGGGGGTGAGGAGGTGAATGGAGGGGGGTGTAGGGATCTATTTTTTTTATTCCTTTTTCTAGTTCAGGGATGCCCAAAGTATGGCCCGCAAACCCAATTAGGCCCCTGCATATCATTAATGTGGGATGTGGTGAGGACCTGGGCTCACCACAGACCACCCCACCCGCCCCCACTGTCTGACATCAGCAGCGGTGGCAGCAATCATGCGTTGTCCGGCCTGCTCCGAGCAGCCTCTGGCTCGGTCCCATCCCCTCTGCAGCCTTTGCCAAAGCCTATCGCTGCATTGGGGAAATTTTCGGAGCCTCCTCTGTTTCAAAATCCACAGCACTAGGAGAGCCACCTGGCGCGCCCAGGATGACGTCACCGCAGCGTGTCAGGTTTACCCTTCCAGCACCACAGATTTTGAAACAGAGGAGGCTTCAAAGAGTTCCCCAATGCAGCGATCAGCTTTGGCAAAGGCTGCAGAGGGGATGGGACCGAACCAGGGGCTGCTCGGAGCAGCCCGGACAAAGCGCGATCACCACCACCGCCACTGACGTCAAAACTGTCAGCAGTGGGAGCAGCCCGGCTCCACTCCTCACAGCTGTGTGTCTGGGGCAGGACGAGCCCACGGGGGAAAAAAGTTTGGGCACCACTGGTCTAGTTGGTTGTTTTGGGCCACTGCCGGGGGGCAATTTGGAGCAATATTTTAACTCCTGATAAAAAAAAATTTTTTTTTAAAGAAATCCCTTTGTCCAGTTGGTTGTTTGGGGCCACTGCTTGGGGGGAGGGGGGGTTGGAGCAATATTTTGCACATAGCTTCATATGGGCACATTGAATGGTGGGAAAGTTTGTCATCCCCCTGTGCCCACACCAACGGCCAGGGAAGAAGCAGCCAGGGCAGGTTGAGGACTTCGCCGCCGCCCCCGACCCCCATCAACATATTGTAATGTATTGTTTGTAAGCCGCCCTGAGTCGCTACGGCAAGTGGGCGGCAATATACATTTGTACTAATAAATAAATAAATAATAAAACTGTTAACTTTTAAAATGGAGTATTTTGCACATGGCTTCATACGGCCACATTAGTTTTTGTGGTTTGTGCTGGAAAATTCTTCATTGTCTCGGAAGGTCAGTACAGTATAGTACACGAAGTAAAATTTGTTTTCTTCTGCTCACCTAGTGCTTCTGGTGTGCCATGGCATCATCCCAAAAGCCATCTGTGAGCAGGAAGAGGGAGAAGATCTTGGTGGAGGATAAGCAGGACATCATTAAGAAACACTAGGAAGGCATGCGCATTACGGACATCACCAGGCTGTATGGAAGAAACACCTTAATGATTGGCACCATAATAAAGAACAAAGAGAAGATTATGCAAAGATAGGTGGCCAAGGGCATGACAAGGACCACAAAGCACCGGCCACCAGTGTTGGGAGGTGGAGAAATTGCTGCCGTTTTGGATCCGGGACAAGCAGTGTGCTGGTGACACCGTGCTGGAGGCCATAATCTGTGAGAAGGCCAGACAGCTCCACGCTGACCTTGTTGCTGATCGGCCAGGGACATCAGCCATGGAGGAAGTCTTCAGAGCACCCAGAGGATGGCTTAATCGTTTTAAGCAAAGATCCGGAATACCTAGCGTGGCCAGGCATGGGGAGGCTGCCCGCTGTGACGCTGCTGCTCTGTGGAGGAGTTTGCAATGGGATTCTACAAAGTCATCCAGTCTGAGGCCTACTTTACGCGCCAGGTTCTTAACTGCGACGAAACAGGCTTCTTTTGGAAACAGATGCCGAAGAGGACACTCATCACAGAGGAGGCCAACTCACTGTCTGGCCACAAACCACGCAAGGGCCGCCTCCCCCTGTTCTTTGCTGCAAACGCCAGTGGGGGTCTCAAGGTCAAGCCCTTGCGCGTGGATTGCTCGCTGAACCCGAAGGCCTTTAAGGAACGCAAGGCAAACAAGGATCACATGGGCATGTCTTGACAAGCAAGACGCAACATGTGGGTCATGCATCCGATTTTTGTTGTCTGGGTGAACTTTGGGTTTGGACCAACTGGGTGCCGTTACCTGGAGGAGGGCAACCTACCCATGAGGGCAGCGTTGCTCTTGGACAATGCTCCAGCCCATCCCTCCAGGGCTTGAAAAGGAACTAAGGCTGGAAGACGGGTTCATCAAAACTCTTTTCCTGCTACCGAACACCACACCGATTCTCCAGCCCATGGACCAGCCGGTGATATCAAGCCTTAAAAAAACTGTACACATGTGAACTTTTCAAGAGATGCGTGGAGGTCACAGACTGTTGCAGGCTGACCATCCAAGATTTCTGGAGGGAGCACTTCGACATCGTGGACTGCTTAAAGATGATCCGAAGGGCATGGGATAAACGCAGCAGTTTAACCATTGTGCCAAATAAATTCTTTCTTACAGTCCAAGAGCAGCACAGAAATTGAGAAATTTGAGAAATTAATTAAATAAACCATTGTGCCATGAGTATCTAGCAAAATGAGTACCCAATTTGTGGAGGCAAACTATAGTTTGCAGAACTACTTTGTGAAATGCCCAGAGAGTGCTCTAAGCCCCATAGGTTGGTATGTAAGTGGAAACAATAATAATAAAAAACAAACATCTGGAGGTATTGCCCTGGCCCATCCCACAAGACACTCAAACTTATTTACAACATTAAGGTGTGCTTCTAGGAGGAGAGCAAGGGAGTTCTCTAGCAGCGATTTCTAACCATTTCACCCAACTCCAAATTCTAGGATTTCTTAGGAAGGGATCATGCAGTGGCGTAGGCTGGGGAGGCCGGGGGGGGGGCTGCCCCGGGCACCACTTACCAGGGGGCGGCAAAATGTTCCAGCACACAAGAAGCCCTGCGTCAGTCAAGCTCTTGCTAGATCGAGTGCATGACTGGCTGGAGCCACCTGGTGCTGACTTAACAAACAGCATGCAGTAGTGAATTTACTCTTCAAAGCCTATATGGAATACTGTATACGTAATATGTTTCTAAAAATGTCCAGAGGTGTGCTCTTGTAGGTGTTTCACTCTTGGCAGCAGGCTAGCTTTTGCTTGATTAAAATGATTTCTAACAGATTTAACCAAATTATCAGTGAAACACTGCAGAATTCATAAAAGTGTTCTCTAAGCTCATTAGTGCATGTTCAATCAGAGAAGAAAATAGAGTTGGGGTTTCAATTGTAGAGGAGGATTAGGTAAAGGTCACCCTTGCTCAAAAGCCAGTCGTATCTGACTCTAGGGTTCGGTGTTCATCTCCATGTATAGCCAAAGAGCCTGTCTGCATCTGCAGATGTTTTCGTAATCATGTGGCATTCCGTGCATTCCGGTGTCTAGTCATGCCTGCCACATGACCTCAGAAACATCTGCAGAAGCAGACAGTGGTGGCTCTTCGGCTTTGAAACAGAGATGAGCACTGAACCCTAGAGTTGAATACAACAGGCTCTGGAGCAAGGGCAACCTTTGCCTTTACCTAACTAACCATTTGAGGGCTGCAGTGGCTTAGTGGTTAAGGCGCTGAGCTTAATGCCTGGAAATTGAGCAGGTAGCAGTTTGAGTCTAGTCATGCCTGCCACATGACCATGGAAATGTTTGCAAGCACAGACAGCCTTGGCTAGTTGTAAACAGAGATGAACACTGACCCCTAGAGTCAGATATAACTTCCTTTTGGGCAAGGGAGACCTTGCATTGGGCGACGGACCCGGTGAGGGTGTTGCCTGCGCAAGGGAGCTTTGAGGAGGAGGCACCCACACCAAGCAACTTTGTCCACCATGAGGCCAGCTAAGGTGGGCTTGCAGCAGGGGCTTTTCGCCATCTACAAGCCCCCTGGGGTGGGTGTATTGGAAGCAGGTGCAGGACACGGTGGAGACCAACCGCCTAAAAAGTGAGGGTTTTGTTTTTGGGGCACCCTGAGCCCTCCTTCACTCCCAAAAACAGTGGCTTGGGGGGGGAGCTCAGGCGGCATTTTTTGGGGTATGGCAAAATTTGACACCCTCTGCGTCATGGGCCCAGGGGGTGGCAAATTTGGCCTCCTCCCTGGGTGGCTGAAACCCACGCTACACCACTGGGATCATGACAATTAAAGTGGTATCAAAGGGCTACAACTGAATACTACAGAAACACTTGCAAACACAGCTGAGTATTCTGCAACCCCAGCATGCAGTAACCAGAGAGACAAGACTAGCCTGACCTAAAGGAAGTTGTTTAGTATTGTTTGCCTGTAATTACAATTAGAAAGGTTCTTTCCTGCCTCAGAGGCCACCTAATCCTATTTGCATGTGTTAAGGCAGGGGCAGGCAACTTACAGCCCACAGGCTGGATCTGGCCTACAGTGCCAAATAATCCGGCCCCCAGCCTCACTCCAGCAGCTGCCGCCGCCGGAATCAGCTACAGACTCATTTACAGTTGTTGTAAACTGGGGAACCACCAGTCTGGCCCCTTCAACTGTCTGAGAGAGCATGACCTGGACCCCAAATCAAAAAGGTTGGCAACCCCTACGTTAAGGCTTTTGTTTTGCTCTGGCCTTCGCTCTCTTGCTTTCTACCTTCGGAAGAGGAAATATGTCCCTTTTAACTCCTCCATCTTCCAGACCACATGGCTGGAATAAAGACTTTGCTTTATTTCTTTCCAAACCAGCTTCATCAAGACTCCTGAGCACGTGTATCTTCTGACTTCATTTTGTGAGTAAACGCTATTTTTCTTTCTCTCAAGTATCTAGCCCAAGTGTGTTTATTAGCTCGGCTGATTAGAACATAAAATTTGCCTTAAAACCTGCCCTGCTTTGCTGCACAGCTGCTACAGATAACAAACGGAAGGCTCCATGTTGAATCTTTTTGAATCTCTCCCCAAACCCACCCCCTCCAAAAAAAAAATCAGGTACCTGTGAGGAGAAAGGTTTACTAGTGCAGCCTGTTACTGCTTACCAAGGTTGACGCTCAGCACCAAATTCAGCTCCACAAGTAAGCTGCTGATTACATCACAAATCTGCGGGAGAAGAAGCAAAGCGGGAGCCCCAGCATTAGGAGTTGGCTTTAAACAATCAGCTAATCTATATTTGCCTCAAATGATAAAAGTGTATAGTAGCTTCGAATTTATACTGATCCAAATATTTGTAGTGTCATATTTGGTTTTTTCTTACATATAATTTTTTTTTTAAAGCGAGACTTTGTGACATCTAATTTTTGCACATTCAGGCGCAGAGGAACGCAGGGGTTGGACAGTATGGCAGGTGGGCTTGCAAATCAGTGTGGCTTTTTACAACTAGTAATACAACCGATTTGTAAACCTGTCTGTTGTGACAGCCGGCCCTTTTGTGCCTCTGTGCCTGATGTGTATGGATTGATGCCATGATGAAGTGGACTTGAAATATTTTTTGGAAAAAAAACTCTCAGATGGTGTAGGGCAGGGATGCCCAAACCATTCAGGCCATGGGCTGGCCATGTGGTTCAGTGGCCCAGTCACATGGTTGCTCCCACCAAAAGTGGAAGTAAAACATGCTTTGCAATCTGTTTTGCAACAGGATGAGATAGATTTTAAGCTGGCATTTTCTCTGCTTAATTTACAGGGGTGCCCAAACTATGGCCCGTGGGCCAAACCCTGCCACTGATGCTAATTCATCTGGCCCACATTGCCCTTATTGCACCCAGAAGGGGAAGTAAAATGCGTGTTTTACTTCCACTTCCGGGAGTGATGCAGGTGGCATTGACCGGATAAATTGGCATAAGCAACTGGATCTGGCCCATGAGCAGTGATGGGATGCAACAGGTTCGCACCAGTTCGCCAGAACCGGTAGCAACTTTTCCCAGTGTCCCGGAGAACCGGTAGCAGCTTTTGGGGGGAACCACCTTCGGGGCTTACCTTTTCACTAGTTCCCCCACTGCGCATGCGCGCCATGCACTTGGTGTGCATGCATGCCTACAGTGCTTGGCGCATATGCACGGCCTCCTTGCTGTCCTCCCAAGTGGGGAGGAGGAAGAGAAGCTACTAGCCTGAAGCTCCCTATAGCCTGCTCTCCAGGGTAAGTGACTCCCCTCTGGGTGTGGTGTGTCTGTGTGTATTTTAATGTGTATTTAATACCTTTACCTATATTTATTTTATTTATTTATTTATTTACTCCAATTTCTATACCGCCCTACTCGGTTGGGCCGACTCAGGGCGGTTCACAAGCACAGAGTAAACAGCAAGTCTAAAGACACATCATGTAAATACAAAAAGAAAAAGAGAGAAAAAATCAGTATCAACAATATTGACGTACTACCACAGTTCCTAAAAAGGCCTGGCGGCCTGGCGGCCTGGCTTGGGGTTTTTAAGCAAAGTCTTGGAGTTACCTCATTAATAAGCTACACCTGTGCTGTTCTAATGGGAGAACCCTTAAGGAGGTGCAGCTGTTTTACATTTACATTAAGGCATATTATCCTAGAGAACCGGTACGATGACCATATCCATCTTGCAACATGGTGCTGCCCAGGCACTTATACTAACAGGTAAGTGACGGGTTTGTGTTTGGGGTGGTTGGGTGGGTGGGTGTATTTTATTTATTTATTTAGATTTATCTTGCCACCCACTCGCCGAGGCGACTCAGGGCAGCTTACAGTCAGCACAACAACAGTACAATAAAAATTATAAAGTGCAACCACATAAAACAACCAAACCACAACACAAACTAACTCCTGTCAGGCCGTTGTTGTGGGCCCAGAGGAGTCCCACTGCTAGGCCTTTTAATGTAATTTTTATTTTTTTAATTTATTTAATTTGTTTATTTACAAATTTGTGTTGTGGGTGGGTGGGTGGGTTGATTGAGGGGTGTATGTGCTTATTTTTATTTTATTTTATTATTTTATTATTTTTTTAAAAAAATTCTTTGGCCCTGCCCATGACATCATGATGTCATCTCCACCCACACTGTGATGACATCACGGTGGGGTAGTAAATTTTTTTTTTTGACATCCCACCACTGCCCATGAGCCATAGTTTGGGCACCCCGGTGTAGGGGGTGGGGCGCACAGGGGTTGCACACACAACTCTTCTCACTTCCACCTAGAGGACTCCTTCACAGGTTGACAACATGGCAAGGAATGTAAGCATATCAGTTGAGATTTTATTTTATTTATTTATTGGAATTATATAACTGCCCTTTTCTCCTGAGCGACCCAAGGCAGCTCACAACATCAGCTAAAACCTGTATCCAATGTGGTACTAATTAAAACTAAATACTATAAAACTATCTTAAAATGTCCATCATAAAACCTCCCAAATCCCCTTAAAAAAGAAGGACACCCAGGCAGGAGTAAATAAGAACCCGGGGCAGGGCTAGATAAGCCAGGAGGGCTGGGTTGTGGTACCAGTGGTACTCCACACCTGCTGGCATAGCCAAGTTTTTAAGGCCTTCCTGAAGGGGAGCAGCTCTGCCTGGAGGTGCAGTTCAAGTGGCAGGAGGTTCCATAGGGCCAGAGCAGATACTGAGAAGGCTCTCCTCCTGGTCCCCGTGAGATGTGCCTCCCTGGCTGATGGGACCACTAGGGAGCCCCTACAGTCTGCTCTCGTAGGATGGGTCAAAATCCTTGGGGTGACGCAGTCTCTTAAGCATACTGGCCCACTACCATGAAGGGCTTTAAAGGTCAAAATCAGCCCCTTGAATTGCACCCAGAGGCACACTGGCAACCAATGCAGTTCCCATAGCAGCGGTGAGGCATGGACATAGAGATCTCCTCTGCCTACATCAACCCAAAGTTGCATGCCTGGAAGATGAAGGTCCTCCATTCCACTGAGTACCTAAAATGCTCTTGGGGTACTGCATGAGTTTTATGTAACCTGTTGCAGCTAACTGACATAGAATCATAGAACGACTGAGCTGGAAGGGGCCTCGGAGGCTATCCAGTCCTACCCCCTGCTCAATGCAGGAATCCCAACCTAAGAAGATATGGTAGGTGACGGCTCAAATTCCTCTTGAAGGCCTCCAGCATCTCTCCAGTTCCTGGAGGTACTGAGACTCCATCACTGCTGAGCTGGTTCAGGACTGGGCATGTAATTGAGATGCATTTCAACACCTTGTCATTAACCAGTTAGTTGCAGCACATCTTAGCCAAGCAGCATGAAGATCCTAAGCAGCAGTTCTGGATAGATGTTATGAAGAGAACTCATTTATACTATGCAAGTCAATTCTGGTCTTTGGAGACCTTCCAGGATTTTCTAGATACAGAATACACAGAAGTGGTTTCCCTTTCCATTCTTTTAGTGGAGCCCAGGAACAACTATGCCACTTGTCCAAGGATGCACAAGCTGGCATTTTGCTCTAGGAGGAGGCGTAATGGAGGAATCGAACACCCAACTTCTGAGTCTGTAGCCAGGTGCCTAAACCACTGAGCTATCCAGCCAGGAAATGTGGAAATCTTGTACTCAGCCTAGATTAATTCTGTATCCCACCAGTAGCACAGGTCCCACCAGTTGGGACCCACTGTTTCAAAGTGGCACAAGTCCTCAGTTCCCTGAAAGGAAATGATCTGTCCATCTATCCTCTCCACTATCACCACCCATGTCAGAAGGACCACCAATATCCACCCACACCCATCATCTCCTTGCCAGCCCCTCTGCTAGGGTAAAACTTAGCCTACATGATGGATTATTATTATTATTATTATTATTATTATTATTATTATTATTATTATTATTATTATTATTATTATTATTATTATTATTATTATTATTATTAATTACACTTGATACCCCGCCCCAATCGGGAGAACCCGACTCTGAGCGGCTTACAAAACACTAAAAATAAAAGTAAAAGCATAAGAAACAGTTTACTCCAATAAAACATCAGTTAAAAGGTCATCAAAATATTACCACAAAAATTAAAAACAGTACACAGTCCCACTTCCAGACCCAGGTTGGCAGTCCTTTAAATAAGCCACCTGGTAAGGGAACTCGTATTCCCAGGTCCCCAAACCTGTCCAGCCAGCCAGGTTTTCAAACCCTTCCGGAAGGGCAGGAGCTCTGTCTGAAGGCGCAGTTCAGTGGGCAGGAGGTTCCAGAGGGTCGGGGCGGACACGGAGAAGGCTCTTCTCCTGGTACAGGCGAGATGCGCCATTCTCGCCGAAGGAACAACGAGGGAGCCTCTCCGATCCGCCCTGGTGGGACGGGCAGATGTTCTTGGGGTGACGCGGTCTCTTAGGTATCCTGGCCCACTACCATATAGGGCTTTAAAGGTAATAACCAGCACCTTGAATTGCACCCGGAGACATACTGGCAGCCAATGTAGCTCCCGGAGCAGCGGTGAGGCATGAGCATAACGCCCACACCCCACCACTACCCGGGCTGCCACATTTTGAACCAGCTGGAGTCTCCGGATGGTCATCATGGGCAGCCCCATGTAGAGCGCATTGCAGTAATCAAGTCTGGAGGTGACCAACGCATGTGTGACCATAAGCAGAGCATCCCGGTCCAGGAGTGGGCATAACTGGCGTATTACACGAAGTTGTGAAAAAGCCCTCCTGGCCACGGCTGCCACCTGCTCTTCGAACAGTAGCCGTGAGTCCAGGAGGACCCCCAGATTACGCACCGGGTCTGTTTGGGGCAGGGCTGCCCCATCCAGAACCAAAGGTGGAAGCTCCTTTGTTAACACGGGACCCCTTACCCACAGCCACTCAGTCTTGCCGGGATTCAGCTGTAGCCCGTTGTCCCCCATCCAGACCTTTACAGCCTTCAGACACCTGGAAAGGACTTCCACCACACCGCTTGGGTCCCCACGGGCGGAGATGTATAACTGGGTATCATCTGCATATTGATGGTACCTTACCCCGTGGGAACGGATGATCTCACCCAGCGGCTTCATATAGATGTTAAACAGGAGAGGAGAAAGTACCGAACCCTGAGGCACCCCGTAAAGCAGGGGCCTAGGGCTGGACTTCTCCTTCTCCAGGCATACCGACTGGGTCCTGCCCCTCAGGAATGAGGAAAACCAGGACAACACTGTGCCCTGGATCCCCAGACCCTGGAGCCTACCCAGAAGGATGCCATGATCGACAGTATCAAAAGCCGCTGAGAGATCGAGAAGAGCAAGGACAGACGGTTCCCCTCCGTCCCGCTCTCTCCAGAGATCATCCACCAAAGCGACTAGTGCAGTTTCGGTACCATATCCGGGCCTGAATCCTGACTGAAACGGGTCCAGATAATCCGCTTCATCCAGGACCTCCTGCAACTGCTGCGCCACAGCCTTTTCCAAAACCTTACCTAAAAAAGGTAGGTTGGACACTGGATGGTAGTTGGAAATTATCGTGGGGTCGAGGGACGGCTTTTTCAGGAGGGGGAGCACCAAAGCGTGTTTAAAAGGTGCAGGAAAATGCCCCTCCTTTAAAGAAGAATTGATGATCGCCTCGACCCAGCCACCTGCCACAGACCTGGAAGCTTTTATTAACCAGGCAGGGCATGAGTCCAGTGCACAGGTCGTGGTGCGAACAGATGCAAGAAGCCTGTCCACTTCCTCAGGGCCAACAGGATCGAACCGATCCCAGGTAACATGGCTAGACTGTGCTATGGTCAGCCCCAGCTCAGTACGTTCCACGCCGGGAATCAGGCTCGAGCGGATCTGAGCGATTTTCTCCGTCAGATAATCAGCAAAATCCTCAGCTGATCCCTGCCACCCAGGGCCTGGCCCCCCTCTACCGAGGAGGGACCTGGTCACCCGGAACAAGGTCGCTGGGCGATTATCTGCAGAGGCAATGAGGGTGGTGAAGTATTGGCGCTTCACCAGCCCTATCGCCACTAGGTAGTCTTTAATAGCAGATCTAACTAGTGTTCGGTCAGACTCACTCCAAGTCTTCACCCAGCGGCGCTCTCGGCGTCTCTTCGCCCGTTTAAGCTCCCTTAGCTCCTCAGAAAACCAAGGGGCAGATCGATCCCCACGGACTCGGAGAGGCCGTAGTGGCGCGATTACATCCAAGGCTGCCATCGCTTTCTTGTCCCAAGCGTCGACAAGGGCCTCGGATGAATCGCTTTGCAGGTCAAGAGGACATTCCCCCAGTTCCCTCTGGAATCCCTCTGGATCCATTAGTCGCCGGGGGCGGGCCCATTTAATCAGCCCCGCCTCCCTGCGGTGGAGACCAGCCCCTTGGAAGTCTAGAGCCACCAGATAGTGATCTGACCATGGCACTGGCGTGATAACTAATTTTTGTAAATTCAGATCACTCTGCCACAGCTCTGATAAAAAGATTAAGTCTGGGGTGTAGCCACTGCTCCTGGTAGGACCCTGAATTACCTGAGTCAGGCCCACGGTTGCCATGGAAGCCATGAACTCCTGAGCCACCTTTGAGCCGGTCCCCAACGACGGCAAATTGAAGTCCCCCAGGACCATCAGCCTGGGGGTCTCCAACGCCAACATGGAGACCGCCTCGAGGAGCTCAGGCAGGGAATCTTCTACTCTGCAGGGAGGCAGGTACATGAGCAGGATTCCCAACTGACCCTTAGGGCCCACACGCAAGAACAAGGCCTCACAGCCCGGAATTTGTGGAGCCGTGGCCCTGGTGACTCCCAATGACTCCCTAGCTATCACGGCGACTCCACCGCCCCTTCCCCTCTCCCTAGGCTGGTGCCAAATACCAAACCCGGCTGGGCATAGTTCAGATAGAGGAACCCCATCCTCCGGCGCCAGCCAGGTTTCGGTGATGCATGCCAGATACAATAACAGAAGGCTAAGTAAACCATCCGGGCATATAAGAGAGAGGAGAGCAAGTTCTTTTTGTACCAGGACAGAATGCAAGTTCCCTGACTGTAGCCATAGCAATTCTTGCAGAGATGGAGCAAAAGGGGGGGAGGAAAGCCCTGCAAAACCAAACCTACCAGTGGGTGCAGAAGTATAGCAAGGGCCGCCTTCAAACCAGGAGGAATTGGTATGGACCCCCTGCAAAGGAAACAGAAGGTAAAGCTGAATGGAAAGAGAAGTTGCCTTGAACCAAGGCAGTCCAAAGCCTTTTTCAATTCCTCCTTCTGGTCTGAGGCCTCCGCTGGGGAGGGGAGGGGAGGAGAGGGGAGGTGGGTGCAAAAGAAAACAGAGGAAGAAGAGGGGGAGAGTGGTGGAGATGAAGGCTATTGCAGTTGGGTCAAGCAAGGGACTGGTGGATGCCTCCTTACAGGACAGAAGAGCTTCAGACCAACCTATAGGAGGCAGTAAGGAGATGATCATGATCATCATCATCATCATCATCATCATCATCATCATCATCTTAAAAGAGCCGTCCTTACTGTTGGTCAGGTTCAACTCTTTCATTCCTGGGCAAGGTGTTTTCTCACCTCCAAGGATTCCTGGATGAAATGGCTTCAGTAAGAACCCATTTGAATTTGGCTTTAGGTTTGGCTAGGGTGTAGCCAGGCACATGCTGGTCTATTGGGCAATCGGCCTTGTCCCGTCCCACCCTCACCTCTGGCGCCCGGGGGCGGGGGGGCAATAGCAATGTGTGAGAGTTACACACACACCCCACTCATCCCCAATACTAGGCACCCCCACCACTCCCTGCCCAGTGCCTTCCCGTGGTGCCCTGCACACACCCCTGGGTATAGCTACAGCAACGCTGTCTAACTCGGTACCTGACACAGTATGTACAAAAGGAAGTCTCACAATTATGTCTGGCCAAGTGGACTTGATCCATGGAAGCTCACATTACAGGAAGACCCCACCCTTCTGGTGTCAGCTAAAGACCTGTCTCTTCGCAATAGCAACTAAGCTTAGAGACTGTCCCATAGAAGTGCTTAGTGCACTCTCTGGGCAGTTCACATGCTCATTAGCATTTTGCTCCCAACATGCTAGGGACTCATTTTACCAAACTCAGAAGGATAGAAGGCTGGGTCTACCTCAAGCCTTCATCAGGATCAAACTCACAACATTCTGACAGCACCAGGGCTCTATAACAACAGGTTGCTTACCCGTAACTGTTCTTCCTCTTCATGGTACTCTGTGAACCCACCCAAATGGGTTTACTGCACATAAGAGACCACAAAGAAGGACTTGATCGAGCAGAGGGGCAGAAATAGATGGTGTAGATAGCCCATAATTGGAACATGGTTATATTTAATAGCAATATACCAATAGCAATGACACTTGTATACCTGCCCCATGGAAGCGCTTAGTGTACTATGGGGTCAGTTCACAAGGTCATTAGCATTCCTTGCTCCCAACATGCTAGGTCCTTATTCAACCGACCTTGGAAGGATAGAAGAGGGTGAGTCAACCTGGATCCCCATCAGGACTGGACTCACAATGTCAGCAGTTTTGACTGCAGTACAGCAGTTTAGCAACTTCACCACCAGGGCTACCTCTACAGGTAGGCTTTTAATACCAGTTAATTATTTTGTTTTTCTAGTGTTTGAAATACTTTAAAGTTAATAATGGATTTTTGTTTATTGTTTCATGTTCAATTGTTGTTTTTTAACCTGTAATTTTCTTCTTCTTCTTCTTTGGTGCCATTTGTTCTAACATGGTGAATCACCCTGGTCCCCTCACCAGGAGGAAGGAGACCAATAAATGGCATAAACAAATAAGTATGTAAATAATAAATGGCATGCTTCTAAAATGACTTAGGTTTCAACCTTCAAAAACGTCAAATCCTCCCTCTCTGTTGGAGAGCAATCTGTTGGAAGACTCAATCCCTCCCAAGTGTCTCTCTGGCAGGGAGAAACAGACTGTCAAGCCCCCCACCCACCCCCCCACCCACCCCAAAAAAAGGCCACCAACCCGAGTTGAACGATCACGATCCCTGCAGCATCGAGGGTGCAGCTGTCTATCGCCAGCGGGAAGGATACGGCCGTCATCCTAATGATGACACACAATGTGACTCTTGCATTCAGAAGGCTGTGGAAGAGAAGTGGAGCAAAATCCTTGGTCAGCCACCTTGCATCTCATGGATGTCCTAAACCCATGATGGCAAACCTTGGCACTCCAGATGTTCTTGGACTTCAATTCCAAGCCCACATGAATCCACACGAATGGGTTTGCTGCCATTCATCCGGCCCGCACCGCCCTCGTCGCTCCTGGAAGCAGAAGTAAAACATGCCCGTACGGAGGAAGGGTTAACCCGGAAGAGCCTTAACCACACAGACACATTTTACTTCCGCTTTCGGGAGCAATGAGGGCGGCGCGGGCCGGATGAATCGCAGCAAACCCATTTATGTGGATTCAAGGGGGCTTGGGCTTCTGGGAATTGAAATCCAAGAACATCTGGAGTGCCAACGTTTGCCCTCATGGTCCTAAACCCATTGATCACCAGATAATGGTTAGGGACAAAGGATGCTTTGGTCTACCAGCCTTCCTCAAGACTGCACTCCAGATGTATGGGGCTAGAGTGACCCTCTCCCCCCGCCCCATAGCAAGACCATCTGGGAGGCACCAGCTTTGGGAAGATGGATGCACATCAAAGAAGGGAAGGGACCTGTATATCTTGTAATTGCTACCTTGGCCAGCAGGGAGTCACTCAAACAGGTGATATCAAGTCCCTGCCACTTGTTTGTAGTCCTCCATTCCCCAGTGAAGCTCACCCTGATTCTCGGTGTGCAAACCCACCAGCTTCCTACAGACATGCATTCATGGTCATCCCCAGCCTGGTCCCTTGGCCTTCTAGCATCTGCCTTTCCCCCTCCACCCCTGGTTCAGGAAGGTACCTGGAGGATGAGAAGACAAAGGTACAGGGCAGGTATGGAGTGGGCTCTGTTTCCCTCACCAGAAAACTTATTTTCCTTTTATAACCAGCTGTCATTCAGTCTTTCCTAAGTTTGTGCCCTCCAGTAGTCAGAAAACACCATTCAATGTCCAACTATAACTGTACATTGTGTTGAGCCACAAAGTACACAATGTGGACTTTTGAGAGCCCAGTGACCCATCCCCAAACAAAAGCAAGGGAATTTGCAAATTGTGGAGCTGCAAAACCTCACTGGAGGATAATAAAATAGCTTTTACTTCACAGGGCAGCTCTGCTCACAGCTTCAAAGCTCATGCCTTTTCTGCATCTGTCCACTAAGATCATGGGCAGCCTTAGAACAAGGCACAGCCCGTAGCCAGTGAACCTGTGGCAACATCAGCCATTAAGTTTGTATTCTGTATTTTTGAATTTTCTGTATTTTCTCCATGGAACATCCGCGTGGTGTGGCTGGGACCAGACATAAAACGCCAACCCAGCCACTGCCGCCAACGGACTCTCTTGCCTGACCGGCTCCCTGGCTTCGAGAAACTGCAGAACACCAGCACGGCACAGCCGGGGCGAGACACAAAATGCCAACCCAGTTGCCGCCACCGCCAACGGACCTTTTTTTTCCACTGAACTATGTAGTGTGTTCTGCTTTGAACTGTGTAATATTCTGAAACATGTATTGTCTTTGAAATGCTTTTTGTTCTGGTTTGATGTGATAATTCACAACTTGTGGATGTTTTATTTCGACTGTGTTATTGGGTATTTATTGTATATTTTGTTTGTTGAAATTGAGATGATTCGTGATGCTTATGCTTGTGTGTAACTTGTAATTATATATTTGTTCTGTGAACTGCCCTGAGTCAGTTTTACCGCGTAGGGCGGTATATAAATCGAATAAATGAAATGAAATGCAGTTGGGGGGGGGGGTATATTTGGTGATGAAATGAGCCACCTTGGTTCCAGTAGGAAGGCATGGTACTCACAGGCAGTCCAAGCGGAGCTCAAAGCAGGTGCGCACGTTGATCACAGGGGCAGCCCCTCCTACCAGGGTCACGTGGATGCTTTTGTAAGTGCAACTTCCAATTCTGCAGCTGTGAATGATGGAAGAAGGGGAGTCAGAAAGAGTCATGTGCAAGAGTATCTTCTCTCTCCAGGCTGCCTGCAGCCAACTTAATTGGGGGGGGGGGTGTTAGGGTGGGAATTTGAAGCTCTGGCTGGAGAAGAGCATCCTGCAAATTTCTTCGTTCTGCCCTTCAACATTTGGAAAGAGGCAAAGCTGGGAACCACAGCAAGGGAAAAGAAGCTTAAAATCACCTAGATCTGTGATAGTGAACCTTGGCACTCCAGGTGTTCTTGGACCTCAACTCCCAGAAGCCCAAGCCCCCGTGAATCCACACAAATAGGTTTACTGCGATTCATCCGCCCCTCGGCACTTCCCGGAAGCAGAAGCAAAATGCATCCGTATGGAATTGAACATCTGGAGTGCCAACATCCAAGAACATCTGGAATGTCAAAGTTAGACATCACGGACCTAGATTGTGATGGCCAACCTTGGCGCTCCAGGTGTTCATGGACCTAGAATCTTGACACACACACCCCAGATGTTCTTGGACTTCAATTCCCAGAAGCCCTGATCAGCAAGTGTGCAGACTTGGGCCTCTGGGAACTTGACTCCAATAACATCTGGAGGCCCAAGGTTGAGAAACCATGACCTAGACAGTCACCTGCAAGGGACATTTAATGTATCACATGTCCTGCAAGGGACATTTGATGCACCCTCTATTCCTCTACTCCTTGCCCTTCCATGCAAGTGTTTTCCCAAGAGCATGGCACCCTAGATAATGGAATGTCAGGGGTGCCATGGAAAGAGGAAAGATTCATCCTTTCAAGCCCCCTCCGATGTGCTTCAACCAAGGGCCAAGCAGCAGCCTGTAGTTGAATGTCTTCTTCCCCTGGGCTTCCCTTGCATGTCCTCCTTGTTGCTTCTGCCACTTACAGCACCCAAGGCTCTCCTGCCTGAGAATTCAGGACCTCACCATGAACAACCAAGAAGAGGGAATGAGATGTCTAGGCTCGTCTTGAGTACCTTGACTATATGTAGATGATACTCAGCTGTACAATCTTGGCCCGTGGGGACCCTAGTGATGCAGGGGCCCCTGCGTTATCCCGGGAACTACCATCTTTGGAGCTGAATGGGGCTTTTTTGTCGCAGATAGACCCGGTGCGTATTTTGGGGGTCCTCCTGGACTCGCGACTCCTGCTCAATGAGCAGGTGGCAGTCGTGGCTGGGAGGGCTTTTGCACAACTTCATGTCATTTGCCAATTACGCCCACTCCTGGACAGGGACTCCTTGCTTATGGTCACACATGCTCTGGTCACCTCCAGACTGGGTTATTGTAATGCACTCTACATGGGGCTGCCCTTGATGACCATTCGGAGGCTGCAGCTGGTTCAGAATGCAGCTGCCCAGGTAGTGATGGGGGTGCGGGCATTATACCCGTGCCTCACACCTGCTATGGGAGCTGCACTGGTTGCCAGTGTGTCTCTGGGTGCAATTCAAGGTGCTGGTCATTACCTTTAAAGCCCTACATGGTTGTGTGTCAGGATACTTAAGAGACCACATTACCCCAAGGATATCTGCCCGTCCCACTAGAGTGGACCAGAGGAGCTCTTTAAAAATACCAACTAGAAGAGGAGTCTTTTTGGTATCCACTCCGGCCTTATGGAACCTCCTGCCAGTTGAACTGCGTCTCCAGACAGAGTTGCTGCCCTTCAAGAAAGAGCTGAACAGCAGGCTGGCAGGGCAGGTGTGGGGAGGTGGAGAGGGAGCAACCATCCCCACTGGCTTATTTAGAGCAGGATCATTCATGTTTTTAAACGTTTTAAACTACATTTTTTTTTAATTGGTGCTGGTAGGAGGTAGTTTTTCAGTGTTTTTAAGCATTTTAAGGGTTTCTACAGTTTAAACGCTGGGGATTTTATGTATGCCTCCCAAAGTCGCATGTTGATTGGGGCAGCTATACAAATTGAATAAAGAAATAAATAACATCTCCATGCTGACAGCTATTTACAGTGGTTTACAGACCATAGAAAATACAGTCTTGACTTGCTGCTAAGCAAGCTCATTACTCACAAGTGTTTCCTGGCTTATTAGCCGCCCTGAGTCGCCATGGCGAGTGGGCGGTTATATAAATCTAAATTAATTAATAATAAATATCATGAGTCCTTGGAGCGAAGCAGAACAGTCAGCTGAAGAGTTCTGTAGCTTGGCTTACCAGCGTTGTTTTCAGTGTGAAGATACAACAGGATTCCGTTTGCAGGTTCAGTTTACCAGCAGGTTCAGTTACCTGGAGGTTCAGTACGCAGTATCAGTACGCAGCATCCGGGCAGAAGGATACAGCATGGAGTTTGGTGCTTCAGTGTAGTCCCAAGCCAAAGCAGAACAAAACCCAAACCCAAATGCCCGGTACAAGGTGTGATCATTCCATACACAACAGTTTGACCTTGATTGGTAATTGCCTGCACTGTAAGGCACATACAGAATAAGCCTTAAAGAGCTAGTAGTGTGAGTAATGAGCTTGCTTAGCCGCAAGTCAAGACTGTATCTTCTATGGTCTGTAAACCACTGTAAATATTCTCACCCAACTGTTCCTGAAGGAACTTACGTACTGTCAGTTTCTTTGAAGTAAATGGCAGCCCTAGCTTTACAGCGGGTTGGCAGGAGGGTCCAACTCTCTTCATTACACCTGCCCTTCCCTTATGGAAGTCACTGCCGATGAAAGTGGAAATCAACACAAGCAGGGTGCCCAGCAAAATGACAGCCACCCCTCTTAAAAGGGGCTGGATTGGCACTACTTACAGTGAGAGAGTTGTTGGGAACCTAGTGGCAGACAACAGTTTTAGACGCTCTTCTATGCGCGGTGCCCAGACATCTTTGTGGGAAGAGAAACCTGTAAGGAGGAAACCATCAAAATAGGACTGGCTGGCTCCAGAGGTATCAAGGTGCAGCCTTACCTGCATCTTTGGCCTTTGGTGAGAGGCGCCAGCCCTGACAGAAGACTGGCACATCTTGGAAATTTCTGACCCCCTCCCTAGGTCCTGGAGCTGTCTCTTTTTGTCTCTATCCTGTGTGTGACCCAATAGTTCCTTTTGGGGAAACTGGCTCCTATACAACTTAAATATCCTGAAATCTCAAGTCCCAAAAACTCCCCTCCCCGGCCTCTACCTACCGCCAGTAATTCCAAAGGTGCTAACCTAACCAGCCCCTTGAATGTTCATTGTGAGTGCTCATAATGCCTTTGCCAGCTTGGAAGTCCAATACCAGGTATCCACCTGGTGGAACTGCCATTACATATGGCCCAGCTCCTATTCTTGGATCATGTCTGTCACATAACAACCCACACTCCAGGTGTTGGACTCCATGTTTCTGGGCAGCAGGGTTGTGATCCATGTAAGGCTCACACTAAAAGAGCCTAGTTTTGTTGTTGATTTGTGTTTGTGGGTGCTAAAGTCCAGCTGCCTCTCTGAAAATGCTACATTTGTTCATTTTTAAGCATTTTGTCACCATTTCTGTATGCATCTTGCAGAAGATGGAAAGGGTACCAAGTTTGTTTTCATTGCACAAGAATATATTTTTTCCACCTCCAGACTGTTGAGTATTCTAGAGAGACAGGAAAGACTCACTCGCCTGACCTAAAAGTTGTTTTTGCATTGTTTTCTCTAATTACAATTGGAAAAGTTCTTTCCTGCCTCAGGGGTCATCTGACCCTATGTGCATGTCTTCTTAAGGCCTTTATTTGTTCTGGCCTTCTCTCTCTTGCTTTCTGCCTTTGGAAGAGGAAGGGTGTCCTTTTGAGCTCTTCCATCTTCCAGGCCACATGGATAGAAGAAAGGCCACCTTTACTTACCTTTTTCTAAACTAACTCACCTGGATTTCCTACCTACATTATAGATCTAATCCAACTGTACAAAAACTCCTGAGCACATGTATCTTCTGACCTCATTTTGTGAGTAAATGCTATTTTTCTTTCTCTCGATTATCTAGTCCAAGTGTGTTTCTTAGCTAGGCTATAAAGGGGGAAATCTAGGAGACTTGCATTCAAACTAAATTGCCTCAATAAAACCTGTCCTTTTGCTATGTAGCTGCTCCAAATAATCTATCACAGACAACCGTTCTTGCTTTGGGGATTTTGGATTTGTTTGGGGGTTTTCTAAGCCACCAGGAAAACAAAAGGATTGATTGCTGAAGCCTTGGTAGCACTGTGAGCAGGAGGAAGGATGGGGGATTTCCTTACATTTCTCCATTGCAGGTTGTGACATCCGCAGCCCAGAGCCCAGAGCTCCATGGAAGGAGAGGAGAGTGACCAAGATGGCACCCAGCAGAAAAATCTTCGCCATGGAGGCTTCCACAGCAACCTACAGAGGAAGAAGAGAGCACAGAGACATTAAACAACTCTTGCTTTGTCTTTCAGCGCATGTTGTCAATAAACAGACCTGCAAAATGCCACAGGATTTTACAACTCACACAGTGTCAGAAAATGACATCTTTTTCCTAATGTTCCCAAAGCTTGGTGAAGTAGTAGTTTCATATAGGCCTCAGAAAAAAATCTTTTGTCTTCTCTGAGCCTCAAGGCTGTGTCACAGACAGCATGTTTTTTAGTGTTTCTTATCTTTTCTAAGTTAGCTGAGAGCCATGTTTTGGCTAGTGCCAGTGCACTCTTCATGCACGTGTATAAACAATGTGTTGTTTTGATAAAGTTTTCTCTGTTACTTGATTGGCTAAAGCTAAACCACCTGACTGCAAATTCTCCATTTTGGAGAGAAGAAAGAGTTCGTCTCTGCTTCTCCATGAGTTAAGACCTGTTTTTGATTAGAGAGCTTTTGTTTCTGAATCTCTATGGACTAACATCCTTTAGCCTAGGAGCTATGCATTTTTGCTCCTTAAAAATGGTTACCTAGATTGCCTAAAAGATCTTGGACTGTGTATTGGACTGACTTATGCTACTGACTTTTATTCTTTATGAAACTGATCAATAAATCTTCATCATTTTTCTGAACAACTTGTCTTCATTGGACTAAAAGGGTAAGAGCAGCATTGCATTTCACACACACAAATCTTTGAACACGCTACCAAATTAAAACCTCCTTTTGGCTGATAAGCTGTAACTCTGTTTGATTGCCGTCCAGCTCGCCCTGTGGATGTTTGTTTTGGTTTAGGAGGTTTTCCAGAAGTGAGGGGGCCGGCTGGTACATGACACACAGCCTTGCTTGCGACCCAATTTTCTCCAAGAAGGGGAGAATAGAAATGTGGGGAAGACATTAGGACAGTGATGGCGAACCTTGGCACTCCAGCTGTTCTTGAACTTCAATTCCCAGAAGCCCAAGTCCCTGTGAATCCACATGCATGGATTCACAGAGTCTTGGGCTTCTGGGAATTGAAGTCCAAGAACAGCTGGAATGCCAAGGTTTGCCATCACGACATTAAGAGAAGAGGCAGATGGCAGCAAGGAAGCAAATAAGACATGCCTTGGAGGCAGTGATGGGGTTCAGCAGGTTCGCCCCAGTTCGCCAGAACCGGTAGCAGAAATTCCGGCTGTCCCCTTTGCCTATCCACGTTTTGAAATAAAGTAGTCCTAATTTGGGTGCAATGCAGGGCTTTCCCCTGGCCACGCCCACCATGCCACGCCCACAGAGTAGGTAGTAAAAAAATTTTATCCCACCACTGCTTGGAGGGAACCTTGCGGAACGCCTCGATGTGCAAAAGAAAGAGAGAACTGTTGCAAAACCGTGAGGTGAAACAGCCAAAGAAATTAAGCATGATCGAGCCTGATGAAGAGGCCCATCTGATCTGTCCCTCCCCTCCTCTTGTCTCGGTGTGTCTTCAGGATGAGGTTACTCCCGCCCATCTGCCCTGAAATTGCTGTTTCCTCCTCTCTACCAAGGATACGGCAGCCACCGCCAGGTATCTTTCTATCTTCGGCCTGAAACAAACATGGTTACGAATGCTTCACTAGAAGAAGAGAGTGCTCAGGGACAGATTATGTGAGAATGCTGCCACAAGAGCGGCTCTCCCTTTCCATATCCTGCAAAGTAGCATGCTCTGATTGGAGACTGCGCTTCAGGGCCTGAGCACAGCAGTCCTTTCCCAGACATAAAAGGCTGCCTCAACTGCAACTCTCCAACACTCAGGGACTTTCAGCCCTAATTCTTCTTTTTTCATACCCAAATCAAAACTTTGGTTTGCCAAAATAAAGCCACCTTCTTGGCTTTGTTGTTGGCCAAAATTAAATCTGGCAGATAACATGGCAGCTGTTATTCCTGTGGATAAAAGTCTACTATCCTCATGTCAACAAGGTGCAACAAAGCACCAACCATTTTGCAAAAATGTGCCCTAATGGCACATGGTCTCTAAAAGGTTTGATCCTGTTTCTTAGATGGAGCTCTTAAAATAAAGTCTGCTTTTTATTCATTCATTCATTCATTCATTCTTCAAATTTCTCTTGCCGCCTAACTCGGCAACGACTCTGCTTTCCTTTACTCTGAACATCTGTTCATCATACATGCAAACAAGAGCTTCTTACTTGACCACTAGGGCGAAGAGATTCATGCTTTGAGCAGGGGGGTTGGACTCAGTGGTATAAAAGGTCCTTTTCCAACCTCACAGTTCTATGAACCAGCATGTTTACTATAAAGCCCTGCAAGCCAATTCAAAGCTTTTTTAAAAAAAACCCTTAGGAATATGCCCAAGATTTTTCAGATGCACATCTGCAAATGAAACCTCTGGGCACCACCAACAATATCTATAAATACATATCGTACAGGTACACCTGTCAGAAAAACTGTTTGCAGCTAGGTGGTGAATTACCCTTTAATAGCAGACCTGCCTTCACTGAAAGATCCCCAGGTGTGCTGGCTTGGGCTTCTAGTAATTGAAGTTGAAGAACACCTGGAGTGCCAAGGTTGCAAACCCATACATTGCAGGTAAGATTGCAGACAAAGCAGCTAGGTCAGTGATGGCGAACTTTGGCACTCCAGATGTTCTTGAACTTCAATTCCCAGAAGCCCTGATCAGCAGAACACCTGGAGTGCCAAGGTTTGCCATCACTGATCTAGGTTGTAGGTCACAGAGATCTGTTTAGAGCTGGACCTACGGAAACGTGGCTCTTCAGGGTCACCTTTTGGCCAGGTAGAAAAAGACAGTGCTGGCAAGCTGCCTCTCACCCAGACCCTGGGCTTCCTTACCTGCTGTTGCTGTGTGATCCGGAGAGGGTATTTGGTGGCAGTTTTATCCCTGCCCTCACCCAAGCAGGAACAGAGGGGGTCATTATATAGTCCAGCCACAAAGGCTAATAAGCCAAAAACTAGGAAGGTGTGACCAAGAAAATTGCTGGTCTAGCTTTCTGGAGACACCTCACTGCCAAGATCCGAAACATAATAGAAGGCAAAGAAGGACAAAAGCCCCCAGCAATGGGCAGAACAATTGGAATTGTTCTCGGGTAGGTCCCGGGCACAAAATATGTCCAAAGATACACCAACACTATGTCGTTCAAGCACCAGACTGGACAGGAGAGCTGTGGTCCAGCAGTACCTGAGAGGAGAGGATGGATCAATTACTACCCATCCCTTCTCCAGAAGAAACAAGCCTTCTCATGCACATCAGAGAATAAACAAAGGTAAAGTCTGCCAAGCCAGTCATGTCTGACTCTAGGTTTTAGTGCTCATCTCCATTTACAGCCAAAGAGCCAGGGCTGTCTGTGTTTGCAGATTTTTCTGTGGTCCTGTGGCAGGCATGACTAGATGTCAAAGTTCACAGAATGCTGCTACCTTTCCCACCAAAGCAATACTTATTTATGTACACTAATACCTTGCATAATGAATTTAATTCGTTCTGCGACGCTGTTCGCTATAGTGAAAATTCCAATGGAAAAACTCGCATAACAAGCTTTTTTAGGGGAAAACTCGCATAGTGATTTTTTTTGTTATGCGAGTTTTCCCCATAGAAACACTCGTTATGTGAGTTTTCTATAGGGAACGTTCAAGTCATATCGTGAAAATTTTCTCTATGTGAGTCCAACTCGCATAGCAAAAATATTCATTATGCGAGTCGGATCACTTTTTGAAAAACCTCCTCGTTATGCGAGTTTTTCACAAAGCAAAATGCTCGCTAAGCAAGGTTTGACCGTACTTGCAATTTCTTGCTTTCAAACTGCTAGGTTGGCAGGGGCTGAGACACAGTGGGGGCTCATTCCATCACATAGTACTCAGGTCTCAAGATGCTGACCTTCCAGTTATCAAGCTCAGCATCTTAACCACTAAGCCACCGCAGTCCCTGAACAAAACAAAAAGAAAATATTGTGGCACCTTAAAGACTAACTGCTGTATTTTAATGTTAGCTTTCGTGGCTCAAGTCCATTTTGTCAGACCTAAGAGTGAGGCTTCATGAGGTCAAGTGCCACAATGTTTTTTGTCTATTTGTTTTGTTTTACTCTCCGATGTGCTTGACATACAGACTAACATGGTGACCATTTTAAAAATGTCTTCTCATGTCACTCAGATTGCCTTCCCCGCTTCCCAGTGGTCAGAATCTGTGGTGGGCTCTTTTCTTAGCAAAGCCAGGAAACGTGACAAAGCCATTGGGTTCCGTGCCACACAGGCAAATACATGTCAGGACACAGGGACGTTCCACAATGCAGCTGATGACGTGGTTTGCTTCCACACAAGGCAGGATCCGATGCCAGGTGTCTCGGTGCCAACTGCTGCCCCAGTGCCAAGCTCAAGGGAACAAAGGTCCATCCACTTGGCGAGAGACCGTTTGGCTAATGAGAAGCCAGCCTACGTCACTCTGAGCCAGGAGCTGCATCACGCCTGGGAGGCACAAACACAACTGAGTCAGATGCCACCCAGCCCACTCAAAGGCCATGCGAGCAGCCAGGAAGCCAAACAAGGTGTGATGTGGGAAATCTGATGGCAGATCATTCACAATCTGGTCTAATATTCCAACCAAACACCTCGAGATCCAGCTTTGAGCTTACCCTTATTTCACCAGTTTGACATTTTCCAGAGCACAGAACTCCACCCTAAAGCTGTCCAAGGTTGTAATTGTTCTACTGGCATTTTCTTCTCCGTTGTTAGTCTAACAATGGAACGGAGAGACTATTTAGCTCAGCTTCGACAACAACAACAGCCACAGCAAAGCAAAACAATTACACTTCTTGCTTGCCTATAACTGTTCTTCTTCTTTGTGGTCCTCTGTGAATCCACACAAATGGGTTTACTATGCTGCTTACACACAATAAATCCATTTGTGTGAATTCATAGAGACCACAAAAAACAACTAAATAGAGTGTAGTGGCAGAAATAGATATTGTAGACAGCCCATAATTAGAACATGGTTATATTTAACAAAGGTTTAGCAATAGCAATACTGTACTTCTATACCCTTCACCAGAGCACTTAGTACACTCTCTGGGCGGTTCACAAGTTAATTAGCATTTTGCTCCCAACATGTTGCATACAGCAACAACAACATTTTAAGGAAATATACCTCTGAATCCCAGAAAGAGGTCTGGGAGAGAAAGCAGTTGCTCTCATTGCCTGGAAGGAGTCCGGAAAGGATTTGCGGATTCTTGATGTGATCCAAAGAGGCTCTTCTCCAGTTCTTAAGCTTGTAGATCCACAGCAATGAATCTAGAACCCTGGTGGGCATCCTTGGCACTCCAGCTGTTCTTGGATTTCAATGACCAGAGCCTAAGTCAGCACTCTCTGCTAATCAGGGTTTCTGGGAATTGAAGTCCAAGAACAGCTGGCGTGCCAAGGTTCACTGTCATTGATCAAGAAGAACAGAGTAGCAAAACAAAGATTCCCCGAGAGCATCCCAAGCCCTTCCAAACATCTTCTTTCATGTCCTATTTAAACCCTGGACTGCCAAAATGAAGTCACTTTCTTGGCTTCGTCATTGGCCAAACGTAAGTCCTCATTGGTGAAGGTTTCTGGCAGTCATTGGCAGACAAGTAAATGAGCCCCCATGGATTCTGCATCTCTCCACATTCACATGTCGTTGTCTGCAGGCAGCCCCCACTCTTGAGCATGTTGGTCTTGCATTTATGGACTCCAACCCTCAGTCTATTCAAAGTCCTCCAATGACATAAGGGAGGGAGAGTTTCTCCACTCTATCCTCCTTTAACGTTGTTCCTTGTCCACTGAGCTTCTTCTTCCATCTTTGGATTTGGCTTTTGCAGCCCTTTCAATGAGCAGAGCAACGAAGACAGAAAAACTTCTCTCTAGGACAGTGGTGGCTAACCTTGGCTCTCCAGTTATTCCTGGACTTCAATTACCAGAAGCCCAAGTCAGCACAGCAGATGAGCAGGGCTTCTGAGAACCGAAGTCTGAGAACAGCTGGAGTGCCAAAGTTAGTCACCACTGCTCTTCTAGGACAACCTTAGCCGTATCCCTATCATGTGTCACTGCTGCAGAAAATGGAGCAGATTCCTTGGGCAGCATCCAAGGAAGGCCGAAGCTTCACAAAACATTCCTCTTTGTGAAGAGGCCACATCTGTAGCATCCTCTAAGCCAGGAGTGCCCGAACTATAGCCTGCAGACTATACTTTGGGGACCCCTGGTTTACACAGAGAAAATGGCAGCCTAAAAAATCTATCACATCCTGTTGCAAAACAGATTGCATTGGCGCATTTTACTTCTGCTTCCAGTGGGAGGAACCATCTGACCAGGCCACTAAACCACATGACCAGCCCGCTGAACCACGTGACCAGCCCGCTGAACCACATGACCGGCCCACGGCCCGAAAAGTTTGGGCACCCCTGCTCTAAGCTCCCTGGCAGCTCCACCTGTTCCCCGACAGACTCTTCCTTGAGTGAAAGCAGCTCCCCACTCTCTCCTGAAAGGACCCAATGCAAAAACCACACTTTTTGAAGGCATCACATTTATTTTCCAGCCCCAGCAGAAGCATGACTTGACCAAACACCAGTAACCATAGGAAAAGAACAGCTTCGAGTCGTTTCCTGCTTGCCAAAGCCAACTGTCTCTGCATCTGTTCCAAACCTCTGGCTCTTCAGTGACCCTTAGGACTCCTTCATGAACGCTGCTTTCTTGCGTGCCAGGTAGTGCTTGAGGGTGGGTTTGACCATCCCGGTGATCGTGGACCATCCCTTGCCTTTCCTGGCAGCCTCTGCCATGGCCTGCGCCTGCTGAGCTTCGGCTATGATGTCCGGGATATAAGGGGCCAGCAGCGGGTGGAGGTCCGTGTACTGGATGCAGCGATAGATTCGGGGCTGTAGAGAAAAAGGAAGTCTCATTCAGCATAAGAAGGGAAATGTCCAGGCCTGTTCAGCACATGTGGCGGGTCACAGTTCGAGTGGCAGGTTTGGGAACAAAAGCCCTGGTGGCACAGGGGTAAAACTGCTGTCCTGCAGCCAAAATGTTGTGAGTTCCATCCTGGTAGGGATTAGGGTTGACTCAGCCTCTTCCATCCTTCTGACAGCAGTCAAATAACAACCCAGCATGTCCGGGGCAAAATGCTACTTACCTTGGAACCATCCAGAGTGTGTTAAGCGCTTATATGGGACGGCATAGAAGTGGAATTGTTCATTGCTCTACCCTTGTTAAACATGGCAATTTTTAAAATAACAGTCCTTGTTAAATAGAACCATGTTCTATGGGCTATCTACAGGGTCTATATCTGCCCCTATGCTCTGTCAAGTTCTTCTTTGTGGTCTCTGTGATTCCACACGAATGGGTTTACTGTGCGTACTGTGTGGCTTGGTCCCAAAAACCCCGTTCGCCTCACCAAAGCATCGGTGAAGCGAACAGGGGTTTCGGGATCAAACCGTGTGCGAGCGCATCTTGATTCCGAAACCTCCGTTCGCCTCACCGATGCTTCAGTGAGGCTGAGGGGGGGGGGGGTTGGGATCAAGCCGCGCACTCTAACCCTGAAACCCCCGCTCCCCTCACCAATGCTTTGGTGAGGCAAGCGGGAGTTATGGAATCAAGGGGGGCTTCGGGTAAAAGCCGGGGGCTTCTATTTCTTACTGCACATGCGTCAAATAGAGGTTTGACACATGCACAGTTATGGGCAGCCATTATGGCTGCCCGGAAAAAATTTTACGGAAGGGGTTCGGCCCGAACTGAGGAGGCGACCGAACCGGTCGCCCAGGGTTCTAGGAACACCCCACCCCTTCGTGATGGGCGCTACCAGTTCCGGCGACCCGGTTGGAACCGGTAACATACCATCACTGTCCATGACTCTTGAATATCTCTAGAAAGAAAGGGTAGGAAGGGATCCATCCCTTTTGGAAGAGAAAGTCAGTTCCTTTCCCATAAAAATGTAACACAGCAATCAAGTTGGTACTCTTGTTGGGCAACTGAGTAAAACAAAAGTAATCTTGACAGTTGAGGTCATTGCAGGAGTCCATTGGAGAAGAAGGAGAAGAGCCCTTCGAGAAAACCAAGCCCTCTTCCCTCTCTGCCCTGTTCCCCTCCCTTACCTGCTCCTTATTGGCCACGTAGGCCTTCACTTCTGGAAGCTGCTTCAGCAACGGACGAGGCTCCTTTTGCTTGTAGGCAAGACCCAGGATGTCACTCTTCTGTCCTTGCAGGGATTGGAGAGAGAAGAATGGCTCAGGAAGTGAGCTTTTCCTCCAGCTCCACTGGCACACCTGCCCAGTCCTCTTGGTGCTCTTACCTAGAACAGCCTCCCAACACACCTGGTGATGTCCACTCAGCAACTTTGAATTCCTTCTCATCACTTCTCCCTGAAGTCCTCCCTTGTGCATCACCCTTCCCTTCCCCAACCCCTGATGGAGGGTCCTTAGCTGCACTTCATAGCAACGGATTACAACTTCCATCTCATTCACCCCTTCTGTGGTGGCTCAGTGGTTAAGAAACTTGCCTTGTTAGCTGGAAGGCTGGTGAGTTGACAGTTCAACACCTGGGTACTGCATGACAGTTTGAGTGTGCTCTCTGTCCCAGCTTCTGCCAACCTAGCAGTTCGAAAGCAAAAAATTGCAAGTAGATCAGTAGGGACCACTTCAGTGGGAAAAGGTGTTGGGGACATGAAAGGAGCCTTATTCAGGCATCCCCTGAGCAGAGATTCTCCAGCAAAAATCCTTTCAACCCAGAATAATTTTTGACACTAAGTTATTATTACCACCTCTCATTTTCCCCAACCCCAGGCTTGCTTCAAAGCCACCTCTCCTTGGGATGGACCCTACGGCTTCTCTTCCACAGAGAACAAACCAACCACAGTCACAGATGACTTTGTTATTCCTGTACAAGCCTTCTTGGGTGATGCTACTTGACATTAGCGACCGCCAGGAAAAGAACAGGGTGGTGAAATATTACGGTTGCTTATTGGCCAAGAGGATGGAAAGTATTCAGGCTGAGCTGGTGTCCTCTAAAGAAAAGTTGTCCACCATCTCTTAGAGAAGTAGAAAGGAAGGAGAGCTGAGAGCAGCAGTCCATATTATCCATATGCAGCTATCTAGAAATGCTCAGGAGAAAAGCCATGGTGACCTCACTTTTGGGTGGCAAGCTTACCTGTCTTCACCCTTCCTTCCCGTCAAGAAGCTGGTGGAGACTGTTGGGTTTCACAGCGCCAGGCCTGCTTTAGCCATTTGTGTTTCAGCCACCATGCTTCATTGCTGGTTGCTCTTGTTCTGTTCTAAAGCAGTTCCAGGGGCTGGCATTTGCTATTCTGACTAGCTTTTGCAAGGAAATATGGTTTGTGGGGAAATGGGGCTATTTAACATGCGTGGGTGCAAAGTCCTCCCCTCCCACCTGCCTGCCCATCTTTTCCAGACGCCCTCACCTTCTTCCCAGACTCCTCCCAATTCTGGAAGGAAGCTTCAATCTCCTCCTCTGTGTACTTGGAGATCCGCGTCTCCTTGTTGATCAGCTCACGCATCTTGTTGGCCGCCTTCCGAGCCAGGCCCGGCTTTACGTGCAGGAAGTCCATCAGCATGGACTGCTGCCGCTTCTGCTGGCTGAGCGACTGGATGATGCTACGGGTGTTCCTGGGTGTAGAAAGCCAGGATGGGACAGATTTAGGATTGGAGGTGAGAGGCATGGTGGCAGCTACGTTCCCAACAAAACAATTCAGGAGACCAAAGCATTTGCAAAACCTCACGCAGAGGTCAACAGACAGATTGCAAAGGCACATGACCCCCTGCTTCCCTTTATTAAGTTATATTTAGTAGCAGCACAGTAAAGCGGACCACGTTTTCAAGCAAATCTTAGTTTGAATGCAAGTTCTCCCTGCTTAGCCCAGCCCGTGAATATACATGCACTAGATCAGGGGTGCCCAAACTTTTTTGGCTGCGGGCCAGTCATGTGGTTCCGGGGGCCGCTCACTATGGTCCAAGGGCTGGATCCAGCCCCCGATGGCAATTCATCTGGGCCACGAAGCCCTCGTTGCTCCTGGAAGCAGAAGTAAAACGTGGCTGCAGTTCCACTTCCAGGAGTAACAAAGGCTTCACAGGCTGGATGAATTTTAGCATCAGGGGGCCCCGATCCGGCCCTCGGGCCATAGTTTGGGCACCCCCTGCACTAGATGCTTAGAGAAAGAACGATTTTTTCCCCACACAATTAGGTCAGAGAAATACAAATGTGCTCTAGATCCTTGGTGAGATTGTTTTAGAAAGAAGGAAAGTTAAAGTCTTTAGGTCTTTTAAGTCTTTTAGGCCTCCCATGTGGCCTGCAAAACGGAGGCGCTCAAATAGACATCTTTCTTCTTCGAAAGGCAAAAAATAGGTCACATGATCCCTAGAGACAGGAAGACAGGAAACTTTCCAATTGGTTACTTAGGGACAAACGATATAAAACAACTTCCTTTAGGCTAGCATTTCTGTCTCTAAAGTTATTGTGCTAGCACCAACTGCACACTGGGGTTGCACTACAATACTCAACACAGTTTACAAGCCGTAGCAGCCTTCGCACCTTCTTTCTCTCCTGCTTTACACTCCATCACATCCTGAGCCACCAAGCACAAGCAAAGGTGTGCTGAGCCAGGCAGCTTTCTAAGTGAACTCGGACGGGAGAATCCCATAAAGCGGTGCACAAGCAGCATACGTTTTCTGCTGCCCCTTGTTGGGCACAGGGACGGCCCAGGCTACCAGGTAAGCAGGAAATGGGTACTGGTCACTGAGCCATTAATGATTCCCTACCAAGACAGACATTCAACTCACAAGCAGGCAAATAAGTGGATAAACCTACTAAACTCTGGTGGCTATAAAAGTTTTGGACTGAGAGTGGGAGGAAACAAAGTCCTCGTCTTGTCATCAACTTAATTTGACAAGGTGGCATGGAAGCATTTCAGCAATCAATGAGGACCTGTATAAATAATAATTGTAATGAGTGCTGCCGTTTCCTGGCTAAAAATAAAAGGGGATTTGGCTGGCAGGGACGGGGAGGCAAAACTTTAAACTCGGCCAACAGGCCACAGCTGGCACTTTACTAGCAACGTTTCTGCTGTACAGCAGAGGAAGCAAAAAAAAATCAGGTTCAAGCACTATAAACAAGCCCATTTGCGGCCCAAACCAGGCACACAAGAAGAGCAATATCTGACGTTATGCTGTAGCACCCTCTCACGGGAACAGGTAAAACATGCCTTTGCTTTCTGCTTATTATGCTTAATCTTGTGTTGATGAAATGAAATAGTTGTTTTTATTCCTTTCTTGCCTCTTTAACTGCCTGTGTTTTGAAATGATAAAGGTGACCTGTTGTTCTTTCAGCCCTGTAAAGTTGACTGCCTGTTGTATGTTGTTGTTTTCCCCCCTTGAGGATATATCTTAACTCTTTCCTTCTCTCAAATTCCATTACTGGAAATGAGCCTCAAAGTGATACTGTGATGATTTTGATGTGAAATCTTAACAGAGGATTTTTATTTTTAAGCATTTCAGATTATTGCCTTCCTAACTTTGTTTCGAGACTGCATTGGCTCATGTCACTAAGACGCTGACTGGGAGGCGGAAGGTCAGCAGTTTGATTCCCGAGTACTGCAAGACGAAATGAGCTCCCGTCTCTGTCCCAGCTCCTCCCAACCTAGCAGTTCGAAAGCAAGAAATTGCAGGTAGATAAATAGGGACCACTTCGGTGGGAAAGTAACAGTGTTCCATGCGCTCCGGTGTCTAGTCATGCCTGCCACATGACCATGGAAACGTCTGCAGAAGCAGACAGCCCTGGCTCTTTGGCTTAGAAACAGAGATGAGCACTGACCCCTAGAGTCGGATACGACTGGCTTTCGAGCAAGGGAAACCTTTAC
This sequence comes from Furcifer pardalis, assembly GCA_030440675.1. Classification (NCBI taxonomy): domain Eukaryota; kingdom Metazoa; phylum Chordata; class Lepidosauria; order Squamata; family Chamaeleonidae; genus Furcifer; species Furcifer pardalis. Next base: position 270,278,647 of record CP126891.1, on the reverse strand, counting down.
CTTTACTAACTTTGTTTCAATGCCATTCCTCTTGGACTGTTTTGTTCTGCAATATATTTTATGCAATGCCAAATAAACACTTAGGAAGATTTTATTTTAAGATGTTATTTACTTCCAAATACACTGGAAGGACGAGTATCCAGATAGGAGCCATAACATGCTTTTGCTGAAATTCAAAAGGCTCATTTTTTTTCTTCTGAGGCTTTATCAGGCTGAAACAGGACAGCAGTGGCTTAGTGATTAAGATGCTCAACTTGAGGACCCGAATGTTGACAAGTCAGCAGTTTCAGACCTGAGTGCTGCATGATGGAGTGAGCTCCTATCTTTGCCCCAGCTCCTGCCAACCTAGCAGCTCAAAAGCAAGAAATTGCAAGTAAATAAACAGGTGCCAGTGTGGTAAGAAAGGTAATAGCATTCCATGTACTTTGGTGTTTATTCGTGCCTGCCACATGACCACAGAAATGTCTGCAGACATAGGCAGCAGCTGGCTGTAATTGTTAATTGCTATATCCTTGTTAAACATGCTCCCATATGCAGCCCTTTGGGCAGAGAGGCGATGCCTCCCCTTCCAACAGTGGAGCGCCACATCAGAAAACAGTTGGCAAGTGCTGCGACTGACTCACTCCCAGTGGGGGCGCCGGCCTTCATTCAGGACCTTCATGGTGTGCAAGGAGGCCACGCGACGAATCTCCTCTGGCACTTCTGCTTGGATTAGGTGCTGCATTCCCAGCTTCCACAACGACTGGCCAAAGGTCCCTGCAGGTCAAGCCAGGAGAAACCGGACTCCTTTACTACAGACGTTTGAGGGGGGGGCATTAATAACCAAAGGACATACACACGTGATGGTGAAGCTTGGCACTCCAGATGTTCTTGGACTTCAGTTCCCAGAAGCCCCCGTGAATCGACACGAATGGGTTTACTGCGGTTCACCTGGCCCACGCCACCCTCGTCGCTCCTGAAAGTGGAAGTGAAATGCACCCGTAGGGAGGAAGGGTTAACCTGGAAGAGCCTTAACCGTCCAGGCACGTTTTACTTCCACTTCCAGGAGCGACGAGGGCAGAGTGGGCCGGATGAATCGCAGTAAACCCATTCGTGTGGATTCACGGGGACTTCTGGAAATTGAAGTTCAAGAACATCTGGAGTGCCAAGATTCGCCATCACAGACATACACATTGCCTGCGTCAGAGCTCACCTGCATGAACACAAGGTATGAAAGATAATCAGGTAAGAGAAGTTGAAGACAAATCTCAGAAGAAGTCAAAATCCTAAACCACCTTGTTTCACAGACTAAGGGAACAGCCATAGCCATGGCACTTGTTTTTTTTAAAATGACATTTTCATGCCGCCCATCTGGGATATTTCCCACTCGGGGGTTGGGGTGGGGGTGGTGTTTTTGTTCAGTCGCACAGTCAAATCCGAACCTCTGCTACCCCATGGACCACCGCATGCATGCCAGGTTCCTCTGTCATCTGCCATCCTCCGTAACCCACCCAGATCTACGTCCACTGTGTCAACGGTGCCATTTAGCCATCTCATTCTCTGCTGCCCCCAAGGCTCCTTTTGCCAGCATCAGGGCCTTCTCCAGGTAGTCCTCTCTTCTCATTTGGTGGCCAAATGATCTGATCTCATTGCAGTCCAGGGGACTCTCAAGCGTCTGCTCCAGCACCACAGTTCAAAGGTGTCTATCCTTCTGCAATCAGCCTTTAGTTATTTATTTATTTGTTCAAATTTATATTGCTACCCACTCGCCGAGGCGACTCAGGGCGGCTTACAGTCAAAACAGCAAACAGCACGGTAACAATAATAAAATACAGCCTCACAAAGCAACCAAAGCAGAACACAGACTAACGCCCCTCTGGCCATTGATGGGGGCCCAGAGGAGGGGGCGAGATCCTCAGGCGCCTGCCAGGCCATGGCGTCTTTTCCCTCAGGCCGTTGTTGTGGGCCCAGAGGAGGGGGCGATGTTCTCAGGTGCCTGCCAGGCCATGGCGTCTTTCTTAGGGTCCAGCTCTCACAGCCCTAGATTACTCCAGGGAAGACCACTGCTTTAACTATGCAGACTTTGTTGGCCTCTATGTTTTCTTATGCTGCCTAGTTTTGCCTCCCAAGAAATAAGTGTCTTTTTATTTCATAGCTGACAGACTTTACTTTCTTGGGATCTAAGATCACTGCAAATAGTGACTGGGTGGTGTAGAGACAAATAAACAACATCAAGAGAATGAAACAAACAACAGAATAAAATAAACAACAAAATCAATACCTAAGGGCATCTGAGGACATATCCTGCCCCCATAGTGTTTATAGTGCGCTCTCTGCGAGGTTCACAAGGTAATCAGCCATTTTGCCTCCAACATGCTGAATACTCATTTCACTGACCTGAGAAGGATGGGGAATGCACACAACCTGCTAACGGGCTCTTGTTATTCTAACTACCTGCCCAGAACTGTCTACCTCTAGGCTTCCCTGGAGTTGCAAGACAAATGCATTACCAATGTGCTTGCCAGAGAGCATCCACAGCTTGATGGTACAGTCATGGCTGGCAGTGAGGATCACTCTGAACCTTTCGACGTATTTGATGCTGACCACATTCCTCAGGTGTCCTCGCCAGGAGCTGAGACAGGTGGGAGGAATCAAGGTGGTCACCCAGCCATTGTGAACCTGCCAAAGAGAGAAAACCCTTCCACTAAAGGTGCAAACCCTTCCTCTGGACCGTCCTGTTCAGTGAATCACAATTCTTTTACAAGTCTTTGTATCAGTTCCATATAACATAGTGTCAAAGCTCCACAGCACCTCATACAAGACAGATTCATCCCCACCTGATGTTACCAGTGCCAAACATGGACACTGACAACAAAACATAAGCAAAAGTTGGTCACCATGAAAATGAGATGTCTGAGGAAGGCTGCTGGAGTGACTAGAAGGGATAAAATCAGGAATGAGTTTATAAGGGAAAGAATTGGAACAGAGCCAGTCTTGTACTACATACAGAGACAACAAATGGTAAAGGCTGCTGGTTATTACCTTTAAAGCCCTACATGGTAGTGGGCCAGGATACTTAAGAGACCGCGTCACCCTGAGAACATCTGTCTGTCCCACTAGAGCAGACCAGAGTACCTTCAGCTAGAGAGGCTCATCTCTCTAGCACGAGGAGGAGGACCTTTTCTGTGTCTGCTCTGGCGCTATGGAACCTCCTGCCAACGGAGTTACGACTCCAGATGGAGTTGCTGCCCTTTAGGAAAGGAGTGAAGACCTGGCTGGCGGGGCATGTGTGGGGGGTGGGCCGGACGGCCAACTCGCTCGCCTGGCTCGTTTAAATATCCCACCTCTCACCTCGGTGTTTTTAACGTGAATTTTAATTTTTATGTATGTGTTTTAATTGTTTTTAGTTGTAAAGCTGCCCTGGGTTTTCGGAGGAGGGGGTACAAATAAAAAATAAACAAAGTGGTTTGCCCATTTGGAGAGAATGTCTTGGAATTCCATACTGTACAAGCATCATATGAGGAAAGAGGAGAAGGACAAAGACCACAAGGCAGATCCTGAGGAAGAAGAAGGTGGAGATATAACATCAAAGACATATCACAAGGACACCAAATAATGCTGATGGAGGCTGCTAGAAGTACCAGAGCCTGAACCTGGTATCTCCCTCAACACCCAATGGGGTAAAAGAAGAAGCAACGAAGAGAAGAGAAGAAGTCGTAAGTTTCAAGAATACACTTCATTCTGGCTTGCATGTCCTTGGATATATATTCAATAAAGACTTTTCTTTAACTCCATTATATTCTCTGTTCTCTCTAAGAAAATCTCTACGTAAATACACTAAGTTAAAATGTTTTCCCCAAGTTCTGCCCTTTGCTCTGGCAAAAGATATTTGGTAGTATCATCATACTGAGTAGAAAAATTACTTCCTTTGGATTGCAACTCCCAGGATGTAGGATTTACAGATTCTAAACTTGCAGTCCAAGACAGTAACTTTTCCAAGATCTTCTCTTAATTTGGAGAGCTACTAGTCATGGATAAGTCTCTCTTCTCATCCTGGAACTTGCCTAATTCTCTTTGAAGCAACCTTGACCACCTTGTGGGTAACAGATTCCATACTATAATGAAGTGGTGGCCTGACGGCTTCTCTCCTGCTCTTTGGAGAAAAGGACTTAATTTCAGCGTCTTCATTCTTTTGCAGCCCTTCTGCACGTCCTGTGTACCAACATCTGTACAGCAAGACTGAGTATGATTCATTTCCAAGCCCCTGGTGAGACAACATGCACAGAGATGCCAACTCACCGACTCTTCCCTGGCCCCAGATTTTAGCCCCCTGCTGAAAATGGAAAGGGAACAACAACACCACAACTCACCTGCTCAGTCACGTTCTGGGATTCGGGTTTGGCTGGAAATCGACAGTAGTCAGGGATTAATTCATAGAAAATGTTCTCCTCTAAGGAAAAGTCCTCCCTCAAGACCTTTGGAGAATCACTTGTTCCTCTCCCTCTACAGTACAGCATGATGTCCCAAATCTGGAGAAGAAAAGAAGGCAGCAGCTGTGGCTCTTCATTTATGTATTTATTTATTTATTTGTTGGATTTATATAACTGCCTTTTTCACCTAAGTGACCCAAAGGCATCTCACAACATCAGCCCAAACCCAGGCCCAATACCTATTAAAACCAAACACTATAAAACTATCTACTAATACTACATTTACCTCGCCCAACTCTGGGTGGCTAGCAAGCCAAACTTGCATATTAAAAACATAGTAAAAACACATATTAAAAGTACAAAAGCTTTCTGCTTCTAACGAACCCGTCACGTTGGTCTTTCAGCTTTTTAAGTATTATCCCAAAACATTCAACGTGACTCTTGAGTCAGTGAACAACAGATCACACCCAAAGATTCACAAAGCAGCCCACATTGCACTGTTGACACTTAGTCCTCTTGTGATCTATAACAATTTTAAGGTCTTTGTCATTCATACTATTACTGAACCAAGTGTTCCCCACCTTGTAACTGTGCATTTGATTTTTATTCTTTATATTATTTTTTTTGCCTTTGCACTTCCCCTGGATACCTTGGAGTGACTATTCGCCAGTTACGGCCGTTCCTAGACCGGGACTCCTTGCTTATGGTCACACACGCTCTGGTCACCTCCAGACTGGACTATTACAATGCGCTCTACATGGGGCTGCCCTTGGTGACCATTCGGAGGCTACAGCTGGTCCAGAAAGCAGCTGCATGAGTGGTGTTGGGGTGCGGGCGTTATGCCCGTGGCTCACTGCTGCTTCGGGAGCTGCACTGGCTCCCAGTTTGCCTCCGGGTGCAATTCAAGGTGCTGGTTATTACCTTTAAAGCCCTACATGGTAGTGGACCAGGATACTTAAGAGACTGTGTGACCCTGAGAACATCTGTCCACCAGAGTGGACAGGAGAGGCTCTCTGCTTGTGCCATTGGCCAGAGAGGCGCACCTCTCTGGCACAAGAAGGAGGGCCTTCTGCAGACGGAGCTGCTGTCCTTCAGGAAAGGATTGAAAACCTGGCTGGCAGGTCAGGTCTGGGGAATGGATCAATCAATTTCCCCAGCTGGCTGGATGGTTTGACCCTCAGTGCCTCCTAGCTATAATGCCTGGTTTTTAATGCTAAGTTTTTAAGCTTCTTTTAAAACTTTTAATTTCTAAATTGGTTTTAAATTGTTGTCTTGCTGATTGAGTTGGGAATCGCCCTGGGTCCCTTTGGGGAGGAGGGTGATAAACAAATTAAAATACATACATACATACATACATACATACATACATACATACATACATACATACATACATACATACATACATACATACATACATACATACATACATACATACATACATACATATTCGGCAAGGAGTCCACGCATTGGTAGATCTCTTTGTGACAACATTCCACACATGCAAGCGGACTTGAGAAATCATGCGGTTTTGCATGCGGTTTTTTAGCCATTTGGATATCATGTCGCCCACTAGCTAGGCAGACAATGATGTGTTCTTTTGCTGCTGCTTTCAGCCCAATGATCAATCCTATCGTATCTATTCCTGTCCTAGACCTCCTGACCGTTCCAGCCTTCAGGGGGAAACTTCCTGGAAACTCCTTCGAGGTACAAGCAAAACTATAATATTCTTGATGGGTTGTTTGTTTGTTTTCTTAGCAGTGTGGACTTTTAATCACATTCTCCCTATTTCATTCGTGGTTCCTCTTCCACTTCTCCCCATAAGCAATCTGGCCCCTAAAGTGAGAAAGGTTTTAGGGACAACCAGAATACACACAGCTTGCATCTTCCTGACAAGAATGGTTACAAACAGGTGAAAGAGTGAGAAGCAGCAGGAATACTGACCTTAATGTAGCCCAAGGAATCCCCAGTAAAGAGAACCAGGTCCTTGTCATCTGTGGACATGGAGCAGACCACTGTGTCCCGGGCAGTTCCATGCGCTCCTCGGAATTTGCCCATCATCCCACCTTTAGCCCCAACTGCCCAAGCGTAGATAAACCCATCTGAAGAGCTGGTCAGCAAAATGGCTGTGTTTGGACCTCGTTCACGAGTATTCAGGAAGAGAACCTAGAAAAGCCAAATGTATGTATGTAAAGTTTGGCACCTGTGTTTTAGGATTAGCGATGTTTTATCCAAGCATGGAGACCTTTGAGCACAGTTGATTGTCCACTCACAGTAACTAGCAGTGTTTTCCTGACTGCTCCTCAAATGGAAGAGCTAGAGCCAGGCAGAGGATTGCTAAAACCTTCAGATATAGCAGATTAACACCCCAGTGTGCTTAGGATAGCTGGAGTAAAAATTGCTTTCATGGATACCTCATTATAGACTAACAAGCATCTTGAGTAAATAATATGGGTGGAGACCGCTGGAAGTGCCAGAAGAACAGGGGGGGGGGGGATCGTTTCCGTTTGCCCACCCTCAAACTCCCAGCTGCCGGGGGGGGGGGGGCAATGCCACTGACCTTCTCCACCGATACTGGGTTGGCGCTGACCTCTTCCTGCCAGGTTGGCACATTCTTTTTAGAGGTGCTGCTGCTGAGGACCCCTGAAGCTTGAGAGGAGCCCCCGGTCTTCTTGCCTCCTTCAGAGCTGAGGGCAACCTGGAAATCCACAAGAAAACCCATCACTCTGCAACTGACCCATCCCTGACATCCATCTATCAGAAGGCCAGCAAAATGACCTGACTGGGGAGGGACAGCATTTTGCTGAGCTCTACCTATGGCCTTTTACACTGTCTCCAGGTATCACTGGATGCCGTTTGGACTTCTGGAAAGTTCTTCTATTTTTAAAGAAAAGTCTATTCAGTCTTCTGATTATGTTGGAGCAATAATTCACAACCATTACTCATTCAAGTGTTGTCAAAGCAACTGATGTCGGCTTGTTCCATTGCCCATTACTTTTACACTAATGTTTTAGTAGGCGGGTGGGGGGACTTTTGAATTGCTAAGAAAATAATATTAAGTTGGAAAACCTATTCTACAAAGTAGGAACCATTATTGATGACACCAACAAAGTTGCTTCATTCCTATCCATGCTGCCTCATTTGAGGAGTGGTTTTTATACATATAAGGAAAAAATACACAAAATCTTAACAAACTTATATAAGTTATAGAGCATGCACCCACAACTAGTCGGACATTATATACCATGATTTAGCTATTCCAGTGTTTCCCAAATGCTGGTTTTTGGACTTCAATTCCCAGAAGCCTAAGTCATTTCCCCAAAGCACTGATCAGCCAATGTACTGACTGAGGCTTCTGGGAATCAAAGTCCACTAGTGGGCTGTGTATCCCTTGTTGGGAACCACTGACTGCTATTCTATATATCATTATACCCCTCATTCCTAAAATATCTTGCCTTCGCCTTACTCCATTCCCTTTCACTAATATATATTCAATAAATTCTCCCCATATTTCTCTAAGTCAGTATTTTTTTACTAATCCAATTTAAATTTTAATTCACAGGTTCATTTGTCGTTTATGGCTATATTCCATCTCTCTTTATATCAGTCATCTAATTCAAATTCACAATCTACTTTCCATTTTTTAACAAGAATCAAATAGATGTGGTGGTGTTTTCCCATCTGGGTTACAAGCCCGGTCCCTGTGCAGAACTCGTACGGATTATTACTTCTGAGCACTGAATGTGCTCCTACAAAGGACCGGGGGTTCTGCACCCACCCAAATGTCTGATTTCAGTCCCTTCATGCCTTTGTACCAGACACACCTTAAAACTGTACCTGGGGATGGACAATCCGACTTCCAAGTAGAGCGGAACCAGGTGGTTTGTTGAGGAATGAAGACTTGGAAGGATTCTGAGTGCTGGCAGGTCTCGGTGGAAGGGCAGCTTTGGAGTGCAATACGGTTCTTGAATATGCCCAACACTTTTTCCCTGCATTACTTGGGAAATCAACTGTCTTCTTGGAGCTCTCAGGATCCACAGAGAATTCCTGGTTAGAGGGGAGATACTTTTAGCTTCAACAGAAGCCAAAGGGCCCTCCCTGTACCAATCAGCCAGACCCATCATTGTCTTCAAGTTGGTGCTGCGGCTGCTCATTCACTCGAGATGCCTTTGCAACCAGGTGATTCTATCACTGAATCTGGAACAGAACTTGGTTCTGTCGCTATCAGCCTGCCGGTTCAACATTGGGACATACCCGCTTCGGAAGCAGCGTCAGAGGACCCTCCGAGGCGTTGAACCGGCAGAATGCCTGCCCAGAGTTGACGTTCCACAGGACGATGTCTCCATTACAGGCCGCCGTGGCCATCAGTTTATTGTTGTGCCCGTCCATGCAAAGGACATCGTCCGAGTGGTAAGACTTCCAGTGCTTGCGTTCAATCACTTTTTCATGCTCTTTAACATCCCTGGTAAGACAGATGAAATGGCTCCATCAAAGGGTGGAAGGAGCAGGGCTGGGGAACGAGAGCCCATCCACCCCACACACTCTTGCTGGTTTTCATGCTTTATTTAGGTTTTATACATTTACCTGGCTTTTTAATAACGAGGGCAGTTGTTCTTCAGCACATTTAGTTGGCAAACACTGAGACAGGGAAGTCAGTCTTGACAGGTTATCCTGCTATGGTAATAGAGTAGACCTTACTGCCAGCAACTCAATGTCGATCATCAGGTGGCAGTTAATTAGCCTGACCACCATGAGGACTCATGTCCTTGGGTGGCAAAGTCCACAGGAAAGGAAGAGTGATGGTCCCCAAATGGATTCAGTCCCACTTGACTCCATCTTGATGGAGGGCAGCTGTTTCATCCATACTGGCCTACGGCTGAAGAGGACTTTGCGTGCCAAAAGGCATCAGGACCAGAAAGTGACTCGTGGAACTGGATCAATGGTACTATGAGGGTCATGCTGTGATGCAGAAGGCAGATGAAGGGCCACTTTATATTCTCAGGAGAGTCTTCATGGCTGATTGCCATGAGGATCACCAATATTCGGATTCAGATACGGCAGAAGAAGAAGAAGAGGCAGGGAAGACTAAAGAGTTTCCTAATTTGCTTATCCACACAGCTAGTATGGAATGGCAGTGTCCCTTTCTTCTCCTTCACTTTCCCCAGGGTGAAAATGACCCCTGATAGCAAAGGAAACGGAAGGTACAGTATCTCAGAAGAAGGGAGGACCTGGTCTTCCACCTTGCCTGTGTTTCCTGCTCTAACAGGCAGCAGTTTTAGAGAATCTTGCATAGAATGAAAGATCTTTTCCCCCCAACTTTGTTCCCTAGATCCTTCCAACTGAAGATGCAGCTGGCAAATGAAGTGCTTTGCCATCAAAGTTTCTCCACAAGTGCCCCACACACCTCGCTCTCTCTTTCTTTCTCTCTCTCTCTCTCTCACACACACACACGTGTAAACTTGGAGAAGGGGAGTTTTTTATCCTGAGTTTACTTCATACTTACAGATACCACGTCACCCTCCGACTCCACCCAGACACAAAAATCTTGTAGTTCATGTACAAGATGCAGCTAATCTGTTAGGAAGACACACAAGCAAAAGTTGTACATGTTGAGTTTCAGTGGCAATTCTTCAGCAAAGTTGAGGCCTGCAGAAAATGTGTGAAGGTGATGCTCATCATGGCTGGTGGGCCACCATTCTATGTGATACAAACATTTCTGGTGTTTAATAGTTAGACACACCAAAAGTCCATCTCGACACTCATTCATGTACCAAGTGTCACTCTCATTTCCACTGCTGACCGTGAGAGTGACAGTTAGAGAACTTTTTTGCTCCTGAAGCCTGGAGGCTCAGTCATGTCTGATCTCCACTGGAACATCTCAGAGCCATTATCACACTGCACCATTCTATTCTTCTACTTCTTGTGTTGTATCTGATTCTGAATATAGGCAATCCTCATGGTGATCAGCCATGAAGATTATCCTGGGAACCACATAATGCAGTGTGCTTCCATTTATTTATTTATTATTCAAATTTATATATTGCCGCCCAAATCAAACAAGCGAGCCTTCTGCATCACAGTGTGACACCTGTATGTACCACTGATCCAGTTCCGTGAGTCACTTTCTGGACTTCCTGAGCCCTTTTGGCACACAAAGTCCTCCTCACCCTCAGGCCAGGATGGATGAAGCTGCTGCCCTCCGTCCAGAGGGATTCAAGTGGGACCATTTAATCCACTTGGGGACCCTCACCCTTCCTTCCCTGTCAACTTTGCCACCCAAGGCCATTAGTTAGGTTAATTAACCACCACCTGACAATCAGCATTGAGCCCCTGGCAATAGGGTCTACTCTGTTACCATAGCTGGGTAATCTGGCCAGCCACTCGCTCCATACTATAAGCCCTTTATACAAGCAAGAAGAGGTTCAAGCCTCCAAGCACATGCCATGGTCTCTGCCCACAAACCTCCTAGCTTGGTGCTCCATGAGGCAGCCTGGAGTCTTTGCTAATAAGGAAACTCAGAGACTATATCCAGCAAACAAGTCAAGGTCCAAGCTGGTTGTTTTAAGAAACAAACTGGAGAAGATAGATGCTGCCGGTTCATGCTTGGCCCAAAATACTGTCAGCCAACTTCTAGCATTTCAGATCAGACAAACTGGGCAAAATCATGCAAAATCAGGAAGTGGCACAGATAGGCCTGGGTTTATTCTTGTCTCTGTCTGTGAGAAAGGAGCCATGGCATGGCATGGCATGGCATGGCATGGCATGGCATGGCATGGCATGGCATGGCATGGCATTGTTCGACTTATATTCCGCCCCACTCACTTATAGTGACTCTGGGCAGCTCACAGCAAAACAATGTTTCATAACTACAAATATTACATCACAAAAATCACATATCAAAAGTACATAAAAACATTACAAGAAATCCCCCATCCCGATTACAAAATCAAAAATTCATAAACATTTCATTTCATTACAAAAACACATCAAAACACTTTAAACAGTTCACACAAGTCTCAAACTCTGCCCCACTTACCCTCTTACCCTGCTTAGAACCCATGACTTCCTACACACCCTAGACTCCTTTCAAGGGGGTGTTGGAAGTCATGGGTTCTAAGCAGGGCAAAGGCACAGCCCACAAAACAGATCCAAAAAGGCACTGTGCCATTCCTTCCACCCACCTCATGCTTCTCGTCAAAGGGCAGCTCAATCAGGCAAGCTCCGTTGTTGAAGTTCCATAGTTTGATCATGCCGTTTTTCAGTGCTGTGATCAACCGTCTCTCTGGCAGATCAAATGTCATGGTGGTGATTTCCACCGGTTGACCTGGGGAAGTCAGGAACTCCATGGTCTTCTGGCCCGTCATGATGTCCCAAACACTGACGATGCCATTGTAGCAGCCACTGACTGCCTGTGGAGAAAACCCCAGAAAAATTAACACAAGCACATCCGTGGGATTCAATGGCAAAATGAGCAGAGGAGGAACTCTGGTTCCCAAAGGCCATGGAGGCAAAAGAGGCCATCCCAGATGGACTGGCTGTGAAGAGGCGCATTGTCCATATCCTCAAGGCTGTGCCAGTCCATTGCATTCCCGGTGTTAAATCCTGCATGTCTCATTTCATATGTGCCGCAGGAGAGGGCTCCGTGATCACAGTGTGTGGGTCACTCCATGACAAGCTGGGATCCACCTTACACAAATTCATGCCGGCGGCATTTTTCCTGCTTGCCTCAGAGAGCGAAGGTGGCCCAGGACCAGCCAGCCTCCAAGACCAGGCCTTCCGGTGTCCTGGGCCAGGAAAAACTTGTGCTTAGATCGAGTTGCAGCCAACAATGATTTTGATCCTTTTTGCGAAGTTTATAAATTTGGGGAGCCACCCCAATCTTAGTTAATCCATTAACTTCTTTTCTGAGTTTACTATGGATTGCTACTGGAACAGAAAAATATGACTAGGTGGCTTTTCTATGCAATGATTTGTTTTTAAATCAAAGGAACTGCCAATGGACCGCCAATTCAGAACCAACATAGTGACTCTGATATTGGTCTTTCCTATGTTACTTTTGGGGTGATTGTGCTTTGTTATGTATATTATTTTTATTGCTTTGCTGTTGTACTGTATTTTATTGCTTTTGTATTGGATGTTGTATAGCAGGGGTGCCCAAACTTTTTGGGCTGCAGGCCAGTCATGTGGTTCAGGGTCCCCAAATTACGGCCTGGGGGCCAGCCCCAGCCCCTGATGCCAATTCATCCGGCCCATGAAGCCCTTGTCACTCATGAAAGCGGAAGTAAAACGTGCCCATATGGGCACGTTTTACTATCGCTTGCAGGAGCAACGAGGGCTTCACGGGCCAAAAGAATTGGCGTCAGGGGACAGGGCTGACCCTCAGGCCGTAGTTTGGGCACCCCTGTTATACAGGATTGTAAGCAGCCCTTCGTAGTGCTTACACCGAAAGGGCAGGATATGGATGGGTGGGTGAAGTTAATTTCAAGGTAAGTAAAGTACCTAAGGAAGGGTTTTAGCAGTTTATTTATTTATCTATCTATTTATCTATCTATTTATCTATCTATTTATCTATTTATTTGTTTGTTTGTTCAGATTTATATTGCCACCCACTTGCCGAGGTGACTTAGGGCAGCCTACAGTCAAAACAGCAACAGTACAGGAAAAATCATAAAATACAACCTCACAAAACAACCAAAGCAGAACACAGACTGACTAATTCCCCTCTGGCTGTTGGTGAGGGCCCAGAGGAGGGGGTGACGTCCTCATCCGCCTGCCAGGCCATGGAATCTTCTCCCAGGTTTCCCGAGTCCTAGTCTGTCACTCTATCCATGACATCACTCTAGGTCTGTGATGGTGAACCTTGGCACTCAAAGTGTTCTTAGACTTCAGTTCCCAGGAGCCCAAGCCAGACCACTCCTGCTGATCAGTCCTCATACAAGGGAGACTTAGCAGTAGCCATAAATGAGTAGCCCGGCCCCTCTCATCCATTTTCTGCTTCCCATTGTTGTGAGAACTGTGTCAAATCTCAGTGAAATGACATCCACATCTGAGTCTTGCCGGACTATGTGTCTCCACCAAGAGCTCAAAATTAGGCCTACTCGTCCTCTCACTTAACTTGACAACACACAATTATTATTTTATACAACTTGCTCCATTGTGGCTGTCACAAATGTTTCAACTAAACCAGTGATGGCAAACCTTTTAGAAACCAAGTGCCCAAACTCAACAGGCTGTAGTCCATGTGGCAGAGGCGCAGGGTGAATTCTGTCTTGGGGGGAGGGAGGAAGCACTCCCATTGGGCTGCTGGGCAAAGGGGTGGGGCAAACTCCATGCTGGGGGAGGGAGGAAGCGCTTCCATTGGGCTGCTGGTGCAATGGCATATATGCCCACAGAGGGGACTCTGAGCTGTAGCACGTGTGCCAGGGGTTCGCCACCACTGAACTAAACTCATTTTCCCTTCATTTAAAAGCACCTACAACAGTATTGAAATGCAGCATTACAGAAAATGTCAACAGCTTCTTCCTCTAAGATCAAAGTCAGGTGGTGAATAGGTGTAGAAGTGAAGCCCAAACAGACGGCGCGAGAGGCTGGTATTAACAGAACCCTAAGGTCTGCAGGACACACACCATGACAAACCTAATGCTATTTTCTCCCACTTCTCCTATTGCAGTGGCTTAGTAATTAAGATGCTGAGCTTGATGACTGGAAGGTCAGCACACCAGCAGTTCAAGACCTGAGTGCTGCATGACGTAGTGAGTGTCTGTCATCTGTCCCAGCTCTGCCAACCTAGCAGTTTGAAAACAAGAACTTACAAGTAGATAAATAGGTACCACTTTAATGGGAAAGGTAACAGTGTTCCATGTACTCCTGCATCTAGTCTGCCACATGACCATGGAAACATCTGCAGAATCAGACAGTGCTGGATCTTTGGCTGTAAATGGAGATGAGCACCATCTCCTTTAAGGTTGGTGTAATATAATGAGGCCCCAAGTCCTTCACATATCCAAAATGGAGTCTCTTAGGTTTTAGACTATAATAGAAATGTGGCTTCTTGTGCTAGCAAAAGGCCACCTGTTTGTTTTTACTCCCTGGGACCCGGATGGGAAGAAACAGACTGGGAGGCACCATGCTTCATCAATCGGGCCAGAGTTGTTTACCCCAACTCTTGGAACTGATTGGATGTATGCTGATTATCCAGGATCACCTCATACCTGGAGAGAGTCCGGCCAAGGGCTGGAAAAGGAGTCTGAATCTGGTGGTCAACAAGGAAACACCAATATGGCGGGAGGAAGGCCATCCAAACAGGCCTTATCTCCAGAAGTCTTAACTATGGTAACTTAGAACAGATAGATAGGGGTTTTTTTTTATTTAGGGGACGATATGTCTGAAAGCATTCCTTCTCTAAAAGCGAGTTTTGATTAGGTTATTTTTCTATGCTGAGGTCTGATTCATCAAGAACAATGCTGCAACTTCAATAAAACTATTTTCTTCAATCAACACGTGTTCATTGGAATTGGGATGCAGGAGAAGATACGGTAAGTCCACTGGCCTCCTTTTAATGCTACCTTTTTACCTCTCTACTATTAATTTGGCTGGGCTCTAAGTCCCAGGTTTGTTCAGCCAGGTGTGGGCTGAGAGAGTGATGAACATACATTCCTTGCCTTGAGTTTTGGGTGAGTTCTAGAGGAGATTTTGGAATAATCCTCCTTGGAAGGAACGCTTGAGAGGTCCCAAGGCAAGGTGAGGAAGGGTGTGGTTTCATCCTAGTTGGCAGGACCCAAACCCTGCCAGACCGACCTCTTCTGCTGCAGCACCTTTGGTCTTCCTCTACTATAGTGACTCACCTGCTTGAAGTTCTTGTTGTACAGGGCGCAGCAGAGCGGCTGTTCGTGGGATTTGATGTCAACTTCAGGAGACTCTGGGCCAAAGAAGAGGCCAAGCTGTGGCAAAGCAACAAAGAAATGACCAAGGATGAACCAGACATAAACATCTCTTGGAGGAGGAATGGACCATGTGCACAGGTTCCTCCACACAAAGAAGGTTTCACACATACAGCTCCACAGGCAACGCCTTTCTTCTCTCTGTGGACATTCACACCATGCAGAAGGATGCTGGGGAAGGAGTTGGATGAGCAATAGCAATTAGACTTATATACCGCTCTAGAGTGCTTAGTGTACTCTCGGGGCAGTTCACAAGTGAATTAGCATTTTGCTTTCTACATGCGGGGGACTCAATTGACCCACCTTGGAAGGATGGAAGGCAGAGTCTACTTTGATCCCCGTTAGGCCTGACCTCACAATGTTTTGGCTGCAGGACACCAGCTTAACCCCTGCACCTCTTAATGACTTGACAGCTCAGTTGCTCAATGCAACCTCACACCAACTCCAGGTAGTGAGAGATGATGGGCAGCGCATGGCCTTTGTGGGGAAAAGAGAGGCACCATGCTAGCTGTCCAAGCAGCATTTCCCTAGTCAGGGCCCTTGTGTCGGGTGGTGCATGCGCGCGCGCGCGCACGCACGCACGCACGCACGCACGCACGCACGCACGCACGCACGCACGCACGCACGCACGCACGCACGCACGCACGCACGCACGCACGCACGCACGCACGCACGCACTCTTTCCCAAGAAACTCAACTGGTGCTGCAAGGGCTTTGACAGGAGGACGGCCCTATTCCAGCAGACCAACCACCATGTTGAAAAATGATTAATAAGCACAGTATCCAAGTTCTTCTGGCCCACCAATGTAGTGGGTCTGCTTGGAAAGTCAATCACATGACTTTTTTTTTTCCTGAGTTGAATTGGTACCTCGTAGAATCTCTGGCTTTCTGGCCACCAGTGGCATGAACTGGCCCTGAGCCATTTGCCAAGATCCAAGAGGACCCCACAGGCCACAGGACAGCCCAGAGCACAACAGATCACCCGAACAGGAAAGTTCTATCAAGTGATGGCGAACCTTGGCACTCCAGGTGTTCTTGGACATTTATTATTATTAGCTCCCATTTATATCCTGCCCATCTGGAGTTACCCCCACTCTGGGCGGCTAACAAGAACACATTAAAAGCACATAATAAAATCACATAATAAATCACCTAATAAAATACAAATATCAAACCTAATTAAAACTGGGGGGGACCAAATAAAAACCTAACACTAGTCCAGTGAGTGCCTCTACTCAAATGCCACCCTGAACAGAAGCGCTTTGTTTTCTGAATGTCAGCAAAGAAGTGATCTGGTGCAATTCTGCCAGAA
Organism: Furcifer pardalis; assembly: GCA_030440675.1. Taxonomy (NCBI): domain Eukaryota; kingdom Metazoa; phylum Chordata; class Lepidosauria; order Squamata; family Chamaeleonidae; genus Furcifer; species Furcifer pardalis. Next base: position 270,261,989 of record CP126891.1, on the reverse strand, counting down.
GGGAGTTCCATAGGGATGGTGCCACCACTGAAAAGGCTCTTTTCCCGGTCATCACCTTCCTTGCCAGTTTCACCGTTGGCACCAAGAGCTGTGCAATAAACCCATTCGTATGGATTCACAGAGACTTGGGCTTCTGGGAATTGAAGTCCAAGAACATCTGGGGTGTCAAGGTTTGCCATGACCATTCTAAGCTGTGGCTGCCTCCGAATTGGATTTGGTATTTGCTGTAGGAAATACATGTATATACTATTTCATTGTATAATAGTTCTATTAGTTATTTACTGGTCCCTCTAGTTTCAATGATGGTCAACCTTGGCACTCCAGGTGTTGTTGGACTTCAATTCCCAGAAGCCCAAGTCAGCACTCCTGCTGATCAGGGCTTCTGGGAATTGACGTTCAAGAACATCTGGAGTGCCAAGGTTCACCATCACTGTTCTATGTAGGCTTAATGAAGCATCAAGCCCTGTTTGTTGACCCCAAATTAAGAGAGGAAAGATTTCTCTCTTCCTTCCACCACTATCCGCAACCATTCCAGAAACTATCCTCACCGTATACGTAGCACATATTAGGAAATTGGCCGGCTGGTGGTAGTAGACAGAGGAGATGGGGCAGTTGCCCAGGGGGACATTCCTGCCGTGGATCGTCTGCAAGCAGATATGATCCAGCAGATCCCAGATACGGATATTCTGAAAGGACCAAAATAAGAAAGTCAAGTGCAAATCAGGCTAGGATCCACTTCATTCCCGAGGAGCTCTGCAGGAGGAATCCAGTCAAGAGCTGGCCAAGTTCCCAAGCCAATGCACCCTTCATCAGGAGTCCAGCCAGGAGTCCCAAAAGGAGAAAGGGGATGAATCAGCCAGTCTGGATGACCCGCAGGGTCAGCAGCTCCTAGCACGAGCTAGTCCACCCACAAAGAAGAGCCCACGGCAGAGGTTCCGGGGTACACAGAAAGAGCCTCCTTGAAGAGTACAGTGGTACCTCGCTTAAAGAGCATAATGCATTCCACAGGATTGCTCTTTAAGCGAGTTTGCTCTTTAAGCGAAACACCATTGTAAATGACCAATTGTGGGGGGTACTGCAAACCCCAATTTATTTGTTAAGCGAGTTTTTGGTTGGTTTTATTTGTTAAGCGAAGCAAACATTCAGAGAAAATTCTGCCCTGTAAGCAAGTTACTCTTTAAGCGAGACGCTCTTTATGCGAAGTTTGGCTGTATTGTATTCTTGAGCCACTATCGGACTACCCCAGACAACAGTCACCTTGTTGTGCTGGCTAATCTTTCTCACACTAAGTCAGGCAAAAGGAAATACAGAATGGACTCACCAAAAGGTGCCTTCATTTTGGCAGTTCACACCTGGCCTAGACATGGAAGAAGCAGTAGAGATGCTTCCGCCAGGACCCCATGAAGCAGACTGATCACCCCGACCAGCTTTCCCTTCGCTCCAGAGCTATTTGTGGTTGCACCACCGTTGGGCTATAGCACCCCATCACTACTTCTCTGAGGCAACCAGCTGGCACCAATTATTATTATTAAATTATATTAACAACTTCTTTTATTCCTAATCAAACTCTGGACTGACAAAATGAAGCTACTTTCTTGGCTTTGTCATTGGCCAAACTTAAATCTTCATTGTTGCAGGTTTCTGGCAGTCATTGGCAGAGCAGTAAATGATTCTGTCTCTCTCCACATTCACACAGCAGCCGCCACTCGAGGCTGTTGGTCTTGCATTGAGGGACTACTCCAACCTTCAGCCTATTCAGAGTCCTCCAACTGACGTGTCGGGGAGGTTGGGTTCCTCAGCCATCTCCTCCTCCTTTAATGTTCTTCCTTGTCCAGTGAGCTCCTTCCTCCATCTTCTAATTTGGTTTTGCTCTTGTGCACAATCAAGAAAGTGGACTGAAGTGGCTCAAGTGGTTAAGACAATGAACTCGCTGACTAGAAGGCCAGAGTTTCATTCCCAGGTACTGAATGATGGAAAGAGCTCCCATCTCTGTCCCAGCTCCTGCCAACCTAGCAATTCAAAAGCAGGAAGTTGCAAGTACAGTAGATAAATAGGGACCACTTTGGTGGGAAGGTAAACAGTGTTTTGTGCACTCCAGTGTCTAGGCATGCCTGCCACATGTCCACGGAAATGCCTGCACACGCAGACAGCGCTGGCTCTTTGGCTATAAACAGAGATGAGCACTGAACCCTAGAGTCGGATAGGACTGGCTTTTGAGCAAAGGTGACCTTTACCTTTACCTTACTCTCAAGAATGTTTCTTCTATACACAGGGGAACACAGAACGAGCCTCCCTGAATACCACCGAGTGCACCCGGGGCGGCACCTTGGCTGGCCAATCTTTCGAACACTGGATCGAACCAAAGGATATTAAAGGTTATAAGACGGCTGTGGCACGACAGCAAACAATCCCCTGAACTGTCCTACGGTTATAACTTTAAGGATTTGGGGAGGAAATTATTCTCAGGCTGCAAGAAATCTTGCAAGCTTCATGGGGCAAACTCTAGGCACCAACACATGCACGCAGGAAAAGCACAGCAGTTCAAGAACTGGTGCAAGATAAGCAGCCCCTCTCAGGTGGTGTAAAATAGCCCCCCTTTCAGCAAGATAATATGCACCTCCGTTGTACATCACATATTCCTTAGGGATACACAGAAAGAGCCTCCTCGAAGAATGTGGATACAACCAGGTGTAACCTGGGCGGCAACTTAGCTGGCTAATCTTTCTAACACTGGATCGAACCAAAGGATCTGAAGGCTGTATTCTGCAGTCTTTGAATCAATGTCAACCCTAGCAAAAGTAGCATAAATGTAGTAAGGTCTCCCTTGCTCAAAAGCCAGTTGTTTCCGACTCTAGGGGCCAGTGCTCATCTCTGCTTATAGTCAAAGAGTCAGCGCTATCTGTGCCTGGTCATGTGGCAGTCAGGATTACACGATGGAGTGCATAGAACATTGTTTACCTTTCCACCAAAGTGGTCCCTATTTATCTAGATGCAGTTTCTTGCTTTCCTACTGCTAGGTTGGCAGGAGCTGGGCAGAGACAGGAACTCACTCCATCGTGCAGTACTGTTGTCAATAACTGCCGACCTGCTGACCTATCAGTCATCAAATTCAGAGTCTTAACCACTAAGCCACCAGAGTCCCTCATAAATGTAGTACTTTTGGCTAATCAAGACACACTCTTACTCAGGAGCTGATTAGAAGAACCTCTTGCCCACTGTTGGCCAAAAACATTGGTGAAAATGTATGGCTTCCAATCCACTTGTCCATCCCCACAATCATGGGATGGCGGGGGGGGGGGGGGACAGAAACCCAATGCCAGGAGGGCTAGGCTGGAGATTCCAATCAGGAATCCTGACCAGAAACCTACCTTGTCTTTTGAGACGCTGATGATGGTGTTCCTGTCCCGGTTGACTATGATGTGGGTGATGGCTGTCATGTGCCCTTTCATCTGGGTGATGGGGCTGCTCGTGACGTAGGGGTTCCAGATACGGACGAGCGGCTCGTAACCCCCCGTCACTGCACACAGTGAGAGAGAACAGGGAAAGTGAGCACTGTGCCTCTTGAGATGTGCTGCAACAAGGTTTACCATGTGTCTTGGACCATAAGACGCACCCAGTTTTTAGAGCAGGGAAACAAGAAAAAAAATTCTGAACCAAATACAGTAGTACTAAAATATTTACAATATTAAAATAAAGCAAAATGTGGTAATATTTAACAGCAACACAACAAAACACAGACCCAACACACACACACACATGCACACATGTGCACACACACAATCCCTCCCATCCTCCATTCCTCTCCAACTCACCAGGGAGCACGCGACAGGACTCTTGGGCAGGGCGGCCGGGGGGGGGGGCTCCTCCATCCTCCTCCTGGGGGGATGCTTGGTGCAAGACGAGGAGGCGCTCGGCCCAGCGCTAGGCCAGGCAACCACCGCAGCCTCCGCTCGCCATGCTGCCCAGTGCAGGGCACATGACACGGAAGCACTCAGCCCGGCACTAGGCCAGGCACCCTCTAAGGCCTCTGCTCGCCACATCACCTGGTGCAGGGCACTCGGGTGCACAGCGTGGGCACATGGAGCCCAGCACTAAGCCCGGCACTAGGCCAGGTGTCCACTGTGGACTCTGCTCGCCACGCTACCCGGTGCAGGGCGTGCGGGCGCTCAGTGCGGGGGTGCATGGCCTGGTGCTAGGACAGGTGCTAGGACAGGCAATCTCCATGGCCTCCACCCGACACATGCAAGCTCTGAGTCCAAGCACAAAATTGCTGCTTGGATTGGCGCACATGCGTTTAAAGATATCAATTGACACATGCGCGCTGAGCACTGGAGGCACACACACATCAATTGATATCTTAACACGCATGTCCGCTGAGCTAAGCAGCCATTTTGTGCTTGGAGCTCACATGCTTCTGACCATACAACGCACCCTCGTCGTCGTCCCCTTTGGGGGAGTGGGTCTTATGGTCCGAAAAATACAGTAATTGCAACCCAGCTGTTATTTATGCAGGACCTTTGCAGCCCCTCTTTAGGCCGGGGTGCCCAAACTACGGCCCAGGGGCCGGATCCGGCCCCCGATGGCAATTCATCCACCACCACCACTGCCCCCTTCCCGATGCCCTCATCACTTCCTGAAGCAGATGTAACAGGCACATTTTACTTCTGGGAGCGACGACGGCTTTGCGGGCCTGATGAATTGCCATCGGGGGTTGGATCCGTGCCCCAGGCCATAGCAACGGACACTTGAACCATGTGACTGGCCCACAGCCTGAAAAGTTTGGGCACCCCTGCTTTAGGCCAACAAAATGCAAATTGAGCATTTTTGATGTTGTTCAGTCCCACAGTCGATTCCGACCCTTTGCGACCCTATGGACCATTTTTAAAAATAGCTACAGAAAACAGTCAGAGCAAATGGATTATACAAGATAGTTCAAAACAATGCATTAAACAATGCATTAAATTTCAAGCCCGGGGAGGCAGGTGACAATCTTTTCCTTTGCCCAAGTCACTGAGGGGATGTTATTGTAATGCAGGGGAGCCCAAATTATGGGGCTCGTGGCCGGCTCTGGCTCCAACACCAATTCATTCAGCCCATTCCACCCTCGTTGCTCCTGTATGGGCACATTTTACTTCTGAGGGTGGTGTGGGCTGGATGATTTGGGATTAGGGGCTGGTTCTGGCCCACCGGCCATAGTTTGGTCACCCCTGGTTTAAGCAGAGAAGATGGCAGCTTAAAATCTCATCATGCAAAACAGATTCTGAGGTGCATTTTGTTTCCACTTTCGGTGGGAGGAACCATGTGACCAGCCCACTGAACCACATGACTGGCCTGCAGCCCAAAAAGTTTGGGTACCCCTGTTGGGGGGGGGGGCTTTCCAGTGATGGGATGTTCTCAGTTCGCCCTGGTTTGCCCGAACCGGTAGCAACATTCCCGGGTGGTTTGCCAAACCGGTAGCAACCACCTGGTATTGTGTTGTTGTTGTTGTTGTTGTTGTTTAGACGTCCGGTTCGGATGCCTCACCGGGAAAAATAATAATTTAAATTTGGAGCCAAAATAGCTCCCGGGTACTGTGAATGCGTCAAACCTTCATTTGACGCATGCACAGTTCTATTTTTTTTCTGTGCATGCGTCAAATGATATCATGACGTTGGGTCTGCCCACGATGCCGTGACATCATGACATCATGACATTGGCCGAACCAACGACATCCGTGACGTCATGGTGTGGTAGGGAAAATTTTGACATCCCATCACTGCCCCTTTCTCATTAATGACATTTCCCATGAATGGCACCTTGCCCAAAAGGGACATCGCAAGCCTAGAACAGGGTCTTATGTTTTATGGAGCAGCTTCCAAAACAACTTCCCAAAAACATACCAAGAATGTTCATTTCCGAAGCATAGTCAAAGCAAAGGATGCCTTTCTTCAGAACAATCATAGCAGATCTGGAACAAAGAGTGACAAAAGGGAGTCCTTAAAGGGGAGAGAAGGGATGGGTAGGTGGGTGGGAGGGAGGGTGGGTGGATGGATGGATCCACCTGTGGGGATCCAGGAAAAACATCTTCACATGCCTGCTGGATGACAGAACAGCACAGAACTTTGGGGCCAGAATCCAGAAATATTGGGGCCATACTAATCAACTCGGAATTCTGCCACAGCAAATTGGCAAGTGATGAATGGCATCTAACAAAAAGCACCCTGCATAACCATGAAATTTCCAACCACCTTGTTTATGCTTGCAATAGTATCATGTATTCAAAACAACTGACCACGCCTAATGGGGCAGATCATTCGATGAAGACACACTCCTGGCCACTTTAGTGATATAACAATTGGCACCTGACCCTTGGTGCATTACAAGTACTGTACATTCATTGTGCTGTGGGGAAATGTGCAAACTGACAGAAGGACAAAACTGGACCTATGAATTTATTATGCTTCGCTGTGGGATGACTTTATTGCTTTCTGCTGCTAATTTTTTCTTAGACATTTATTGCCCCTGAGAAAAATGGGCCCCAATAGAACTTATTTTTCCCTTTACTGGAGGTATTTTATAGTCTTACTTCATTGTAAACTTCCCTGGGATCTTTTTGACAAAGGGAAATAAGAAACATTTTTCCTGAGACACAACGGAAGAACTGCAAGTTCAACATCACCATCTGGCGTCCTATTTCTTAACTGCGACCTTGAAGTCTCGCTGCTCAGAAGGATGGACTTTACAAATGGTCTATGTACAGAGTACAGTAGACCCTCAATTTAAATTTTTAATGCATTCTCTGGGAGCACTTGTACTATGGATCTCAGAAAACAAAACAAAACAAAATAAACAAAACAAAATAAAATAAAAAACACTGTAGCACTTTAAAGACAAACTGCTATATTTTTATTGTTAGCTTTCGTGGATCAAGTCCACTTCATCAGACAAAGAGTGAAACTTACAGGCATGTTCCTTATATACCAAATTCCGGGGCTCAATGGGAGAAGGGGTGTGGTCAAGCAAGATGACAGAAAAATTGTACTATGAAAAATTTGTAAAGCAAATTTCCCATAGGAATGCAATGAATGCAATTTTCCATAGAAATGCATTGAAAAACAATTAATCCGTTCCGGAGAGTGGGGAGATTGTTAACCAAACCACTATTTTCTATGGATTTCCTTTTGTTATGGAAATTTTGTGTTAAACGAGCTGCTTGTTAAGCGAGGGTCCACTGTACTTCATACATTTTGTCTTCTGGAAATCCTTAAAGTATCCCCTCTTAAATGAGTCATTTTCTTTATCCCCATTTTGTAAAGGGAATCGGTGGCATCTATGACCAAGAGAGTAGCTTGCTTAAGCATAATCAAGTGAATTCATTAGAGACCGCGCCACCCCAAGGTCATCTGTCCGTCCCACTAGAGCGGACTGGAGGGGCTCCCTGAAAACACCAGAAGGAGGGCCTTTTCAGCATCTGATCTGGCCCTGTGGAACCTCCTGCCGACTGAGCTGCATCTTTTAATAAAGAAACTGCAAGCAGATCCTTCAGAGAACCAGGTTTTCCACCTGAAGGCTCCTGGGGAAACCACTGTGCTTTTCCAGCTTCTGCCACATCTCCTTGGTGGATCTGAAAACACCATTTAGGCCCCTTTGATCATTCTCAATTGCTGCCCTCCAGCCTGTTTCCAGGACCAAAACTATAGCCTTTTCATCTCATCTTGGGCCACTGCGGCTTATGTGCAGAAAAAAGAGCAAACTCTTACTGGGTTTTACCAACATTGTGCACCGGAAGGGATGTCAGAGCCATGGCAGACTTGTCGGCGGGTGTACAGGAGGCGACCAAATTGAGTTGGGGGATGTACATGATCTGTTGACACCAGTCTCCATGCAAAGCCTACAGAAGGACGGAGAGGTAGAATCGCTAGGCAGAAACAAGGGCTGTAGAGTTTAGGAGTAATAATCCCAAATTAATAGTAACAACAACCCACCCACCCCGTCCTATTGTTGTTGATGTTAACAGAAGAGAAGGGGTGCCCAAACTACAACCCACAGGCCGGATCCATCTCCTGATGCCAATTCATCCAGCTCGTGTCAGTCTCATCACTCCCGGAACCATATGGGTGTGTTTTATTTCCGCTTCCAGGAGCAACAAGGGTGGTGTGGGCCAGATTAATTGGTGTCAGGGGCCGGATTTGGCCCATGGGCCATAGTTCGGGCACCCCTGGTTTAAGCAGACAAAATGGCAGCTTAACATCTATCTCATCCTGTTGCAAAACAGATTGCAAAGCACGCTTTACTTCCGCTTTTGGTGGAAGGAACCATGTGACTGGCCCGCTGAACCACGATTGGCCCATGGCCCAAAAAGTTTGGACACCCCTGCAGTAGTCATAGAATTACCTCCAATTCTGATCTGTCTGCATTGGTTGCCAGTCATCTACGGTGCCACGTTCAGAGTGACAATACTAACACCCAGACCCCTTAACAGTTTGGAATCCTGTTACCTATCAGAGGATCTCTCCCAAAGAGTTTCTACCTGTCCCACCTGGTCCTCACCATGAGAGAGAGAGAAGAAGAGCTTTCACTAGGAACCCTGCTTTCTTGGTGGTAGCCCCATGGCTTGGAAACTGCCTCCTGCAGAGACCTTTTTAAAAATGGAAACAGGAGGCTGGCCAAGACAGGAGAGTGAAGTCAAGCCCTTCCTCCTTCTCTGCTGCTTCTGCTCACAAGGCCAGCTCATGCTTCAGACGTTCACCATCTGTTTCTTCACTCAGGGATTCTTCTTCCCAGAGTGACCATCTGAATTGTGGTAGCAGGGGTGGGAGGGAGTGTTTGAGAGAGCTCTAGACTCTTGGGCAGCATTAACCCTGGACTTCCCCTCCACATCAGGAAGCTCTAATGCAAAACAGGAAGAAACTCACAGACACGGTGAAATTCTGGTATGATTCAGTCTTTGCCTTCATCAAGATTTGCACCGGAACTCTTGCTAAGCCACCTGTGAAGACGTGGGAAGAGCAGCTGTTTATGGACCAAATGGCACTCCAAAGTTGCTACAACTGTTGGCATTGCTCCTCAGTTACTAAGATCATTAGTTAGTTAGTTAGTTAGTTAGTTAGTTAGTTAGTTAGTTAGTTAGTTAGTTAGTTAGTTAGTTAGTTAGTTAGTTAGTTAGTTAGTTAGTTAGTTAGTTAGTTAGTTAGTTAGTTAGTTAGTTAGTTAGTTAGTTAGTTAGTTAACCATCCAATACCAGTGGCCTGAATGGAAAGAGCACTTAGTCCATATCCAGTAGTCTCTCTCTGGAAGGAATCCTATGCAATGGAACCACTTCCGCAACTGTTCATTGTGCAAGTGGCCAGACCATCTTCTGAGCTTGTGCATGGAGATACGCAGCACTTCCTCTCACACACACAAGCAGAAGCTCCTTGTTCCAACAGGCCAATTTCTCTGAGCAGGAAGGCAAGGGAGAGATTGCACAAAGTTCACCCACAGAACATGCGACAACGAGGACTTAGGGGATGAGATGGCCCCCACAAGGCTGGGATGTCAGAAATCATCCTATGTTCCCTTATGTTTCTCTGTGTGCTGTGTGAGAATACGACAGTTGGAAAACAGGAGCAGACACAGAGCAGCTGGGAAAATACAGGCAGCCAGGGGTGCAATTTTTTCCCTCTGCAAGGATTTTTCATGAAGTAAAGCAATCACATTTATATACCCTGCCCCATAGAAGCGCTCCTTAGTGCCCTCTCTGGGCGGTTCACAAGGAAATGAGCATTTTCCCCCCAACATGCTGGCAACTCATTTTACAACTTCAGAAGGATGGAAGAGGCTGAGTCAAGCTTCAGTCCTGATCAGGATTGAACTCACAACCTTTTGGCTGCAGGACCACAGTTTAACTCCTGCGCCACCAGAACAGACTTGCAAATTTCAACTGCTTCGGTGGGAAGGTAAACAGCGTTCCATGCGCTCAGGTGTCTAGTCATGCCTGCCACATGACCACGGGAACATCTGCAGAAGCAGACAGCGCTGGCTGTTTGGCTTTGAAACAGAGATGAGCACTGAACCCTAGAGTTGGATACAACTGGCTTTCAAGCAAGGGAAACCTTTACCTTTACCTTTACCTAGTCTCTGTTCAGAGGTGTAAGTGTCAGACTGCACTTCTGCGGCTGTGATTCAAAATGTCCCTCCCTGGCCCTTTAGCGCTTTAAAACTTGCTTTTGGCTCACCTGGCCCACACATCTGGCCAAGTTTGAAGGGCTTTTCTGTTTTATTTGGGGTTGGTGGGGTTTTTCTGCCATGCTCTGCAGCTTCTAGCCTGATAAGGTTTCCCCTTGCTCAAAAGCCAGTCGTATCCAACTCTAGGGTTCAGTGCTCATCTCTGTTTATAGCCAAAGAGCCAGCACTGTCTGCATCTGCAGCCGTTTCCGTGGTCATATGGCAGGCATGCCTCAACACCAGCGTGCATGGAACGCACATGGATTGAACCCACATGGATTGAAAGATAGATTGTTTATAATTATTCTAGTGGTACAATAAAAGGACGGCCCGCCCTTGCCTTTAGGTTTCATTGGGCAACTGGGTCTTGCTGTTTGCTTTCAGTGATGCTGTGTTTGGATGTTTGTAAGGAAAGCAGGTGCTCTATAGGCTTCCAGGATGTCCTTCTGCTGAAGGAAGTGAGGAATGCTAAACAACCATAACAGCCACTCCTGTCTGGGGAGCACCAAAGAACAGTCAGCAGATGACAACACACCACCCACTATTTCTGTGGAGAGATACAGAATCCATGGGGCTCATTTGCTGTGCAGCCGATGACTGCCAGAAACAGGCACCGATGAGGACTTGAGTTTGGCCAATGACAAAGCCAAGAAAGTGGCTTCATTTTGGCAGTCCAGGGTTTGATCGGGACATGGAAGAAGAAGAAGAAGAAGAAGACCATCCACCCAATGTGTATCTTGCACAGCTCTCCTGCACCAAATAGCAGCCCCCTTACCTATGTAGCTGCGGATGTTGAAAAGCCCATTCCTCATGACGTCTACTGAAGTGAAGATGAGCACATTGCCTTTCACGTCACCCACACAAAACACAGCTTTGCGTCCATCTGTCCTAGTTCAGGTAGGAAAGACAAGAGAAGAAAAGAGAAAAAGAAAGAAGAATCCCAGAGCCCGCAGACAAGGCAAAAGCCTCACCTTCTAGGGATTTAAATCCTCCTTCCAAGATCCCCAACCCATTTGCCTTCTTCGTTGTTCTCCCACCTGTTCTCCAAGTTGCTCAGGGTCTGTGGTGTGCTGGCCCACAGGGATACAGGGACTCATCCCAGTGTGCCCCAATGATTGGGGGGGGGCAGAGACAGGCATGGGTAACGGGAATGTATGGGATTTTTCCCCACCCCCCAACAGGCACCCTCATCACTTCCTGTCCATTGCCCTCCCAAGGTGCCCAGCACACCCCTGCTCAGGGTAGCTAGTATAGCCTCACACACCACCATTTTGTGTTCACAACAAACTTGCAAGGTAGATGAGGTGGTAATTATGTGGCATAAAAGCCCAATGCTCTCTAGTGAACTTCTTCTGAAAGAGGGAGTCCTATCAGCAATGTTTCAGGAGGAGGAAGAGGAAGAAGAAGAAGAAGCCTGGCACCTTTAAGACTGATACGGTTCCTTGGTGTGAGATTTTGTAAATTGCTATGCTTTGAGTTTCACAGATAAATGAAGACCCACCTCACAGCATTGTTGCCAAGACAAAAAGAGTGTCGGGGGGGGGGGGTGTAACCGCATGGACCACTGTGGACCCTTTTACAGAAAAGGCAGAACACTGATATTGTAAATAAATTAAATAGTAAAATGGAGTTGACCTTTGCTAGAAAGAGAGGTTGGACTAGAGCAGTGATGGTGAACCTTGGTGCTCCAGGTGTTCCTGAATTCCAATTCCCAGAAGCCACAAGTCCCTGTGAATTCACACGAATGGGTTTACCACATGAACCCACAGCAAACCCATTTGTGTGGTTTCCCAGGGACTTGGACTTCTGGGAATTGAAGTTCAGGAACAGCTGGAGTGCCAAGGTGTGCCATCATAGGCCTAGAGAGTTGGACTAGGGTTGACTCAGCAGCCCCCGCCTTTGGGTAGGTCTCTAGGCCTCCTACTTTCCTCAGTTTACTGACCTTTAGATGCAATAATGGCTCTGCTGACTGAGAGGGTTTGTGGATTTGTAGGAGCAGGAGGACATCTAGTGAACTCCAGGTTGAGGAAGGCTACCCAGTGCAACGGGTTGTGTCTCCGATTTCCTATGTAATTTGGAAAAGCCGCCATCCTTGCTCAGCAAAGGGCGTCTGTCAACCTACCAGTAATCCATAGCCGTGGCACATCCATCTAGGTCAACCAAGGTAAACATCCGGTCACACTTGTTTCCACTGATATCAAAAAACTCTGGTTGCAGAGAAGGAGAGAAGAAAAAGCAGAATACTTAAATTAGGCATTATAAGAGAAAAAATTGAAACAGAAACTGTCAGGGATTTCTGGCGGTATGTGTGGTAGCATAGCAGAGTAGCGGTTAGGCTATTGCACAGCAAAAGGTTCAGGTGCAAAGACACACACACACGTACAGCTTCAGTGAATAGTGCAGTTTACTTCTGGGTGAGGGAAAGACAATAGACACAGAGCTATATACACAGGCACCAGTCTGCCTTCAAGCCCCACAGTTGGGTTAGAGCTTGGAATCCCCGAAGGCTCAAGTCCAATGAACATGCGCAGAGTCCTGCCAGCAAAACACTGACTGCAGTTTGCCAAAGTCAGTGTGCTCTTCTCAGCAGTATGGTGTACCTGATAGTTCTTGGTAGAAGCAGAGCTTCAAGCAGCACATCTTCTCCCTCGCAAGTCAGTTGTCAGTCTGTCACAGTTCCTCCTCAGTATAACCCTCCTCAGAGTAGCCCATCTCAGGTGGGCCATAGTTATACTGTGCTGTTGCTGTATCATCCACTAGGTGGTCACAGCTGTGCTCAACACTGAGTCACGTATGCCAAGCATTCACAGCTGTGTAATCAGTCTATGCCTCAACAGCTAACACCTGTGTCTGGAGCTCTAAAGTCTCTTAAAGGTATACTCATACAGTGGGCAGGAATCTTGCTACAATACCCTTATAAAATGTCCTAACAGAAACAATCTTGCACTGCATACAGAAACAACAAATAAAGTGGGTTTTGCCCATTTGGAGAGAATGTCTTGGAATTCCAAACCTTACAAGGCTTATGTGGAAAGAGAAGAAGGACAAAGACCACGAGGAAGACCCAGAGGAAGAAGGTGGAGAGAGAACATCAAAGAAACATTACAAGAACACCGGTGGAGGAATAAGAAAATACTTTCTTCAGGACCAACAGATATTTCCCTTGACTTTCCCGCTGCAGCTCTGCTCTCCCACTGGAATGGCCAGAACAGTTAAAGCCACCAGGAACTGAGGCAGGTGAGATGCCGCCACCACACTTTCTGTTAAGGGAGAAAGCAGCTGCATTTGTGCACATAAAGGAACAAATATAGGTTTGTAGAGAGAGTCAAACAAGCAGCCAATGGAGAGGTGGGAACCCCTGGTGCCTGAAGGTCACCTCTGGCTGGTAGGATATCAGAGAATTTTAAAAAAAAAACATTATAGTAAAATTCTCATTCACAACATAGACTGTCTGACAGAGCAAAGGATGAACTCATACAATTGTCAATAGATGCAGAAGGCCAATGGAAGGCCACCGCATTCTATTGTTCCCAGGACAATCTTCGTGGCTGACCGCTATGATGGTAGCCAATATTTGGAATTGGATACGGCACAAGGAGAAGGAGAAAGAAAAGGAGGTGACGCTGGTCTTCCCAGGTTCTCTCCACTAAAGCTGGCCTGCTTTGGAGAACCTTGTGACTGTTACAAAGAGACACCTTTCACCTGTGCAAAGAGAGGAGTCCAACCTCTGCCGTCCCGTGTGCTTACCAATATCCTGATCTGTGGTTGCCACCGCCAATAGGTTGATGTTTGGTAAGCAGAGCATGTCGACCACCCAGAGCTTCAAACTGTGGCGCCGCTTGGTCTGGTCCAACTGTGGAGAGGAGGAAGGGAGGGAAGGTCCAGGAAGAGCCAAGACAGGGACTTCATAGGTTCCCTGGAAGTATGTGGATACAAGTGCATTCCTTTTAACTGTGGAACACACTGGAAATCTGCTGTACATGACTGGATGTCAAGGAAGGCTTTTCTGCTGCTTAATGTACGCATTATTTATTTATTTATTTATTTATTTATTTATTTATTTATTTAGCACACTTGTTTACACACACCCCCTCACCAAAGTGACTCAGGGCGATTTACAACAAGGCATCAATAACTGTTAAAACTACTTTTAAAAATTATTAAATCGAAAAATTCAAACTAAAACAGATTAGAAAAGGTGTGTCTGGCCCTGTGGAACCTCCTGCCAACTGAGCTGCGCCTGCAAACCGAGCTGCTGTCCTTCAGGAAAGGAGTGAAAACTTGGCTGGCAGGTCAGGTCTGGGGAATGGCTGGATCAATTTCCCCAGCCGGCTGGATGGTTTGACCCCTAGTGCCTCTTAGCTGCAACGCCTAGTTTATAATGTTAAGTTTGTAAGCTTCTTTTAAAACTTTTGAAACGTTTAATTTTTGAACTGGTTTTAAATTGTTGTCGACATGCTGACGTGTTGTGAATTGCCCTGGGTCCCTTCGGAGAGGAGGGCGATAAACAAATTTATATAAATAAAATAAAAAATACATTAAAATACACCTACCCACCCAAACACCAACCCCAAACAGAAATCAACCAGAGCTTTTAAACCAGAGCTTAAAGCTTATTCTGGCTAATCTTTCTCACACTAGGTCAGATGGAAGGAACTACAGAATGAACTCACCACTAGATGGCTTCATTTTGGCACTTTTCAACTTTTCAACAGTTAAAGAAGTTAGGTACTAAGTCTTTGCCTAACCAGTTCTCTAGGATAATATGCCTTAATGTAAATGTAAAACAGCTGTACCTCCTTAAGGGTTCTCCAATTGGAACAGCAATTGGAACAGCACAGGTGTAGCTTATTGATGAGGTAACTCCAAGACTTTGCTTAAAAACCCCAGGCCAGGCCGCCAGGCCTCTTTAGGAACTGTGGTAGTACGTCAATATAGGTATTAAATACACATTAAAATACACACAGACACACTACATCCAAAGGTGAGTCACTTACCCTGGGGAGCTTCAGGCTATAGGGAGCTTCAGGCTAGCAGCTTCTCTTCCTCCTCCCCGCTTGGGAGGACAGCAAGGAGGCCATGCATACGTGCCAAGCACTGTAGGCGTGCATCCACAGTGGGGGAACCAGTCAAAAGGTAAGCCCCGAAGGTGGGGTTTTTTCCCCAAAAAAGCTGCTACCGGTTCTCCGGGACACTGGAAAAAGTTGCTGCCAGTTCTGGCGAACTGGTGCGAATCTGTTACATCCCATCACTGCTTTCCTGGTACTTTTGTCTCTGGAGACTTAGAATGGCCCCTGAGAGGTTTATGGCCCCATGCCCTCTGGTGGATTTGTTCCCTTATGCTCTAATATAGAGTGAGCATAGTGTGTTAGTCTGTGGTTCAGGCATATCAGAAAACAAAACAAAATAAACAAAACAAAATAAAAAATACTGTAGCACTTTAAAGACTAACTGCTATATTTTTATTGTTAGCTTTCATGGATCAAGTCCACTTCTTCAGACAAAGAGTGAAACTTACAGGTATGGTTTTTATACACCAAATTCAGGTGGTCAAAGGGAGAAGGGGTGTGGTCAAGAAAAGATGACAGACAAGCAAGCACAACAATACAGCTTCACACACAGGGTTTTTGCATCAGAGGAGTTCACGGGGGGGGGGGTTGGATACTCAAGGGTTTGAGAGTCAAAATATGTCCTTATTATTGGGCAGTCTGGGTTCTCACATTTTCAGTTTGCTAGATGATGGGCAGAGGCTAAATTATATTTAGCCCACTGCCACCCTCCAGACGCCTGAAATGACCCACGTTCACCAACAGCTGAGAGCAAGTGGTTTTGATTGGTGAGCCAAGGAGGAAATGGGGAGGAAAAATCCCCCCCCTCCTTATTGACCCAGTGTTACAATGATCAGCAAGGGAGAGAGAAAACAATTAGACTTCCCCTGCCATTCTGCAAAAGAGCAGGGAACGTGTTAAAAGAAAACATCCAATATACTGGAAGTGCTTGTTAAACCCTTCCTCACACTAGGTATTTATTCCAGAAGCAGGTCTGGAAGGCTGCTTCTCATATACAGCTTATTTTTGAGTGCTGAAAAAAATGTAGAAAAAATATATTTAAAGAGTGTTTGGGGGGAGGTTGCAGGACTCCCGTATCCATGAAATGCAAATGCATCACACCCAGTTCGACCCCTAGAGCTTAAAAGAGTGTGCTAAGCACTAGTCGTGGCCAGGAGTGCTTTTGCACAACTTTGTGTGATACACCAGTTACGCCCACTCCTAGACTGGGACTCCTTGCTCATGATCACACACACTTTGGTCACCTCCAGACTGGACTACTGCAATGCACTCTACATGGGGCTGCCCTTGGTGACCATTCAAAGGCTGCAACTGGTCCAGAATGCGGCTGCCCGGGTCATGATGGGGTGCGGGCATTATGCTTGTGCCTCACCATTGCTTCGGGAGCTGCACTGGTTGCCTGTGTGCCTCCGGGTGCAATTCAAGGTGCTGGTTATTACCTTCAAAGCCCTACATGGTAGTGGGCCAGGATACCTAAGAGACCGCATCGTCCCAAGGACATCTGCCCGTCCCACTAGAGTGGACCGGAGAAGCTCTCTGGTTGTGCCATCAGCTAGAGAGGCACATCTCTCTAGCACTCGAAGGAGGGCCTTCTCTGTGTTCGCTCCGGCCCTGTGGAACCTCCTCCTGCCAACTGAGCTGCGCCTCCAGGCAGAGTTGCTGCCCTTCCGGAACGGTGTAAAAACCTGGTTGGCAGGGCAGGTCTGGGGTACTGGAGGCACAACGACCTCAGCCTGCTGGCTGGTTTGACCTCCCCCCTCCCCCACGCTCCCTTACGTTTTTAAGATTTAAATTATACAAATATTTAGTTGTCATTTTAATTGGATTTAATTATAGATTTTAAGAACTTTTAAAATTTTAACCTATATTGTTTGGATGTTTTTAGGATGTGTTAAACCGCCCTGGGTTGCCTTTGGCGAGGAGGGCGGTACTGTATAGAAATTTAAATACAGTAAAACACCGGATACCGATTGGATCGGATAATGCTAAAATCGCATAACGTTAAGTAATCTGGGGAGGAGAATTGGATCGAATAACGTTAAGGTCCTATGGGATGGATCGGATAACAACCGCTAAAGCCTGTGCGGTTACAATGTATCTCTATGGAGCTTTAACGTTATCCGATCCATCCCATAGGATTTTAACATGGATCGGATAACACTAAAAATCGGATAACACCAAGACTTGTGGAACCAAGTCTTAGCGTTATCCGAGGTTTTACTGTAAATGAATAAACAAACATGCTCTCAATATGGGGAATCAGAGCAGAGGCAGCTTGGATGTTACTTGTCCCTGTTTAAATGCAACATAGACACAAGTAACCACAAGGTACTGAGGCATGGGCAGCCATGCCACTGTCCATCAGTAAGGAATATGTACTTGAAATGTAGGTTACCAACCTCCAAGCCATGCATCATCTTATCTAGCTGGAAACGGAGGTGCCGTCAGCCTCCATTACATCCAGGGAGCTGCCGGAAAAACAGTCTCCCTTTGACACTTGAGGGGAAGAGGAGCGAATGGTGGGGAAAGCAGGCCCATTTCCCAGCCAGGATTCAAGAGCAAAGCTATCACCTGCAGCCTCCTACCAGTACACATCCTGGGTGTTGGCGGAGGCACTTACTTGAACAGTCCGGAGCATCTTGAAAGAGTCACTCCAGTAATGTAGGATCCCGTCCCTGCTCACAGTGAGGAAGCGCCCGGGTGGGGACCGGCCCCCGCCTTTCTTAGATCTCTCTCTCCTCCCCAGGACCCCTCGTCTCTTGTTTGGATAGAATTGGATCTTGACTATGTCCTCCGCGTGGGCCCTGGAGCAAAGGACAAGGACAGGTAGTGGTGCAGTGGTTAAACTGCTGTACTGCAGACAAAATGTTGTGAGTTTGATCCTGGTGGGAACAAAGCATCTTCCATCTCTCTGAGGATGGTAAAGTGAGTACCCATCATGTTGTGGGCAAAATGTTAATGAAATTGTGAGCGGCCCAGAGAGTGCACTCAGTGCTTATATGAGGAGGTATGGACGTGTAGTTGCTATTGCTACATCCTTGTTAAATACATCTTTTAAATACTGTATAACAATCCTTGTTAAATACAGTATAACAGTGGTCCCTCCCTCCAGAAGCAGAAGTAAAGTGTGTCTTGCAATCTGATTTGCAACAGATATGTTTTGCAACACGACGGGATAGATTTTAGGGTGCCATTTTCTCTGCTTAAACGAGGGGTGCCCAAACTATGGCCCTCAGGGCAGATCCGGCCCCCAAAACTAATTCGTGCAGCCCACACCGCCCTCGTCGGCCAAAATTGGAAGTAAAACGCGTCTGTAGAGGCCATAGGTTAGGACCCCTGCACTAAAATGTTGGGTCTTTCCGTCTTTCTCTCTTTCCCTTTCTTCCTCTTTAATTTTGCCAACATGCTGAGACAAACAAGGGTGACTTCTCTGGAAACTGGCTAGTCTGGCTTCACTGATCCAGTCCCAGTTCCCAGATGGGCCAACCCAGCCTTTTGAAGGAGGAAAGGTGGCCTTTTGAAGGAGGAAAGGTGTGCCATACGGAGAAACTCCCCTGTGGCCCCTGAACCCCATTTCTGCATGGTTGGTAATCTCTTTTCATAAGCCAAGGGCATGACATCTGGCCCAGTTGGGGAGGGATCTGCCTCAATAATCATGCGCTGTCAATGTCAATGTCGACTTATTTTCACCCTTTCCAAGGTTTTCCAGGGTAGAAAATGCACAGAAGTGGCTTAACTGTTCCCTTCCTCTGGGGGGACCTCTTGGGACAATGATGCAGGCTGGATCTTCTCCCGAGAGGCACACTGGGAGATTTGAACTCCCAACCTCCAGCTCTGCAGCCAGATAGCTAACTCACTGAGCTATCCAGTCATCGCCCGCAACCCCAGGTTTTGTGCTCCTCTTATTCGTAACTTCTTGGTGATCTCATGCTGGCATTACCAGAGGACTTGTGGATGCCGTGAGGACGCATGAGCCTGCCTGGCCTTCCCCGTCCTTCCCATTCAAAGCACAACGACCGAAGGGACCTTTACTTACACAGGGACACGTTTCATGACAGGCTGGAACTCAGGGACCAGCTTGCTTTTCTGCATGTCGTCTTTCCCTCGGTATTCACGTAGCATGTAATTCAGGTATTCTTCCTGCAGGTGGGGGGAAGGCAGAGAAGGTGGTTGTCACTTCTGTCTGTGATGCTTTCCACTGGGAGGAAAAACAAGCCCTCACTCGCTCTTAAGAGCCTCCAGTCTGTGGCCAAAATCCATATTTCCCCAAAACAAGTCCTAACCAGAAAATAAGTCCTAGCATGGTTATTTAGAATGCTGCTGATATAAGCCCTACTCCAAAAATAAGCCCCAGGAAGGATCATCAGCCAGACGGATGCATTTACCAGTAGTATGTCATGTCTGACTCTAGGGTTCAGTGCTCATCTCCATTTACAGCCAAACAGCCAACACTGTTTGCATCTGCAGATGTTTCTGTGGTCATGTGGCAGACATGCCTAGATGCCAAAATGCACAGAATGCTGTTACCTTTCTCACTGAAGAGGTATCTCTTTGTCTACTTGCAATTTCTTGCTTTTGAACTGCTCATTGGCAGGAGCTGGGTCTCAAACTGCTGACCTTTCAGTCATCAAATCCAGTATTCTAACCACTAAGCCACTGCAGTCCCTCAGCCACTTCTTGCCAGCAATTGATGAGTCCCCTGCTGGGTTTCTCAAGGGAAGGGGGACATACTTGAGAATCCCAGCAGGGATTCATTATTTGCCATTGAGAAGTGACCAAATGTTGCACAACCGTTTCCCCTCAGCATGCACAATGAACAGAACAAGGTCCTAGCCCTCATGACTATAAAGTTATGCTCAATAACATATGGTGACTACCAGCAAGGAGCCATGGGGGTGGGGTGGGATTGAGGGACGTTTACCAAGAGCAGGGACCACAGTTTCAGCATCCTATATATAATCCCTTATTTAATCTTTGATGAGCAGGCAAGTAGCAAGTTCCCACTAACACTCAAGATGTTATCTACCTAGGACTGAGATCTTAATAAATTATTGTTGTTCCCTAAAGTATAGGAAATAGCTGTTTAATGTGTTGCACGATGATTATGCAAATTTTCTCAATTCACATAATTTGTAAAGGTTGCAAAAGTTTCCAAAACTTCCCTACCACAGATTCTTGAATAACATGAGAGGTGGACACATTTATGAAGGATTAAGATGAAACTGATGAGTGGTGTTTTTTTCCTCAATTGTATGGATACTGAGCTTGTATGTGGATCTGCATCAGACATTGGGTCACAAAAGCCTAGATCTCATCTGGTAGGACAGGTGATAATCTATACCAGGGATGAGCAAACTTTTTAAGTCAAGGGCTGAGTCACGTTCCCTCAGACAGTGGAGGGGGGCAGACTGGTGGTTTCCCCCACCGTAAATGGTGCTGTAAACACATCCGCAACCGCCGTAAACACCTTGGCACGCCAGCAGTGGCAGTTGGAGCAAGGATGTGGCCTGGACTGTTTTTGCACCATGGGCCTAATTCAGCCCATGGGCTGTAGGTTGCCGACCCCTGACAAGGCTCTCACCTAGCATGTTAGGGCTAAAGAAATATTTGCATGATTCATCTCTAAGCCCTAGGATCAGAAGGTGGGATAATATTTATTTATTTATTTATTTATTTATTTATTTATTTATATTTATTATCTTGCCCTAATCAGGCGAACCCAACCCTAGGCGGCTCACAAAAAAGAAACAAGTTACACAAATGAGTGCAAACCAAACAATCCCACCACATCCCCACAAACCCAGAAACCAAAATAAATTCAAATAATAATAATAATTATTATTATTATTATTAAACTACACATTTACAAAAAAACTTCAAAGATTTAAAAGTTTAAAAGGTTTAAAAGGTTAAAAAAGTTTAAAAGAGGGAGAGAGGGGTGGCTATCCCATCAGATCAGCTACCCAATGTGGGACCCCGTCTTACTTGAGCCCCACACCTGCCCTGCCAGCCAGGTTTTTAAGCCCTTCCGAAAGGGCAGTACAGTAAAACACCGGATAACGATTGGATCGGATAACGCTAAAATCGCATAACATTAAGTAATCTGGGGAGGAGAATTGGATCGAATAACGTTAAGGTCCTCCTATGGGATGGATCGGATAACAACCGCTAAAGCCAGTGCGGTTGCAATGTATCTCTATGGAGCTTTAACGTTATCCGATCCATTCCATAGGATTTTAACATGGATCGGATAACACTAAAAATTGGATAACACCAAGATTTGTGAAACCAAGTCTTAGCGTTATCCATTGTTTTACTGTAGCTCTGTCTGTAGGCATAGCTCAGTTGGCAGGAGGTCCCAAAGGGCCGGGGCGGCCACAGAGAAGGCCCTCCTCCTCCTCCTGGTGCTAGAGAGATGCGCCTCTCTAGCTGATGGAATGACAAGAGAGCCTCTCCGATCCGCCCTGGTGGGACGGACAGATGTCTCTTAAGTATCAGCCAAAACAGACATTACCCAATCCACAGCACCATCACAGTTGATGTCCACTTTCATGAAAATGACATCAATATCTTCATCAGTAATATCTCCCATGATCTTCTTCATTGCCTTTCGGAACTCTTCCATATCCAGTCCTAAAAAACAAAACCAAAGTTCCATCTGAAAAAAAGGTCGCAGGAGACGTCTCTGAAATTGGTGGGGTCTGATGATTCATACCCAGCATTGGGAAGGTTGCTGGGGATTCCAAGTAGCAGGGACAGGCTTTCTCTGCCCACCTGTCCCAGTGATTTGTGAGTGACTGCCTACTAGCCAATTACTTTACTTAGAACCACGATGGTGAACCTTGGCACTCCAGCTGTTCTTGGACTTCATTTCCCAGAACCCAAGTACATGCAGTAAACCCATTTGTGTGGATTCACGGAGACTTGGGCTTCTGGTAATTGAGGTTCAAGAACATCTGAAGTGCCAAGGTTCACCATCACTGACTTAGAATCATCCCAATCAACCCATTACATTTTGCAGTGGTCTTTGTGGGGTCACCTTCTAGCCAAACAGAACAAACAGCAGCAAATCTAGCCCCTCACCTCCTCCACCATCAATATCTGCTTCACGGAACATGTGCTCCAGTTTCTGCAGGTGGTCATAGTTGATCTGATCTTCCACCTGCTTGCAGCGGGCTTCATCGCAGGAATCTGTCATCTTCATGAGTTGCTTATGGGAAGAGCAGAAGCGACTTCCTGCCTTACTCAAAAGACCAGGAAACTTGGGCTGGAAGGTATAATGCAGCTATTGGAGGCAACCATCACCAGCTGTGCATCTGCAACTAACACCATTGCATCCCTCCCCCCCCCCCTTTTCCACAAGCACCCGGCAGTTTAACACCAGCCTTTTTATAACATCAGCTTTAGAAAGGGGGCTCCTCACATGGCAGATGCCGCCTCCGCCTCAGGACTCCTTCCCTTGGCCCGCTTGGCCTGGAGGGAAATGGACATAGCTTCTGGGGCTTGAGTTTTTTTGCAATATTATATGTATTGTTTATTGTGCATTGTTGATAGGACCATGTGCCTGGGCGTGGCACTAGGTTGCAACATGGCCAAACGAAGTACTGTATCTTTAAGGATCAGTACTCAGCTGTTTGTAATGATCAGCTCGGTTGCTGTGTAAGAGAAGGGAAACCTCAGAGCCACTTTTGCTCATTTGACCATGGGTCTGGTGCTCTGGACGTCTGGCTGCTTCGTGCCACTTTGCCTGAGACTTTGAAACTCCTTGCCACATCGTGGAGGAAAGAACTGACCGTATCTCTCATCACAGTTCGTGTGGTGTTTGGGCTGGATCCTGCTGCTTCAAACAGAGGAACTTGGCTCCTCCTGAAAGGTTTGAAAGCCTATTGCCTTGCCAGCCAGCTAATCATCAGTAAGCATAGGAAAGAGAGCGAGCTGGAGAAAGCTCTCTAATGAGACTGTCACCTTGTGTATATATATTCCCTCCTGGGTTCTGCTGAAGATAAGCCTGTTTTCTGTTAATGTTTTGCACTGTATATAGACTATCTGCCTGCACCTAAAACCCTGCAACTAAA
Organism: Furcifer pardalis; assembly: GCA_030440675.1. Classification (NCBI taxonomy): domain Eukaryota; kingdom Metazoa; phylum Chordata; class Lepidosauria; order Squamata; family Chamaeleonidae; genus Furcifer; species Furcifer pardalis. The sequence continues at coordinate 270,238,660 of CP126891.1, read as the reverse complement.
GTTTGTCTTCAGTTCCTCACAAAGACTGTTTGTGTTTTCTACCTTGGGAAACGAAGACTGCGGGCAACATTCACCATAGCAGATAGGCATGGCATAGACTCACCCTGTCAATTGTTTTTTGTTTTTTTGTTGGTTTTTTTTGGGGGGGGGGGAAATTGTACTATTGTAATGTGATACTTTTGTAATTCTTTGTTATTGTACTATGGTAATTGTGATTCTTTGTTAGTCGCCCAGAGTCACGATGCGAGTGGGCATACAAGTTGAAATAATAATAATAATAATAATAATAATAATAATAATAATAATAATAATAATAATAATAATAATAATAATAATAATAATAATGCACACGGGGTGGCCATCTCACCACCCTCCAGATGTTGATGGACAGAAACCCATCACCCCTTGCCTTGGTTGTACTGGAAGAAAGCAGTACATCAATCTCTGGAATGCCAGGGGTTGCCTACCATGCTCTAAAACCAGCAACCAGGCTTGCCCTTGTTAGCTGGAAGGCCGGCAAGTTGGTAGTTCAAGACCCAGGTACTGCAGGACGGAATGAGCTCCCGTCTCTGTCCCAGCTCCTGCCAACCTAGCAGTTCGAAAGCAAGAAATTGCAAGTAGATAAATAGGGACCACTTCGGTGGGAAGGTAACAGCGTTCCATGTGCTCCGGTGTCTAGTCATGCCTGCCACATGACCATGGAAACGTCTGCAGAAGCAGACAGCGCTGGCTCTTCGGCTTAGAAAGAGAGATGAGCACTGACCCCTAGAGTCAGATACGACTGTGCTTTCGAGCAAGAGAAACCTTTACCTTTACTTGGTGGGAAAATATCTTGGGGACATAAAAGGAACCTCATTCAGACGTTCCCTGAGTGGAGTTCCTCCAGCAAAAAGTCCTTTGGACCCAGAATAATTTCTGAGATGAAATCATTCCCAGGCCTCTCCCACCCCAAAACCAGCATGAAACCCACCTCCTAATTCAGTCAGAGACCCACCCTTGCCAAATTCAAAAATAATATAGTTGTCTATATATACACAAAAACACAAAAAAAATTAATGAATCTACTGTTGGGACAAGTCAAATGCTCCTTTAGCTCAATTCATTCAGCATGACCCATCCATATTAAATGTACGTACCATTAAAATTTACCATCTAAAAAACAAAGCAATGAATAAGTAGATAACAACACGTGAACATTCCAACCCTTTTCCAGAAGGAGAGTGTCTGGCTGTAATATGGAGAGAAATACGACGCAACTGAGTCAGAACCTCATTTGCTGCTTCGTGCCTATCATGGAATCCTCTTTCACCTCAAGAAAAGAATCTAGGTTTGCTCAACAGCTATGAAGCGCAAGAGGATCTCTCTTCCACTCCAAGCTTCTGGCTTCTTTACCAGGTATGCTCAGAGTACCAGGTACATTCGGAATACTCCAGCCCTCACTCAAACATGCCCAGCAGGTTCAGTTCCAGAAAGAGTGAACTAAAACTGGCGAGGCTGAGTGAGGAATCTGAGGGACTGTTGTCCCAAGACGGAATAGTGGCCATCTTTGTTCAAGCAAGCATCCTCCAACTAGCCATGCTAGAGCAGAACTATTTGCTATAAAGTGGTAATGGAAGAAACTTCTGTGAACTTCTTCTTTCGTGTCCAGCTCAAACCCTGGACTGCCAAAATGAAGCCACTTTCTTGGCTTTGTCGTTGGCCAAACTTAAGTCCTCATCGGTGCAGGTTTCTGGCAGTGATTGGCAGAACAGTACATGAACCAGAGTCTGTATCTCTCCACATTCACGGCACATGTTGTTGTCTACCAGCAGCCCCTACTTGAGCCTGTTGGTCTTGCATTTAGGGTCGCCAAACCTCTGCCTATTCAGGGTCCTCCAGGTGACGTTGGGGAGCTTGAGATCCTTAGCCATAAAAAAACCTATGGACATAAATTTTCATGGACGGCAACCTACTTTGTCAGATGCACTAACGGATAAATCGAACGCCAAATAAAGTTCCACAGAAATCCATTGTTTTTATTCTTTAACACAACTTCAAAAGTTGTGGTTCTAAGATAGAAATGAGCGCTCTGCTGGCAGCTACAACTAGGAGACACGAGGATAAGTCAAATCCCTAGAAATGTGGCAGTGAAACTCAGTAGCTTTCAAGGTGACACCAGATTGCTGTTCGTTTTTGCTGCTTCAAACCAACACCGTTACATCCTAGGCATTGCGCAGAAAAGGGTCATTTCAACTGTGCATGTTAATAGCACTTTACACATGATGTAACATGGCTTTCTGTTCTGTAATGGCTGTTTACCTACCGTGTGCTGTATCCCCGGATGCTGCGGAAAATCTGCTTCAGAGTCGGAGCCTGCCCTACATAAATTGAAAAGAACCAAAAGTCAATAGCAACTTTAATTATTTCATTGATGGTGTTTCTGTCTTTTAATTGACCAAAGGTTGAAAAGAAAAATAATAAGACCCAAGGGAAAAGATCACGTTTTAGCTGATATTTGCGCCCCCCCCCCCCAAAAAAATAAATAATAATAATAAAACCCACACTCCACATTTTACTTCCAGTTCTGGGAGTGACGAGGACTTTGCGGGCTCGATGAATTGGCATCGGGGGCTGGATCCGGCCCGTGGGACCAAGTGACCAGGCCCCTGAACCAAGTGACTGGCCTGCGGCCCAAAAAGTTTGGGCACCCCTGGTTTAACCCCTGTGGCCACCAGGGCAATGTTGCAGCGGGGATGGCGAGTTGAGCCTCAATAAGCAGGATGGCGAGTGAGGCTTGCATTGTTGAAGGAAAGCCTTTATTAAAGATATGGTTGCTGATTTCTTAGCCACCTGAAAACACATAACGCTCGGGTGGGGAATCAAAACACCCAGTGCCAGGCAACCTGGCTCAACTCCCTTAGGGCTGACAAGAGAAGGAAACCATCCTAACAAGAGAGGAGACCCTTCCCAGCATGGAGGAGACACTGGAAAGATTGCCATAGGACTAGGAAGCCAAATCAGCTGAGGCAGCTCCTTTGACTTCAACTGCACTATGGTTTGCAGAGATCAGGCAGGCCGATTCTCCCACCGTTTGCAGAGGAGGAGGATCCATCAAGGGGTTGTTTCGTTCCACAGAAAAACAAACAGCCTTAACAATGTGCAAGAATAAGCATTATTGCTGGGTAACATCTGCAGATTTAACTGGGACAGGTCTGGGGCAGTGACGGCTCATTGACCCCACCCTGCTGGCTTATCTAACACCTCACACCCACTCTCTCCCTTTTAATGTCAAGGAATTGTTTTTAGCCTGTTTTAGTTGCTATTTTAACTGTTTTTATATTATAATTTGGTTTTTATGTATTGTGACTTTTGTGACTTTTTGTAATCTGCCCTGAGTCGCCTGTGCAAGTAGGGCAGAATAGACATTTGAATAAATAAATAAACTGGTGTTAGGTCAGACGTGAAACTGCCAAAATGAAGGCACCTTTTTGATGAGTTCATTCTGCAGCTCCTCCTTCCGCCCAACCTAGTGTGAGAAAGATTAGCCAGCAACACAAGGTTGCAGTTACCAGGGTATTACGCCCAATTGTGGTTTTAAAATAAGAGACTCTTCCAGGAGGATCTTTTGTGTACCCCTACTGGTATTAAAAGCAGGGGAGAAGAGGAAGCTGGCAAACCAAACTAGCAACTGCCATCAAAGAGTGGGCCATCAAGAAGAGGAAAGGGTGCAGAAAGGCTTGTTAAGCCAAGCAGGAAGGACAAGCTCCGTAAGAAAGAGTCAAAACACTCAAAACTGGTGCACAGAGGAAGGATTAGAGGAGGAGACGTCTACTGGCATCAAGTTAGTCAGGGGAAGAGATGCTTAGCAGCAACAGCCTTTATACCAGGGGTGCCCAAACTATGGCCCATGGGCCAGATCTAGCCCCCAATGCCAATTCATCCAACCCGCACCACCCTTGTCACTCCCAAAAGTGGGAGTAAAATGATGCTTCCACGTCCGGAAGCGACGAGGGTAGCACAGGCCGGATCCGGCCCAGGGGCTGTAGTTCGGGCTCCCCTGGTTTAAGCAGAGAAAATAACAGCCTAAAACATATCTCATCCTGTAGCAAAACATCTGTTGCGCAACAGATGGCAAGGTGTGTTTTACTTCCGCTTCCAGTGGGAGGAACCACATGACCAGCCCGCAACATGACCAACCCATGGCCCAAAAGGTTTGGGCACCCCTGTTTTATACTATCCATGCAGTTAAGAAGGGGAACCTTTCTTGTTCTTCAGGAGTACTCGGGGAATCCACGCGAAAATGCAAAATCTTCCTAATATCTGAAGCCATCTCGCTAGAGGTGTTCACTACCACCCAAGAGTGTGCAGAATCACCACAGATACAGGGGCCATTCACCACTCTGGCCAGTAAAACTGTTTTCTGCCAGGAAACTGGCACATTTGAAAAGCCAGTACAATCCAAGCTCCACCCCCCTCTGGCTCCGCCCCTGAAATCCACCTGCCTTTCCTCAAGCTTCCATGCCCACTTCATGCCAAGGAAGCAGGTCGTGTATGACTTTGCGCATGCACGCACGCATGCACGCGCGTGCACATACACGCACACACAAGTTCCCATTGACAGGGAGGTTGGTAGAAGCTGCAGCTGTTCCATGAACTCAAGAAGGTCCACAGGTCAACCAGAGCAAAAAGCCTTCCTGGTTCTCAATGCTGTTCCCAATGGGGCAGGCCAGAGTCCTTGTTTAATATCTGGCCTGCCTGATATTAACAAGCCCTTGGCTGAGATCCTAGACAAGATGGCACATCAGTTGCCCTCCAGACAAGACAACCCTGTGCAATAAGTTCCTCCACCAGCTCTCACCCTGCAAACTTTGTGGAGAACCAGGGAGGCTGCTTTGCTTGCCCAACAGTCAAGACCACGGCCCAGCAAAACCATGGCCAGACAACAGAGGTCTTGTCTGCTGCTGTCCTCTTGAGAGGATGTGATGGACGAAACCAAGCAGAAAGCCTGAAGGAATTCTCCTTGTCATAAAACAGGGGTTCGTTGTGGTGGTTGTGGTTGGAAAACCTGTATACATTTTTGACCATTTTGTGTGTGTAGTTCAGTGAAATGCACAGCACAGGAAAATGCAATAACTGTTGCCTACTAGAGATATTCCCCTTAAGGAGTGTTGCCTAGCAAGGGGGCTTGTGTGGTTGGATGAGGCTGTGGGGTGTGCCAGTGGTGGCTAACCCTGGCACACCAGCAGCTCCTACACTTCAATTCCCAGAAGCCCAAGTCAGCACACCTGATGACCAGGGCTTCTGGGAACTGAAGTCTGAGAACAGCTGGAGTGCCAAGGTTAGCCGCCACTGGGCTATGCAATGCCTCCATGAACAGTGCTGACAGGCTAAATTTATTTATTTATTTATTTTCGCATTTGTATGCCGCCCTATTCGTGAACAACTCAGGGTGGTTTCACAACAATAACAAAACACTAAAAGAATCCCGCATTAAAATTTATTTATTTATTATTTATTCACATTTTTATACCTCCCTCCTCACCGGGGAGACCCAGGACGGTTTAAAACATAACACAATACAACCTGAACCCATTATCAAAACTTCAAAGTTACAATTATAAAAATTTTAAAAGTTTTAAAATTTATAAAAATCAACAATTTCAATAATAATTTAAAAAGTTAAAAACAACTTAAAGATAAAAGACCAGGGGAGAGAGGGAGCTCAAACTAAACAGTGAGCTGGGGTCATGGTACCGCCAGGACCCCATACTTGTCCCGCCAGCCATGTTTTTAAGTTCTTCCTAAAAGACAGCAAGTCCATCTGTAGATGTAGCTCAGTTGGTAGGAAGTTCCTCCTTCTAGTGCCAGAGAGATGTGCCTCTCTGGCCGATGGAACAACCAGAGAGCCTCTCTGGTCCACTCTGGTGGAATGGACAGATGTTCTTGGGGTGATGCAGTCTCTTAAGTATCCTGGCCCACTACCATATAGGGCTTCATCCATAGCTATGGCCATGGTATGATGCTGGAAGATGAGCCCCTCAGGGCAGAAGGTGTCCAATAGGCTACTGGGGAAGAATGGAGGACAAGGACAAGTAGCCCCAGAAAGAGTGAAGCGGCTGGGCCAAAGTTGGAAGGACACTCAACTGTGGATGGCTCTGACAGTGAAAGGAAAGTCCGATGTTGTAAAGAACACTATTGCATAGGAACCTGGAATGTAAGATCTATGAATCAAGGCAAGCTGGACATGGTTAAACATGAGATGGAAAGACAGAACATCTTGGGAATTAGTGAACTAAAGTGGACAAGAATGGGCAAATTTAATTCAGGGGTGCCCAAGCTACGGCCCATTCATCCGGATGCCAATTCATCTGGCCCACGACACCCTTGTCACTCCTCGATGTGAAGGTATGGGTGCATTTTACTTCCACTTCCAGGAGCGACGAGGGTGTTGTGGGCCGGATTTATTTATTTATTTATTTATTTATTTATTTATTTATTTATTTATTTCCAACTTGTTATCCCGCCCCAATCGGGTCGAAACCCAACTCTGGGCGGCTTACATAAACAAATTTAAGAAATACATAGTTAAAGAATACAACTCAGTATACAGTATCCTCTTAATAGATTAAAAAAATATAAATTAATACAATGTTCACAGATTAAGCTAAAAAGATTAAACAATTCCCAGTTATTTCCAAGATATAAAATTACCAAGGTTATTAAAATGACAAAGGTTATTAAAAACAAGGACCGGGTGAGGAGGAACTGCTATAGAATAATATAATGCAGGGTGCCCAAACTATGGCCCATAGGCCGGATCCAGCCCCTGATGCCAGTTCAGGAACGTATGGAACTGGGGTTGACCTGTGCACAGTCTGGCCATGTTATCTGGGATCGGTTTGATCCCGTGGACCCTGAGGAAGTGGACAGACTTCTTGGATCTGTTCGTGCCACAGCCTGTGATCTGGACCCATGCCCTGCCTGGCTAGTTAAAGCATCAAAGGCGGTGGCAGGTGGTTGGGTTGGGAATATTATAAATTCATCATTGAAGGAGGGGTCTTTCCCAGCGCCATTAAAACATGCCTTGGTGCGCCCCCTCCTAAAAAAACCATCTCTCGACCCTACGGTAATTTCGAACTTCCGACCAGTATCAAACCTACCCTTTCTGGGCAAGGTGTTGGAAAAGGCTGTGGCGCTGCAGTTACAGGAAGTCCTGGATGAAGCGGATTATCTGGACCCGTTTCAGTCAGGATTCAGGCCCGGATATGGTACCGAAACTGCACTAGTCGCTTTGGTGGATGATCTCTGGAGAGAGCGGGACAGAGGGGAGCCGTCTGTCCTTGCTCTTCTCGATCTCTCAGCGGCTTTTGACACTGTCGATCATGGCATCCTTCTGGGGAGGCTCCAGGGTCTGGGGATCCAGGGCACTGTGTTGTCCTGGTTCTCCTCATTCCTGAGGGGCAGGACCCAGTCGGTGTGGCTGGAGAAGGAGAAGTCCAGCCCTAGGCCCCTGCAATATGGGGTGCCTCAGGGCTCGGTACTCTCTCCTCTCCTATTCAACATCTATATGAAGCCGCTGGGTGAGATCATCCGTTCCCACGGGGTTAGGTATCATCAATATGCTGATGATACCCAGTTATACATCTCGGCCCGTGGGGACCCAAGCGGTGCGGTGGAAGTCCTTTCCAGGTGCCTGAAGGCTGTTAAGGTCTGGATGGGGGACAACGGGCTACAGCTGAATCCCGGCAAGACTGAGTGGCTGTGGGTACGGGGTCCTGTGTTAACACAGGAGTTGCCATCTTTGGTGATGGATGGGGCAGTTCTGCCCCAAACAGACCCGGTGCGTAATCTGGGGGTCCTCCTGGACTCACGGCTACTCTTCGAGGAGCAGGTGGCAGCCGTGGCCAGGAGGGCTTTTGCACAACTTCGTGTAATACGCCAGTTACGCCCCCTCCTAGACCGGGACTCCTTGCTCATGGTCACACATGCCTTGGTCACCTCCAGACTTGATTACTGTAATGCACTCTACATGGGGCTGCCCCTGATGACCATCCGGAGACTCCAGCTGGTCCAAAATGCGGCGGCCCGGGTAGTGGTGGGGTGTGGGCGTTATGCTCGTGCTTCGCCGCTACTCCGGGAGCTGCACTGGTTGCCAGTATGTCTCCGGGTGCAATTCAAGGTGCTGGTTATTACCTTTAAAGCCCTATATGGTAGTGGGCCAGGATACCTAAGAGACCGCGTCACCCCAAGAACATCTGTCCGGCCCACCAGGGCGGATCGGAGAGGCTCCCTTGCTGTTCCTTCGACGAGAGAGGCGCACCTCGCCTGTACGAGGAGGAGAGCCTTCTCCGTGTCCGCCCTGACCCTCTGGAACCTCCTGCCCACTGAACTGCGCCTGCAGACGGAGCTCTTGCCCTTCCGGAAGGGCCTGAAAACCTGGCTGGCAGGACATATTTGGGGACTAGGGAACATGGGTTCCCATACTAAGTGGCTCATTTAAGGAGTGCCGCTTTGGGGCTGATCTATGGGAATACTGGCGTGCAGTTTGCACTGTTTTTAGCTCAGATAACTTCTAAACTTTTACGATTTTATATGTTTTTATCTTTTACTTTTATTTATTATGATGTAAGCCGCCCAGAGTCGGGTTCTCCCGAGTGGGGCGGGGTAATAAATTCAATAAATAAAATAAAGTAGAAGTCTAACTCAGCATTTCCCAACCTTTGGCTTTTGGACTTCAATTCCCAGAAGCCCACATCAATCCCCCAAAGCACTGATCAGCCAACCTACTGCCCTAGGCTTCTGGGAACTGGAATCCCCCTGTGAGGCATGGGCCACTCATGTTGGTAACCACTGGTCTAACTGAATCAAATAAGTAGTGGGGAAATTTGATTTGTTATGGGAGTTGCACTCAACCATTTTTCTTATCCCCCCCCCCCCCCGTTGCTCGTAACCCATGCACTGTGCAGTGTGTTCTGCTAGATAATTGTGAAAGAGGGTCAGTGGTAAATGTGCTACACACTTCTCCCATGAAAATGGAGAACACCTCTGGTTCTTCCCCTTCCCCTTTTGGAAAGGCACACAAGTTCCTTTGTTCTATATTGCTGATAGCTTCTCGCAACCCTCTGAATTCTTAATTATTCCTAATTATTCCTCAATACTGCCCTAATTTCTAGGGTAGTAGCAAGAACAACAGAGTCTTGTGACCTATTGTGTAAAGCCCAGCATAAAGCACAGCAATGGTTCACCCAGTTCAGCACCCCATTCCCACAGTGGCCAACCAGCATCACGCTCATACAACAAGAGAGTACAGTAAAACACCAGATAACGATTGGATCGGATAACGCTAAAATCGCATAACGTTAAGTAATGTGGGGAGGAGAATTGGATCGAATAACGTTAAGGTCCTCCTATGGGATGGATCGGATAACAACCGCTAAAGCCTGTGCGGTTACAATGTATCTCTAGGGAGCTTTAACGTTATCCGATCCATCCCATAGGATTTTAACATGCATCAGATAACACTGAAAATCGGATAACACCAAGACTTGTGGAACCAAGTTTTAGCGTTATCCGGTGTTTTACTGTATGAGCATTATTCTGCTTGTGTAGACAAGTATTAGGAGGTACTGTATAGTTTTTGATTCTGGATGGAATAACATCTCTTGCTGATCAGGCTTTCTGGGAATTGAAGTCCCAGAACACCTGGAGTGCCAAGGTTCCCCATCACTGATCTATTGCATATTGCAACCACAGTTTACGGTGATGTTTTATAGAGATATTAGAAGGCCAAGAGGAAGATCATGTCCAGCAATTTCCCCCAAAAGAATTGAGCAGTAGTTCTTAAAAATATCTTGGTCTGGAATGAGCTTTTTCTAGTAAAGGTCTCCCTTGATCAGAAGCCAGTTGTGTCTGACTCCTGTCCATTTACAGCTAAAGAGCCAGTACCGTCTGCTTCTGCAGATGTTTCTATGGTCATGTGGGAGACATGAGTTGACACTGGAGTGCATAGAGTGCTGTTTATCATCCCACTGAAGTGGTACCTATTTATCTACTGTACCTGCAATTTCTTGCTTTTGAACTGCTAGGTTGGCAGGAACTGGGACAGACAGTAGGAGCTCAGTCCTTCACACAGCACTCAGGACTCGAACTGCTGACCTGCCCATCAACCACCAAGCCACTATGGCCTTTGAGCTTTTTCGAGGAATGGTCTATTCTATTTGAAAGCAATATTGCCATGCACCACTTGTGTGGCTTCATCGGCCTACACAGAGCTAGCCAGTAGTGTAGCGTGGGGGGGGGGGGCGGCCCGCACCGACCAGCACTTTGCAGGGGGCGGCAAATCGAGGGTGCTGGGAGGGCATGGGACAGATGGCGCTTTTTCCTCCTCCACCGCCTTCATCATCCTCTTCCTCAGGCGCCCTCTTCCTCATGGCCAGCTTGTGGTGCCGGGCGGTGCTGTGCAGGTCCCAGGGCCGCGCTTGGTCCCGGGTTGAGATCCAGAGGCTGAGGCAGGGTCGGATGGTGCATGGGGGACTGAGGCCTGTGTTTTTGATGCTTCTTGGCCATTTTAATTATGATGCCACTGGCTAGGCTCATGTCGAAGTTGGCCAGGCGATTGCCCAAGGACCCAACACCACTTAGCTGACCTGCAGGTCCAGAACAGCAGACTGTTCCAAACCACTAGTGAACACCTTTGTGGCATGCTTGAACCTAACAGGGGAATACACACCTGCCACCATAGCTATTGGACAGCCCAGGATCACCACGGCACCACGTTGAGGGATGAGGTGGGATTTGCAGCGGCACATTGAGGCATGAAGTGGGATTTGCATGGGCCTGGGACACGCTCCCACAGCCAGCTTCAGGGGGCAGACAGCCATTTTGCCCTTCCTCCACCACATGGCACTTCCCAGTGTGGTGGATAGTATCACGGGCCGCAGGTCGAGAATCCCTGTGTTAGAGACTAGTAACATAAACAGAAAAGAGCCACAACTTTCAAACAGCTTACAGCACACATTTAAATCCGCTGCAGGTTCCTGTGATGCTGTGATGTACAGCCTGCAACCGCCCATCAGTTCTAATCAGCATAAGGCAATGTTGAAAAATAATGGGAGTTGAAGTCAAACAGCATTGGGAGTGCCAGGGTTCTCTTCCCAGCTTGAGGTACGGTATTTGGAATTTCCCCCAGCCTGATGAGTCAAAAATATGTAGGATCCTCTCCACTCTAAGGCAGACATGCTTTAAAAGGAAGGGAATCTTTCTGCTCCTTTTCAGATTGAAACGTTGCTATGTTGCTCAATAATGCACAGTTGTTGCACTTTTATTATATGAATAGGAAAGCAAGTGGCCAATGAGATAACACTGCCCTGTCATCCTGCACTCACCAGGTCACCGAGGGGTGGAGGCTCATCCTCCGAGGCGTGCTTATCCTTGAGCTTGCCAGCGAGCTCCCCAAAGATCCGTGGCCAATCCTGGAACTAACCAGGCTGTCCACATTCAATACTTGCTGCATTTTGATCCTGGAATTACCGATTCGCCAGGGCGGAAATCCACTCTAGAGATAATCTCCAGCCTCAAGTACATCCCAAGAACACCAACAAACTCAACTGTGATGTCAAACTGTGGAATGATGACCACATGGCACAGAACACCCAGCATAGGAAACCATTCCGCCAGAGCCCCTTCCGCTTAGCCTCCTCTTTGAGGCTCAATGGGAGACACAGGAGGAGCTTTCCCAGAGAATGGGAGAATTGCGACCACACTCATGACTCCCCTGGGCAGTAATGGCATTTTGTTGATGACGTTCTGGAGCTAAAAGAAATCTAATCCTCAGAATTCTGAGCATTCAGTGTATTGCAACATTAAGGTCATATCACAAAGAGAGGATGGGATAGTTCAGTTTAGTATTGACATGGCCATGTTCTAGGTCTCTGATGGTGAACCTTGGCATTCCAGCTATTCTTGGACTTCAATTCCCAGAAGCCCAAGTCCCTGTGAATCCAAAATAATAGGTTTACTGCATACACGCAGTAAACCCATTCATGTGGATTCAGTGACTTGGACTTCTGGGAATTGAAGCCCAAGAACAGCTGAAGTGCCAAGGCTTGCCATCACTGTTCTAGGTGAAGGAACAAGCCACTACCATTTCCAGGTTTTGAGGGTGAGAATCTCTAAATTGCCTTGCACATTATAAGTGTCACACAAGTCCTCACCCACCAGAGAAATCACAGTGCTATGGAAACAAGATTGTACAGGAAATGTTTGCAATTTTTTAAGTCTTCCAACAGTTACACTAAGAATCATCGTTGCAAGTCAGAAGGCAGACAAATCTGAAGAGCAGTGTTAAGAAAAGTTCTCCTTGAAGCCCTTTGCAAAAGATATGCTTTATGTATGTATGTATGTATGTATGTCAGAGGCACCACCAGCATATAACATACAAAGCTAAAATTAACATATCTAAAACAAAAAGGAATTAAAAGGACTAGATGACATCTGCCCAACCTCCAGGGCTCTATAAGGACAGGTTGGTTACCTTTCTTTATTCATGTCAGATGCACCACCAGAATATACTGTAATAATAAAAAGCTAAAATTAACACACCTAAAAACAAAATAGAATTTAAAAGGGTTAGATGATATCTGTCTAATGTCAGGCCCCATCAGCAGCATTTCCTCTTGCCAACCTAAGGTCCTCCTCATGTTGAGGGACATTGTATGCATTGTGCCATATGGGAGATAGTTTGTACTTCTCCACATTCACACAGGCTGTCATCTACAGGGAGACCCCACTTTCTCAGATTAGCCCTTCATCTTCCTACACCCTGCATGCAGTCTATTTAAAGCTTTCCATACAGGAGGCCCTGGTTGTTTGTGGCCAGGCAGTAGAGAGTCATGTGGTTCTACCCAGTTATCTGGTAGCTTCTTGCTCGCCTTCCATAGTTCTAAGGTGGTCTGTGGGGGGCTGGTTGCGTGTGTGTGTGTGGGGAGTTATGAGGAAACTGTGCCTTGATTTCAGTCTCTGCTTTGGTGTTTGGTGATCAAATAGCAGGTATGTTTCGAAGGATCTTGCTTTTACCCACTCTTTCCGAGCTGCACTTTCTCGGTGAAATGTTGGAGGGATGCCAGCTAAATAATGCACTTTTTGTATTGGGGCTGGTTTTAGGCATATTGTGACCAATCTCGCTGTTTCATTTTGGGCCACATCCACCTGCTTTGCACGCGTTGATCTGCACTACACTGAACTAGCATACTCTCCTGCAGAGTAACATAAATCTAGCGCAGAAGTTCTTAATGTGTATGGTTGGGCACCCCAACTTTTGCCTGTTATTTTCCTCAAAAGATTGTTCCTGGCAAAACCCCTCTGTCTGGTATTTAGGCAGCGGGTCCTGAAAGTGAGAGTTCAATCCAGGTTAACTCCCAGGAATTTGGGGGTGTTGCAGCGTTCAAGCCTGGTGCCATTGCAAATCACATGCAATCTACTTGATGTCTCGCAGTTTTTCAGATGAAAAGCACAGAGATGAGTTTTTAGAGTTTGGCTTCAGTTTGTTATTCCTATAATATACAGTCAAACCTTGCATAAAGAAGAGCGCCTCGCTTAAAGAGCAACTTGCTTAAAGAGCTGAATTTTCTCTGAATTTTCACTTTGCTTAACAAATAAAACCTACCAAAAACTCGCTTAACAAATAATTTATTTATTTATTTATTTTTATTTATTTATTTGTTTGCATTTAATACCCCGCCCCACTCGGGAAGACCCGACTCTGGGCGGCTTACAGAATCCATTACCATAATGGGTAATCAATAACATACAATGTATAAAACCTTAAAAATTCATAAATTCATAAAAAAAAAATTAAAACATTAAAACCTTAAAAATAGATAAAAAACACATAAAACAGGTACAAATACCAGGTGGTGGTGGGGGATGGCAACCATTAAATTAGCCATCCTGGATGGGAACCCACATTATTGTGTCCCCACACTTGGCCTGCCAGCCATGTCTTTAACCCTTTTCGAAAGGGGAGGAGCTTTGTATGCAGGCGCAATTCTGTCGGAAGGAGGTTCCAAAGGGCCGGGGCGAACACGGAGAAGGCCCTCTTCCTAGTGCTCGTAAGACGAGCCTCCCTAGCGGATGGAGTAACAAGAGAGCCCCTCCGATCCGCCCTAGTGGGACGGGAAGACATTCTTAGGGTGACGCGGTCTCTTAGGTATCCTGGCCCACTACCATGTAGGGCTTTAAAGGTAATAACCAGCACCTTGAATTGCACCCGGAAGCATACTGGTAACCAGTGCAGCTCCCGAAGCAGTGGTGAGGCCCGAGCATAACGCCCGCACCCCATCACTACCCGAGCTGCCGCATTCTGAACCAGCTGCAGCCTCCGAATGGTCGCCAAGGGCAGCCCCATGTAGAGCGCATTACAGTAAACCAGGGTTCGCAATCCCTCCTCCACCAGAAGTCACAATTGGTCACTTACAATGGTGTTTCCCTTAAAGAGCAATCCCGTGAACACATTATGCTCTTTAAGCGAGGTCCAACTGTATAGCCATTAAGTTCAAAGCCTCAGTCAGTTTTTTCTCAACAGCTTTGAAGGTTGTGCACTGTGCAGCAACTAAAAGGTCATCAGCAGAGAGAAAGCTCCTAGTGGCATCCGACAGTGGTTGGTCATTATTTATTTATTTGTTTCTTTGTTCAAATTTATATTGCCGCCCACTTGCCGTGGCAACTCATTAGTATATACTGTACTGTTAAATAGTGTGGGGGCTAGCGCCCTGCCCCGTGGGAGGCCATTTCTTTGATTTCTCCAATGGCTGCATTGTCCTTGGAAATCAACAAAAAAATCTGCAATTTTCCAATAAACAGCCTATGGTTTTTGTAAATTTAAAGTCCTTTGTGAGATGAGAGACTTTTTTCAGCAGTGCTGCATGGTTGAACACATCATAAGCTACAGTAAGATCTATAAACACTACCCTGTGATTTCCTTCAGTTGAAAACCATCTTCTATATACTGTGTTAAGAATTTGTGCTGTACAATCTTTGCCAGGTTAATGGGAAACCAGATTCAAACCTACAGAAAAACAAACATAGGATAAGAAGAAATGAGGAATCGAAGACAAGTGATCTGACCATCCCCTTTACCATAGACTTGGGAAAAGGTAATAGGCAGGTGTAAGAATGGTAAAGCAGCCGGCATGGATGATATTTGGGTTGAGCAGATCAAACATTTTGGACCAATAATGAAAAAATGGTTACTGAGCCTATACAATAATTGCTTGAATGTAATTCAGATATCAAAGATATGGAGGAAGGCTTGGGTGATAGCTATACTCAAACCAGGCAAGCCACCAGAAGACCCAAAAAGCTACAAGCCCATATCTCTTCTTAGCCACCTATACAAGATATAGGAACGTTTAATCCTGAACCGATTGTCTGCAATAGTAGAATCCCTGCTTATACCACAGCAAGCTGGTTTCAAACCCGGCAAAAGAAATGCTGTTGGATACAGAAAAGTACCCAGAGGTTTTCTTCCCTATTGTTTGCCTTCCAAGTATCTAAAAAGAGTTAAGACTAAGAAAGTCCACTAGTATTTTATTTTCAGAACACCATGCAGGGCAATCTTGGCTTTTGAACCCAGGTTCTACTGTCGCATGCCGAAATGGTTTAAATTCTCAGGCAACCTGGACACATGGCAGAATCAGCAGTGTCAGAAGCTCTTTTTAGATTTGGCAAGCAACTGGTCCACCCACTACTGTTCTTTTCTGCAAAGACAACCTGGTTATCTCCACCTATCTGCTCAGTGGAACATCCGGTTCTCAGAGCTTCTCACTATATATAGACCCGTGTTTCCCCAACCTTTGGCTTTTGGACTTCAATTCCCAGAAGCCCAAGTCAATTCCCCAAAACACAGATCAGCCAGTGTGCTGACTTGGGCTTCTGGGAATTGAAGTCCAAGAACCAAATGTTGGGAAACACTGTTCTGTGAATCCACACAAATGGGTTTACTGCACTTAAATGCAGTGAACTCATTAGTGTGGATTCACAGAGCAGTGGGGCTCTGGTGGCTCAGTGGTTCAGAAGCTCACCTTGTTAGCTGGAAGGCTGGCAAGTTGGTAGTTCAAGACCCAGGTACTGCAGATGGATTGAGCAACAGTCTCTGCCCCAGCTGTTGGGGACATGAAAGGAGCCTCATTTGGGTGTTCCCTGAACGGGGTTTCTTCTGCAAAAATTCAACCCAGAATAATTTCTGACACAAAATTATTATTACAGACCAGTATTTTTTCTTTTTTTATTCAAATAAAAATACAAACATAACACTACAAAAGATTACAACATAATTCTTCACATTATAAAAAAGGACAACAGAGAACATATAACATTACAATACAACACAAAATATGAAAAAAAAATACATTCACCCTCACCCAACCCTTCACCTCCCGAAAGCCCATAATAACATAACATATAGAAACATTCCCCAGTCACCAACCCAAAACCCTTCACCTTCCTATCGTCTTCTCTCCCCTATCCTTCCGTTGAAGGACTGCCTCCGAGTGTCGAAGAAGGGGAGGGAGACCGGAACTAGAGCAGGTTCATACTGGTGTTCAAAACAATACAGCTACCGTATTTCTTTTTCTCCTTTCCTCCTACAGGTGGCTGTCTTACTATTATTCTTTTCATTACTTTTCCTTTAAATTATTTCTATTCAAACTTTCAATCTTTATCCACCTTTAACCTTCTTTAGCAAGAGTTGTATACATTTTCATAACATTTTTATAGATATACTATAAAATGTATTTTTCCTTCTGCGTTTAGGTGAACTGAAGAACAATGAGCTCTTCTTGGGAATTTAAACATTGAGTTATCTTAATGCAGGCCACGAAATAATTAAGTTATCAGATTTTCCTATCAACTGTGTTATCCCAAACTTTGTTTTGCAAATATTACCAAACATGTCCTTTAAAAGGCCCCTTTCTTCACTTCCCCATTCTGTAAGCTGCTAATATATCCTCCTGTCTAAAAATTCCTCATCTTCAATTCATTCAACCATTTAATAATTCTTTCCCTCAATCATTCTGAGCTTCCCTCTGATGTCATTTTGTCAACACGTTCTTCAATTATCAGTTTTTCCTATCAGCTGTATTAACCCAAACTTTGTTTCGCAAACATTACCAAACCTGCCTTTTAAAAGGCCCCTTTCTTCACTTAAGTAAGTCTGATTGCTCAATTCAATACAGCTACAGTAATACCCCGGGTAATGCAAATACCGTATAGCGTGAAAACCGCATAACGTGACAAGATTTTTGGAAAAATCTTGTATCAAATAACGCTATTTTCACGTAGGTGAGCGAAACGGGGATCCCACGTCAAGGCAATTGCCTTGACGTGCGATCCGCGTTGCTATAGCGTGCCCGGGAAAGAGGCGGCTTGGTCGAAATCCTCACCCTCACGCAGAGGGAGGGAATTTCAGCCAAGCCGCCTCTTTCCCAAGCCGGGGAGACCCCGCGGAAAGGCGCCTCTCCTCTCCCGAAGTTTCGAAAGGGTAAAGATCCTTATCTTTTCTGAACCTCAGGTGGCTTGCAGGCGCATGCGCATTGGTGGCGGTTAGCACAGGGTACAGAGGTCCCCCCGTACCCTGCGCTAACCCCCACCATCGCGCGCGCGCCTGCAAGCCACCCGAGGTTCAGAAAATATAAGGATCTTTACCCTTTCGAAACTTCGGGCATGTGGCACGCGTCGGTGGGGGTTAACGCAGGATACAGGGGGGACCTCCGTACCCTGCGCTAACCCACACCAACGCGCGCGTGCCTGCAAGCCACCCGAGGTTCCGAAAAGATAAGGATCTTTACCCTTTCGGAACTTCGGGAGAAGAGAGGCGCCTTTCCGCGGGGTCTCCCCGGCTTGGGAAAGAGGCGACTTGGCCAAAATTCCCTCCCCCTGCGTGGGGGTGAGGATTTCGACCAACCCGCCTCTCCCTGGGCACGCTATAGCAACGCGGATCGCACATCAAGGCAATTGCTTTGACGTGGGATCCCCGTTTCGCTCGCTTAAACAAGGGTCGGTTTTTCAGAATTCCCCCCTCCCCCGGGGGAAATTTGGAAATGCCGACCCTTGTTTAGGTGCTTTGCGATGGGAGTTTGGGCACAACTCCCATCGCAAAGCGCCTAAACGGGCATAGCACGTCAAGGCACCCCCCACTTTGATACCTTGCCTTGACGTGCAATGCCCGTTGCTATACCCGTTTGGTAGAAGAGGCTCCCGCTGGCGCGCCTTTTCGCATGCGTGCGAGCACCTCTTCTCAGGTTTTTTTTAGCGTTGTTGGATCAATGTATTGAACAACGTTAAAAACCGGACATCATGACTCGTGGAACCATGTCATAACGTACGGGGTTCTAGTGTATTTCTTTTTCTCCTTTCCATCTACTTGTGGCTGTCTTACCATTTTTCTTTTTATTACTTTTCCTTTAAATCATTTCTGTTCAAACTTTCAATCCTTATCCACCTTTAAACTTCACTGACAACAATTATTTACATTTTCATATCATTTTTATAGATATTCCCTTTTACCCTTATTCTTTTTCCTTAGTTTTTCCACCTAAACATTAAATTAACTTAATGCACACCACAAAATAATTAAGTTATCAAATTTTCCTATCAACTGTGTTATCCCAATCTTTGTTTTACAAATGAGCCTTTTTTAGGTTATTGTTTGGAGTTTTATCCTCATAGATGTATATAATCCTCTTTTCTTTTCTTTTTTGCTATATTATTTAATTTGAGTAAAATGTCATTTTGGACTCCAGTAGCTATTAATTCCTCTTTTAATTTTTTCCATTCATGTGTACCTTCCTTGATTTCATTCATAGATTCTAACACATCTAGACAATCTATTTGATTAGACAAAATTGAGGCTTTCCCTTCATGAAAAAGTCTCAGCTTCAATGGGTATTTCCAGTTATATTTAACCTTTCTATCCCTTAGAAAAGTAGTAATAGGTCTTATCTTACGGCGCCAGAATCTTTCCACCCTTGAAATGTTGTGGTACACCTCTAACTGGTCTCCCTCAAAACACAAAGCCGTATTTCCCAAAACTCTCAAGTGTGACATTATACGTACAGTAATACCTCGGATAACAATTGCACCGGATAACGCTAAAATCGCATAACGACGACAAATTTGGGGGGAAGATTTGCACCGGATAACGTTCATTTTAGCGTTATCCAATCAATCATATTAAAGAAGGAGGCCACAGCTCCTCTCCCTGCCACTTCCCTCCTTCCTTTCCCCCACCCCCAGTTTGGGGACTCCCCACACCCCACCCTACTGCCTGCTCGGAGAGAATCCAGCCCAGCTATACCTTCTGTTGCTCTGCAACTCCGACTGCAGCCGATCGCTGAGGCTTGTGTTTTTGTTTTTCACTTCCTGTATTGACAATACAGGGAGGGGGAAAGAGAGAAAGGTGATTGGTTCTCTAGAGAACCAATCACATTTCTCTCTTTCCCCCTTCTCCAGTTTAAATGTACAGGGAGGGAGACTGCAGTCAAGTGGGGGGAAAGGAGCCTGATCCTACTGCAGTCACAGCGGTGGGGGTGGTTTTAAAGGCACCCCACTGCCTGTTCGGTTTGTCCCTGAAGTCTGGGCTTTTTTTTAGCGTTCAATGCATGCATCAGACAACACTAAAAACCGGATAACGTCATGACTTGTGGAACCAAGTCATAACATTATCCGGGGTATTACTGTATTTTGGTTTCTAAGTTCATAAACTTCACCAATACCGGTCTTTTAACCTGGGGACCTTTTTTTTGCCCAATATGGTATATTCCTAAAATCTCCTCTGATATTATTTCTTTATCTATCTCATTTACTTGAATCCAATTCACTATTCCAGTGGTTCCCAACAAGGGGTACACAGCCCACTGGTGGACTTCAATTCCCAGAAGCCTCAGTCAGTACATTGGCTGATCAGTGCTTTGGGGAAATGACTTAGGCTTCTGGGAATTGAAGTCCAAAACAAGCATTTGGGAAACACTGCACTATTCTATTCTTCAATTGGCGTGGGTCTTTCTCCGTTAAATTCTTTATTACTATATTCTTCTGTCTATTCTGGTTTTCCAATTTTGATATCCTGTCTTCATGTCTTTCTAATTTAGAGTTAGTTATAACCTCCTGTTGCTTTATATCTCTTATTCCCTCCTCATTTATTTTTAATTTCTCTTCTATTACTGACATCTTCATATCCATTGCCTTGGTGAAATTAGCTATTAATTCTCTGATATCTTGCTGGCCCTTTATTATGTCTTCCTTATCTTTTTTCCTATTACATTCTACTTGTTGTAGCGATACCTCCAACTTATCAATTCTTGTTTCTATTTTCTTAAGGGCACTCACCCATTTTCTTAATTGAGAGAGCTTCTGTTTGAGTTTTTCCATTACTCTCTTGTTTATCAGAATCCTGCATTTCTGCCTCTAATCTAGTCAATCTTCTGAAGTTTCTATCGGATGATCTCTCTCCTGGTCCCCTTGCCAACAATGCTCTTTAATTTTTAGGAAGCCTGCGACTCATTCACAATTCTTCCTTTATATCTTTCTAAATAATTCTAGTAATACACAAATTATACAATGTGACCAAGGCACTTTTTTTTACAAATTGTTTCAACTGATACAAACTTTTATATATACAGAGCAACTATCTCATAGGAGTTCTTTTCCAAATCATTAAAAATCTCCTAACAATCCTTAAATCTTTTCCTCTTTCTCTTTTCTCCCCTCAATTGATCAATTCTCTCTTCTTACTATCGTTGTGTCTTGGATCCTCCGGTGTTAATTCTCTCCGTCCACTTTACACCACACCACTCCGCATCGCTGACTCGTCATCTGTATGCCTCTTCTACACACATTAGTTGTTTCTTTTTATTATTATTATTATTATTATTATTAATACATATTTTTTATTAACACATGTATATTGCGACAAACATATAAGACAATATTATAACATAAAATAAATGAATAAACAATAAACAAAAACCAAAATTGTACATCTGATGAAAACTGCGAATACACCCACCCATTCCCATACTAACTTGTAAACAATGCACATAAATCATGCCAGCTCATATTGTACATATAATCCCAGATAAGTTGAGTATCTTGTAGATATTGAAATCTCAATTCTGCCAAAACTTCAACATTTCTTGGCTTGGTTTAATGCCTTCATTACTAGTCATACCAAATATAACGAATGGTTCCCAAATTTCCCAAAATACATTTTTAATGTTTAAACCTCTTCTAATCTTTATTTCATTTGTTAATTTGTCATTGAGAGCTAAACGCCATGCCATATTATACCATTTCCCTTTTTCAATTATAAACTTATTTTTCCATTCAGCAGCAATTAATTGTCTCGCCACAGATAGTAAGGTGATCATTAACTCTTTCTTATTCTCACTTATCTTCACTTCATCTGTTTCCCCCAGTAACACAGCTTTAGCAGATAACTTAATCTCAGAAGACATAATCTTTCCTAGCTCTTTTTCTATCATTTTCCAAAATTTGTTTGCGAATTCGCACGACCACCACATATGAGTATACGTTCCAGGTTCTTTACCACACCTCCAACATAGGTTTGTTTCAGCCTTTCCCATTTGCCATAAGCGTATAGGGGTGGTGTACCATTTCCATAATATTTTACAGTTGTGTTCTTTCTCTTTTATAGAAAGTACTTTCATTAATCTTTGGTTCCATTTCCGTTTCCATTCTTTATCACATATTACAATACCTAAGTCCTTTTCCCATGATTCTTTTAGTATTTTTTGCGGTCGTTCGTTTTTATTAATTATCCTATACATTTTGCCAACTAATCCTTTTTCCGGGGTTAACCCCTTCTTTAGTTTGTGTATAATCTCCTCAAAAGGAGTTATTTCTCTCCCTATATAATTTTTTAATCTCTGTTTCCTATCCCATTCTTCCATTTGTTTTTCCTGAAACCAATTCAGATTTAAACTGGTATATATCATTTTTCTTCTTTGCTGTTCCCCGCAGGATGCAATCCACTGGCTTAAAAGCAATACCTTCTCCTGAGTTAATTTTGTTTTCTTTTCATTGTTTAAGGTTAATGGAAAATCCGGTAAATCTACAAGTTCTAATACTGGAGAATCCCCTGGTGACATAGTTTTTTTCATTCCTTTCCAGAATAAATATAAATCTTTTAAAGTTTTACTATTGATCTTGACTTTTTTCTCTTGATTTGTTAGAAACAGGCTTCCTTTATATCTATTGTATTCTAACCTGTCTCTCTCTACTGTCTTTACAAAA
The DNA here is from genome assembly GCA_030440675.1 of Furcifer pardalis. Lineage (NCBI taxonomy): Eukaryota > Metazoa > Chordata > Lepidosauria > Squamata > Chamaeleonidae > Furcifer > Furcifer pardalis. The sequence continues at coordinate 270,216,373 of CP126891.1, read as the reverse complement.
TCCTGTGTTAACAAATTTGCTATACATTTCAATTGAAAGGCCTTATAATAATTAGTTATATTCGGGATACCCAATCCACCGTCTTTCTGATGTTGATACCATAATGATTTCGCTATCCTGGGTTTTTTTTCTTCATTACAAAACCTGTCTATTATTTTTTGCCATTCCTTCAGCTCTTTTTCATTTATCTTAATTGGGAGGTTCCCTAATAAAAAATTTATTTTTGGTACAATTTTCATTTTGCTGATGTTTACCCTTCCAAACCATGATAGGTTTAATTTCCTCAACTTTGTTATGGTTAATTTAACCTCATTCTTAAGTTTTTCAAAATTTATTTTTTTAATTTGTTTAAAATCATCCACTATGTAGATCCCTAAATATTTTAGTCTATCCTTAATTTGTAGATTATATAATTTCTTTATTTCTTCCTTTTCCCTTTTGCTATGGTTGCATGCTATTATTTCTGTTTTCTCCCAATTAATTTTTAGACCTGAAATCTTTTCAAAGCTATTTAAATGCTCTTTAACCAAACCTATAGCATTTCTAGGATCTTTTAGTACCAGAAGGGTATCGTCAGCATACATATTTATCTTCTTGTTATCTACCCCTTTAATCCTATCATCATTTCTAATTGCATTCGCTAGAGCTTCCATTGCAAAAATGAACAAGGCAGGGGACAATGGGCATCCCTGTCTAGTGCCTGCTTGAATCTCAACATTTTCTGTAAAATTTTGATTTATTTTTATCCTTGTTTGAGCCCGATTATAAAGTTGATTAATAGTGTGTATGAATTTTCCTCCAAATCCCATGATTTTTATTATTTCTTTGATTGTTTGCCACTGGATGGAGTCAAAAGCTTTGTAGATATCCAAAGACAAAAAACATGTTTTTTCTTTCTTTTGTTTAATTGAATTTAGAATATTCAATACTCTAGTAATTAATGTTTCCATGTGTCTGCCCTTCAGAAATCCTGCTTGATCTTCATGCAGGTAGTAATGTATAAATTTATTCATTCTGTTCACCAGAATGGAGGAAAAAATCTTGGCTTCCTGATTTAAAAGGGCAATTGGTCTATATGACTCCATCTTCTCTTCATTTTTGTTGGGTTTTAATAGTAACACAATAATTGAATGGGTCCAGGAATCTGGAATTTCACCACCCTCTAAAATATAATTATATAATCTTTTTAATTTTGGGATAATCAGATCCTTAAATCCTCTGTAAAACTCATTTGTGAAACCATCCTCACCTGGTGTTTTTCCCAATTTCAATTTCATAATAACCGCCTCTATCTCTGCTTCTTCAATCTTTTCTTCCATTAAATTTTTGTGTGTTTCTTTTATTTTCATTTTTAAATGCCTAGTCAAGTAATCCTTTAGCTTTGTTGAATCAATTTGTTTGCAGCTATACAAATCCTTATAGAAGTCCTCCACTATCTTTAGTTTTTCCTCCTTTTTATTGCATCTTTTCCCTCCTTTGTCCACTAAAACCTTTATTTCTCTTTTAGTTTTCTTCTCTCTAGCTGCTTTAGCTAATCTCTTAGTGTTTTATTATTGAACTCAAAGTTATCTCTTCCCAAATATATTAAATCTTTTCTGACCTTTTCCATCTCCTGCCCTAATAATTCCTTCCTCAAAATCTGTAATTTCTGGTATAAATCATTTCTCAACGTCCTCGCGTGTTCACCTTCCAATTGTTTTATCTTATTCTCTAAGTCCTCTTGACTCTTTCTCATGTTTCTATTTTCTGTTATTGATTCCTTGATGCAGTCCCCTCTAAAAGTTGCCTTCATAGCATCCCATAAAACATTAGTTGTTTCTAACACATTACTTTTAACTTTCAGCTGCTTACACGTGCTTCGGTTGTTTTCATGTGCTTCACCTCTAATCCACTACTCTCCGTTTCATCCTCTGATGCCTGTTCTTCTTAACCACAACGCCAACTCTATGTCCTCTGAGTTACACCAGTCTCTTACCTCAAAGTATATGCCTCTTTCTTATTCCTCTTTTTTTACTCCGACTGCTCCAACTTCACAGTTCACTGAGCCCCACTTTTTATGTCAATCTGATGCAACCCAAGACCTCTTTGCTGGTCCTCTCGTTAATAGTTTCCAAACCGTTGTATCTGGGATTCCTTTTTCTTAAGCTCCAAAAACCTCTCCACGACTCTGTCACCTTTCATCTCGTGGTTTACACCGTTCACAACGCCGCTCGCAGTGTAATGAGAGCAGCACTTCACCCAGTATTCTTCAGAATGGAAATCTTGTAGGAAACTACTATTCAAAGATGATGTTCTAAAACACAAGCCTCTTCCATTCCCCATGTCATTGAGATCTTCAGGCAACCAAACCTTTGAGAGGCATCACAGCCATTACCCACCTTAACATAAACTTCTGTGGCATACCATGCCAGTGAGCACAGGCCCACACACACAGGTATGTGTGTGAGCAACCAGGTAACTCAGCATTTGCAGGGTACTCAGTGAGCACACCAAGCAACTGCAGACTGGACTAATGCCCCAGGGCAGTGGTTCCCAACAAGGGGTACACAGCCCACTAGTGGACTTCAATTCCCAGAAGCCTCAGTCAGTACACTGGCTGATCAGTGCTTTGGGGAAATGACTTAGGCTTCTGGGAATTGAAGTCCAAAAACCAGCATTTGGGAAACACTGCCCCAGGGAGATGAGAAAGGCCATCATGGACTTCAACCTCAAGATGTTCTTTTGCAGCACTGACATCAGATGCACCAGGAGGGACATGAAGCAGTGACCTTCCACAGAGAAGAAATGGGAGTCTTTGGAGCCAAACAAAGAACCAGGCGCACAAGAACATGACACGCCAGCACAGAGGAATCTTGAAATAACAGAACTTTATTTAGAAACTGTTTAAAAGTAGAAAAAACCCTGTCAAGAGGAGTCTGGGTGAAGCATGGTTTAGGGCAACAAGTATCTAGAAGGCCACAAGAGAATCAGCACCTCCGATGTTTTAAATAATGGCTTGCTTTTTTGGCATTTGTTGAATTTGGATCTTCCTCTGAACTTTCATAGGGATTCATGCACTACACAACAGTAACCATAAAATGCATTGCTTTCTACACACACTTAGGACACATAACCACCAGAAGCAAACAAACAAGAGCACACCAATCTCAGAGGCTTCGTTTTTAGCTGTGGTTGGCTGGGGACAGCATTTGGGAGAGGCCCTCCCAAAAAGCAGCAATCAGAGGAGGGAGTGAGGGGCTTGCTCCACACAAGAGGGACAGGGTCAAAGCATGTAACAATACTGTAACAACCAAAATTCATAGGAGCATGGCATCTTCTGCAACATTGGCTCTCTTTATTTGATGCGCATCAATCAATTTCATTCACCAGTCGACTGGAGCACTGGCAAAGGTTTTGTGTAGAAGGCCAACTCTAGAAGGATACACCCCAGAGATAAACAGCCAGGCGACATAGGCTGGCCTCTCAGTGGAGCACTGTGAACAAACCAGCCAATCCACCAAAGTTGAGTTACCAAGCTTAGGAGAGGAAAGAGAAGAAGGGGTAGCAGAGGAGGATGGAAGGACTCACAGAAGTCAATGGACTAGGCCTGTGATGGCGAACCTTGGCACGTCAGCTGGTCTTGGACTTTAATTCCCAGAAGCCCAAGCCCCTGTGAATCCACACGAATGGGTTTACTGTGTGTACACATTCGTGTAGATTCACAGGGACTTGGGCTTCTGGGAATTGAAGTCCAAGAACAGCTGGAGTGCCAAGGTTCACCATTACTGGACTAGGCTGAGGGACAGACGCAGGAAGCTGGGGCGTGGCAACTAGAGGCAGGCAGTGAATCAGGTGAAGAATTTCAAAGTGGCAGCCTTATTGCTTTGGAAAAGAATACAAGCTTCTGGCCAGTGCAATGACACCACGAGGCCTCCAGGCATATGAGTCATTCTCAGGCTAGTCTTGCCACACAGAGGGTTCAAGGCCTTTCCCCCTATGAAAGCCAGTGACCAAAGCCAGCAGGCTTAGGTGCAGCTACTGGACTTTTTCTAATCACTCCATTCAGAGAGCACTCATTGCTTGGAAGTGCCAGGCAATTCCTTCCAAATCAAGAAAGCCAGATACTCCTAACTCCACTTTAGAGCACATAACATCTCCCATCACATGACTTTAAAATTTGGCATCTGGAAGCACATTTTAAGCCCCCTTAAGGCATCTCTTTTAACCGCAGAACACGTTTCACATTGGCTCATCCTTCCTGCAGAAAAGTCAGTCTTGAAACAGCTCCACTATACACTTCCTCCCTCCCTCCCTCCCTGCCACCCCAACACAATATAGCAAACTCTCCACTAACCAGTGCCTTACCAGTAACAAAGCAACATCACAAACTCCAAGTATTCAACCTCTTGCTTCCAAAATCACACCAACTAGATGTTAATACTGCTCTGCTACAAGAGAGAGAAAAGAGCTCTCAAACAAAACCCATTGGAAGAGGGAAAGTAGTAAAACTTACGCAAAGTGCACTTGAAGAGGTACTTTTTTTACTTATGAAAAGAAACCAGTGAGTCCTCTAAGAATAAAATGGAGTATCGTACAGATAAGCACATGATTGGGGCAAAGAATTCTGATTTCGGAATTCCGATTCTGCTGCTGCTGTTCTGCTGGTACAGTTGGTGGACCATTAATACTCTTCCTGCTCCTCTGGAGGTGCACCTTCATCTGGTATGACAAAGCCTTCCTGAAACAGCACAGAGAGAAGCCATTGCGTTACTGGGCAAAATCTTAGGAGCATTATTTGAGTGCCTCTCTTTGGCTATAAACGGAGATAAGCACCCCTTGAGACGGATACAGCTGGCTTTCGAGCAAAGGAGACCTTTATATTTTACTAAAAGCTAGGCTCTCATTTTCAGCATTACCAGAAAGAGAACTTAAAGCACACCTAATAGAAGTCAAACTACTACTGCAAAAAACTAATGAGTGGAAGGGCAACTGTGTTTATATTTGATGAGCCAAATATGCCAGGGCACACAAGCAACTGCATAACCCAGGCATGCCCAAGCACACAAAGTCAACCAACAGTAGTTCACACACCACCTGCACAATTTCCAAATTATACCATACAATACCAATGGGATTCTGGCCACTGTCTCCTATTCCTACATTTTAGCACAGAGAAAACACTGAAGATACAAACGGCCAGATTCAAGTTACTAGTCCAAACTATAACAGGATCAATGAAGCAACAGGTTTTTATGCAAACTTACAAATCAGCAACAGATCGACTCTCATAAGAACCAGCAAGTGAACTTAGGCCAATTTGTATTGTTTCATGAAGCTAACTAGGATTGAACCTGGTAAGAATCAACCATGTAAGAATTATGTTTTACCTTTCCAGGTACGGGTAAAAATGCAAGCTGCCTTAACACATGCTCACTAATATGTAAATACGTATGCAATTACATTGTTAGGCTTGTTGGAGTACACAGAAAGAGCCTCCTCGAAGACTGTGGTATTTCTGACCCACAATTGGGCATATTCCAGGCAATGGTAACCTTGTCCCAGCTAATCTCTCTCACACTAGGTCAGGCAAAAAGAACTATGGAATGAATTCACCAAAAGGTGGTTTCATTTTGGCAGTTCCACATCTGACTTAGATACAAAAGACAAAGTTAGGCTTGGTCATACACTGCCATTGTCATTTCTGAATGTTTGTGACCCCATTAATTAGCGATCCATCTCATGGTTAGTCTTCCACTTTCCTCAATGTAGTCAACTTTTTCTAGCATTACTATCTTTTCAAATGACTCTTGTCTTTTTATATGCCAGAAGCATAACATCCCGAGAAGTATACTACACAAATTTGATGAACAGAAAGGATGTAACAGCATAAGTTATGCAAATTATTTAGTGTTCATTAAGTTTACATTCTGTCTTTCTGCCAGAAATGCCATTCAAAATATCAGCAATTCCACAATTAAAACTAAAAACATAATAAAGCACGTAAAGAAACAACAGTAATCAACAATTTAAAACCTCTGTTCGAAGCCCATCTGGATGACTGTAACCTATTCTGAAGCCATCTGGTTAATGGTTAAATGGCATAAATGCCAAAAAAGAATGAGTTAAGAGGATGCATGTTGTTGTTCAGTCGCACAGTCGATTCCGACCCTTTGCGACCCCATGGACCACTGTCCGCCAGGCACTTCTGTCCTCCACCATCCTCCTCAACTCGTTCAACTTTGTGCCCATTGTGTCTCAAGTTTACTCCAGTATTCTAGCTTGCTGTACCAGAAAGTATCAAACAGCAGCTTACATCTAGAAAAAAAGAAACACCTGGGCAAGTGGGAATTCATGTCAACAAGATGGGGAAAATCTGCAAACAAAAACCTTCTTAAATCACAATTGTATAGACAGCATTATTCAGTGGGAATTAATCCTCCTCCTCGATTTTGAGACCTCTGCTTCTGAAGGTTGGTAACTGCAGGTGGCCAGGGAGCCACTGTCCAAACAATCAGTGCCCAGGGGATAAGCCCATAGAGACGAACCAAACCTGTGAGAAGTCCTTGCTTGGTTTGGAGGACTGTGAAGAAGCAAGCAAAGCATCACCTGGAAAACCTAAGCTAGACACTGGGGAACACTTGCCAGAAATGACACAGACTTACATCCGTAGCATAAAGAATCTCAACAATCCTTTGCAGAACTGGGTCACTCTCGCCTTCATTCTCCTGACAAATCAGCTCAATGTTTCGCAGTTTTCCAAAGTAGAAGTCTCTTTCCTTCTCCAAATCTTCAACAGTCATTTTTAATACATTGATCTGGGGAAGAGCAATCCATTGCATCATCATTTGTTTCCAGAAAATATTTGCACCCAAAAGAACAGGCACCACCAACACAACTATAAGCATAGGTTTACAACCTTATACAGTTTAGCTTGGAGGGTTCATTTAGCACCCCCTACTTCTGAACATAAACTTTTATTCTGGGTTGAAAGTACTTTTGCTGGAGGAATTCCACTCAGGGGACATCTGAATGAGGCTCCTTTCATGTCCCTAAGATCTTTTCCCATTGAAGTGGTACCTATTTATCTATTTGCAATTTCTTGGTTTCAAACTGCTAGGTTGACAGGAGCTGGGACAGAGACGGATGCTCAAACCATACCAGGTCTCGAACTGCCAACTTGCCAGCCTTCCAGTTAACAAGGTGAGCTTCTTAACCACTGAGCCACCTTAGCCCTAGTTAATTAATTGGTTGAACATTAGCACTAAGGTCAGATTTCTTTCCAGGCTGCTTTGCTTCTGACTCTGAGTCATATGTTTAATAAGGAATTTAAAACTATAATGGTTTCTTGACCTAAGCATGGGTGCCTGCTTGTTCTCTGAATAATTCTCATCACTTCTTCCAATGACCAGTGTTGTTGAAATCAATATAAAAAACTAAGTGTACTTTTCAAAATAATGATCCATCATCTAAAAATGCGGTCAGATGAATCTTCTCTGCCTTAAGCTGACAACTGATCCCAGAGGAAGACAGAAAGAATACGCAACAAACACAATACAGTAATACCTCGGATAACGACTGCATCGGATAACGCTAAAATTGGATAACGATGCAAAATTTCTAAAGAAATTTTGCATCGGATAACGATCTGCTAGCGTTATCCGATGTAGTCGTTTGTAGCAGCAGGGTGGCTGGAAAGCCGAACGTGGTTGTCCGTTCAGTTCCCCAACCACCCTGCCGCAGCGGAGGCTGGGGTGGGGTGGCTAGAAAACTAAGGGGGGGGCTCCCTTGTTGGCTTCCCCAGCCACCCTGCAGCTGTGGATCCTCCCCTGCCTAGCTTGGTAAGGGTCTTAGCTACCCAGGCTGGGGGGGGGGGGTTCTTCTTAATAGAGGCTGGGATAAGGGATCCAAGCCTCTGTTAGGAAGCCACCGCCATCGCCGCCCCTGGCCTGGATTGCTAAACTCTTTAGCAAGCCAGATGGAGGTTTCTAAAAAGAAGGTGGGGGGGTCCTACCTTCTTTTTAGAACCCCTCCCCTCCGCCTGGCTTGGTAAGGGTCTTAGCTATCCAAGCCGGGGGGGGGGGTCTTCTTAATAGAGGCTGGGATAAGCGATCCAAGCCTCTGTTAGGAAAGCCCTCCCCCCCCACCTGGATTGCTAAACTCTTTAGCAAGCCAGACGGAGGTTTCTAAAAAGAAGGGACCCAAGAGAGGGTTGGGTCCCTTCTTTTCAGACCCCCCCCCCCGCTTGCTAAGCAAACCAGATCGGCCCCCTGTTCCCTTTCCTCTTTGGAAAGGGAACAGGGATTTTTTTAACATTGTGCGATCAATGCATCGCACAACGTTAAAAACCGGATAACGTTATGACTTGTGGAACCAAGTCATAACGTTATCTGAGGTACTACTGTAGATCTCTTTTGAATCCATTGTGCAAGGTGAGGAGGATCTTTACGGAATGTTTACTATTCTCCTCTAAATTGTCACCAGATGTTCAAGCTAAATGTAAGAAAGTGAAGTAGACATAGTGTCAACTAATGCCCACCCTACCTAGTTCCCAAAATCAACAACCCTCTGGCCTTACAAGATCCAGGTCCTAACTTTGGCATCCCTGTGTTTTTCCACTATCAAAAAATTTAGGCATACATAAGCAGTACTGTATTGCATTTTTCAACTACAGTATATCTACCAACAGTGTGCAAGATAAAATACATGCTCCAGCTCAATTGATGTGGTAGATAAATAATTGTACCCTGCACTAGCCCCATACCAATGGGTCTAAGCTAGTGGTTCCAATCTATTTTTGGCTGTGCGCCAGTGACATCACATGTGTGCCCACCCCCACCTTAACTGGTGTTCCGCACTCCCACCCACCACGCAGACAATCCCCATCCTCACAGGTACACCCAACCCCGCCCCACCCACCCACCCACCCACCCACACACAGGTGCACCGAACTCCTAGGAAGGGGGGGGGTGTCTGGCTGCCTTACCTCGCCCAGCCGCAGCCTCTCACCCAGGATTTCAGCCACCCCTTTGGTGGAAGGAAAGGGGTGGTGGGAAAAAGGCACCAGCTGGGCTAGGTGGAGCAGGGCATCCCCTTGATGGTACGCGTCCCAACAGAAAGGCCTCAGCATGCCACTTCTGGCACAAGTGCCATAGTTTCACCACCACTGCTCTATATGAAGCAATATAAGTCACTGTGACACAGTTCTGCTCTACTTGCTAAGACCTAACTGTGAATAGCAGCTGGCCATGGGACATCAAATCCCAAAATTCTCCATTTTGAGAGCTCTCAGTAACCCCCTTTTCTCACGGGCAATTCAAAACTGGGCCTATCCAAAGCCTTCCAGAAAATGAAATTATGGAGTCTGGAGTAAAAAAAACCCCACACACATCTCTAAATACATTTTTCCTAAAACCTGTTGGACCTATAGCTGAAAAATGCAAATTGCTCTACGCAAGAATGTTTATATGCTTTCAGAGTAAGGCATGATCATCATCAAAGTTTCCAAGACAACATAGAGGGCTCAAGCATTTATCTGCCATTGTAACTTTAATTTATGAAACCCCAAAACAACCAAAGGGAAATGAGGACTACATGGCACTTGTCCCTCCAGATCAGGAGTGCTTGCATGAAACTGACCTGTTGGATCAATTCAGCAGATTCATCTTCTCCAATGCCTGAAGGAGCCTTTTTCACCATGGCTGGTGCAGTTTTATTAGCCACAGTTGTCCTCTGGGCGACCAAGGGTCTTGATGGAGCTGCAAGATAAGAAGGTGTTAGTTGCAGTCTAAGCAGATGGTGTTTGCAGATCTGTGCCCGTACATATCAGCCAAACCAAGTGAACTGTCCCCAAAGTGAAGAGTTTCCCTATGTGCAGCAAGAAAAGCTCCCTTACAGCCCCAAGATCCATCAAAGAATGCTTTTTCCTTTCAAAACACTTAGTACCAATCATAGCGGTTTTCCTTAACGACGCAGTACAGTCTGCTCTCACAGCCTTCAGCTCCGAAGTTCCTACAAAACTGTCATCTACAAAAGAAATACATTTCTGCCTGTTACAAACTGACCTGAGGCACTTCCCATGCCCCTACAACAGAAGCCTGTGGTCCCTGTTTGCAAACATGCAACTCAGCCTCCTCCCCACCCCTACCATTTCAATGGCTGAAAAAGCAGAATTAAAGAGCAACCTCCAACACATGGTGCTTAATTTCCCCTCCATACACTGGAAGCCTTGTGAGATGCAGGGAATGAGAAATTAAACAGCAGTGTACATTGATCCAGACCTACACATGTATGACAGAATAAGCATACATCCATGCTCCCTGCATGGCACAGAAGCTGAGAGGAGGCTAAGACAGGTACCTTTTGTGGGAATGGATCTTCCAAGCATTTTGCCTTTTGGATTAAAGATGATCTGCAAGATAAACTCTCCCCACTATCCCTGAGCTCCTTAAAACAACCAGCGCACCTACTGCTTTCACTATGCACCACTAAAATACACAGTCATGATTCACCCAAAATGCAAGACGAGTGTGGTTAACTTGGCAAGTGTTTGCTTTACCTGTGCCACCAGGACCAAGGTTTTTCTTAGGCTTATTCAGCATTGGTACAACCACAGGAGGTGCTGGTGACGTCTCCTGGCCTTGCCGAGCTGCCACAGGATCATAGTCTTTCCCATCATAGTTTGCATCAAAGAATTTTTTGAACCACTGGACAAATTCAAAGTTATCCTGGAATTTTCCTTTCACTAGTTTGTCCACAGGAATTATCTGAAGAGAAAGAGGGAGCAAATGCAGACTCAAGCAACATCTCAAACCACAAGTATTTCTAAGAAAAGTGTAAAATTCTTCAGTTTGAGTTCAGAAAGAGACTTTTTCCAAAGTTTAAGACAGAGAGCAACAGAGACAGGAAGATGCAAGTTAGCAGTACAAGAGAAAGCAGATAATGCTGCAAGTTCTAAAGCTCAGGAAAAAAGGAAGAAAATCAAACCAATTTCTCAACTAAAGGATCCAGGAACATCTGCGCTTATCTAGGCCCCAAAAGCAGCCAGCAGGAAACAGGTGATGTGCCCCATCTCTTTCAATTCACTTCCATTCAAGGGGATCAAACCCCGAATTCCCATCACACCTGTGTGCTTTCCCATAATCCAATATTATTTTATTTCATTCAAAAGCTACCTCTGCATTTACTGGATAGCCAGAAAAAAGGACCTGGGAGAGGCAGAAATTGTTAAGCAATTGCTTTCAGACTTATCTCAAGAAATTCAACAACTTGAAAGCAAGCAAAACTGTTAATGGCAAACAAAAATGTTCTAGAGCAGTTTCTTTGGAAAGGCAGCATTCACTACGGATGAAACCAAAATATATACATTCTTATGAAAGGATGCTTACTTTATCTACACCCATCCTCTTAAAACCTGCTTGTAGAACCTTGTAATTTTGAATATATTCATGTTCTAGTTTTGCTTGGAATTTCACTTTCTTGAGCGTTACAGAACCAGGGAAGAGCATATCCATAAACTGGCAATAAGCAGCACCTGCAAAAACAGGAAAAACCCAATATCCTTGTTATAATAAATCACTTACAAACAGTATACAATTAAGACAAGAATAAATTTTAAACTTTTAGAGAGCTTTATAGAATTGTTACACACTCTCTACAATGACCTTGCAGATTCTGTCCCTTATACACAATCATATGTTCAATCATAAATCCATCCTTTACCCCCCGCCCCAACATCTGGAGCTCAGCACAGATTTGAGTCCTACAGTCTTACAAGCCAGCATTATTAACCTGTTGGTGGTAAATGCACTGTTCATTTAATATCGACATACTTGACCTAGAATTGTCTGAGGTTTGGTAGTACTGTACCTTCTCACCAATATATTGGGGAAATGTGTAAACAGTTCATATTCAGAACTTCTTAAGCAATGGCAGATACATCTGGCATTCAATACTGACTGCTCCTTGCTGAGAAATTTCTACTGCTGGACAAGAAGATAACACTTCTCCCCATTCACAACCTAGACAAACCTCTGAAGTTTCACCCTTCCCACCATATGCCAGCCACTGCAGCACAAGACTTCCAAAGTTGTGTCTGTGTACAGAATGCAGGTATCAGAAAAAGGTTACAACGGAGCAGTATGTTTCAGCAGAGAAGACTGTCTACGTTTTTCCTTACTGTTCACTTGATTTTCTAATTTGTACTGCGGTTTAAACAACTTAATATTGCTCCTTTTAAAAGTCAAGAAGCAACTCAGCTATGTAATATTTGTTAACAACACTATGAGGTTTAGTACTGCACACAGGCTACAGAGCTGTACTGCTTAGCACTATGTACAGCCTTCCACGGGGATCAATATGGTTGCCAAAGCAGTTGCAAATTGTATCTGTAAAACTGAGAACTCTCCTTCCACGAAAGCTGGTGGCACACCCTGGAAATCAAATGTGTGCAGTTGTACAACATTCAGTCTAAAAGCTCTCCAGCAGAATATGCTTGAAGGAGCCCTTACACAGCAGAATTCCATGAAACAGGCAATAACGCTTACAGCAGCAGCAGCAAAAAAAAAAAAAAAAACCTTTTCACCAGACAGTCTCATAAGTAAAGGACTCAAAGCTTAACAAACATGTTAATAACCACTCACACCCTATAAAGGCAACAAGGTTTTTCTTTGCATTTGGCAATGGGACTTTGTTTCCAAATTCCAAGCATGGTGAAAAGTTAAAATAAAAGACATTAAGCATCTCCAGCTGATTGTTCAAAGAAAAAAAATTGTGTTGAAAACCCCAAGCATCATTTCCTCTTCTCTCTCTCTGCCCCTTTCTTACCTGAGCAAAGTTGCTCTATCTTGGTCAAGTTTAACTGTAGTGACTCATTGATCCAGGCAAGCATATCATGTCGACTTAAGTTATCACTTGTCACCGAAGTGGAATATACGTTAACAGCCATCTTCTGGAGTAAAGTATCAAGAGGGATTTTGTTACTTTATTATCCATAAAATACACTTCTATACCCCCAGTCTGGGAGGTGTTCCCACTCTGGACAAAAACACATAACAATGTGTACGTGTACACACACACACACACACACACACACACACACACACACACACACACACACACACACACACACACACACACACACACACACACACACACACACACACACACACACACACACACACACACACACACACACACGATATGTATAAATTAATCCCATTAAGTCTCACTCTTATGTCTGCTCCATGAAAGCTAACATTAAAATACAGTGATTAGTCTTTAAGGTGCCACAAGGTTTTCTGTCTTTTTTAAAAAAATTTACTAGCATAATAAGACATTACCTAGTGAAATGAATCATCACACACCCTGAGGTAAGTAGTGGGCCTTTGCAGACAATTAACTGCAGAGTCACATCTTCTGCATAAAGACCGCCTCCTTTGAGATGACTTGCTGAAACTGCCTAAAAGTGGTTCTCAACCTTGGGTCCCCAGATGTTCTTGGGACTTCAACTCCCAGAAATCTTGGCCAACATAGCTAATGGTAAAGGCTTCTGGGAGCTGTAGTCCAAGAACATCTGGAGGCCCAAGGTGAGAATCTCAGCACCACAGTAATGTGTGAGGCCTGTAGTTATAAACTAGAAACAGGTGCTGCAAAAAATACTCAACCAGTGACACTAACTTAGCTAGAAACTGACTATCAGTCCTCTATTGATTCAACAGCTGGTTTGAAGTGGTTTCCTAATCCTAACCATGATAAACATGGAAAGAGCCTCCTCGAAGATTGTGCTATTTTTGAACCACCATCCGGTGTACCCCCAGGCAACAGCAACCTTGTTGTGCTGCCTAATCTTTCTCACACTTGGTCGAGTGAAAGAAACTGTGGAATGCATTCACCAAAGGGTGGCTTCATTTTGGCAGTTTTAAAGTCTGACCTAGACACCAAAGAAGGCCAATCATGTAAAGGAGGAGAGCTGATGGCTTTCAGTCAGGTAGCAGGGAAGGGATCAAGAGAAAGTCCAGAATGGAGACGAGAGACACTCAGAGGTGAACACAAAGGCCACAAAAGGGAAGAAAAAGAACGAGGGAGAGAGTGAAGGGATGATTCTTCTTCTGTGTCTTGGCCAGACGTGAAACTGCCACCTTTTGGTTTGTTCATTCTGCAGTTCCTTTTGCATATGCTTCTTTTTTAGGCTCTGAAGCAAAAACTACTTCTTCTTTAGTGTCTAGGCCATACGTGAAACTGCCAGAATGAATATCTGAAAGTAAACAAAACAGAACAACAAAAGACAAAAAATGTTGTGGCACCTTAATGACTAACTTCTGTATTTAAATGTTAGCTTTTGTGGACCAAGTCCACTTCATCAGACCACATTTAAATACAGGAGTTAGTCTTTAAAATGCCAGAACATTTTTCTTTTTTTGCTGTTGTTTTGTTTACTCTCAGATATGCCTGCACAGACTAACACAGCTACCACTTCAAACATGACAAAATAAAGGCACCCTGTAGGTGAGTTCATTTTGCAGTTTCTTTCGCCCTAGTGTGAAAAGATGAGCCGGCAACACAAGGTTGCCATAACCAGGGTATACTTGGTTGCGGTTTAAAAATACCACAATCTTCGAGGAGGCTCTTTCTGTGGGCCCCGAGCAAAAAATGTAAAGCCCCAGTTATCCCCACCCCATGGGAAATTAAGGCATCTGTAGGGGGAGAAAATCCGACCCTATTGCCAGCCACATTCCCCTCACAAAGTTGTGAGGTTGTGTGTGCAAAACTCAACACCAATGTGACAACTCCAAAATTAATTAATTTGAATTATTAAATCCTTTTCCCTTATCAAAATAAGCATGCAGTTAATGAAGCTTGAATCATGATTTTAAGATCATTTATTTGTGCCAATTTATAGTGTGGCTTGGAGAAAGCCATTTTTATAAGACGACGGTTACACAAAGTCCTAACTTGTTTTATCTAAGAGGAGCAGACTTTTGTGACTGTACATTTCTGAACATTTTAAGAAATATGCAATGCTAAGATAACATCTGTCCGTCCCACCAGGGCGGATCGAAGAGGCTCTCTTATCATTCCATCGGCTAGAGAGGCGCATCTCTCTAGCACCAGAAGGAGGAGGGCCTTCTCCATGGCCGCCCCGGCCCTTTGGAACCTCCTCCTGCCAACTGAGCTACGCCTACAGGCAGAGCTCCTGCCCTTTCGGAAGGGCCTAAAAACCTGGCTGGCAGGGCAGGTGTGGGGCTCCAGTAATACGGGGTCCCATGTTGGGTGGCTGATCTGATGGGACAGACACCCCTCCCTCCCTCTTTTAATTTTTTTTAATTCTTTTTAAACTTTTTAACCTTTTTAAATCTTTTAGATCTTTGTAAATTCATGGTTTAATTCTTTTTTAATTGATTTTTAAGTAATTTTGAACCTCAAGGTTTTAATTTGTGAATTTTCTGTAAGCCGCCTAGAGTCTGGTTCGCCTGATTGGGGCGGGATAATAAATCTAAATAAATATACTTATAAATAAATAAATAATATATGAACCGCCTTCCGCCCTTGGACCGCACCTGGGCTAAGAACACGTGTGTGCAGTTTGTCGGGAAAAGTATAAAAGCAGGTTTAAATTGTAAATTGGGGTCCCCAAGGCTCCTGACTTGGGTACCACATATGCATATGTTAGGTTACAACTGATTTTGTGGATAAAATCTCTTTTCCCTTGAAAACCTCTCTGGCAGCTTCACTTTATGCTTAAAGAATCTTATAAACTGATTGCTGTCCCCCCCCCCTCCTTCGGGCGACGCCGCCGCTGCTGCTGCGCGCCGGCGCCTCAGGCACCCAGGCAGGCCCGCGAGGGTTGGCGGCGCCCAAACAAAAGCCAATGCCAGGCAGGAGGTGGGGGTGGAGGGAGGGAGGGAGCGGCGGCGGCGGCGCGGCTTCACACCCTATTTTCCCACCACCACCACCACCACGCCCCGTTGCCCGGCGCTCCGGGCCGAGGAGGAGAGAAAGACCTGGCCGCGCCTGTCGAAGCCAGCAGCCCCGCCGCAGGGCCGCCGCGCCCACCGCCTCGGCTGGGGGGGGGAGGGGGCCAGGGAGGGGGCGCTTCCCTTACGCGGCTCATTTGCATAAAAACGGTAAGAACGAGGCCTAGTCAAATCGAGAGCGAAAAGCCCCCTCCGGCGAGAGGAGAAGGAGAGGCCTCTCTGTGCCGCCGCCCGCCCGGAGGGGACGCCAAGGGTTGGGGGGACAAGCCGCACCTCACCCACCCGCCCGCCCCTCGACACCACCCCACCTACCCCGCACCCGGTCCGTCTCTCCCCCCCCCCCGGCTTGCCTCAGGCCGCGGCTTCGCCTCCCCGCCCTTCCTTCCCCTTCCTCCCCCCTCCCCCTCCCCCTGGTTACCTCAATCGCTCGCCGTTCAAACCTGCCCCGCCCGCTTAGCACCGGGATCTGACGTCACGCGCAGCCGTGCGCGTTGACGATCGTCGGAAGGCGAGCGGAAGAGGAAGGGACGTTACGACGAGGCGCCGGGGATGCCACGCCCCCGGTTTTCCTCCCATACAAGAGGGGAGGGGCGGGGCTTGCGTAGCGAAGAGAGGCGGGCTGCGTAGCCGTGCGGTGTTGCTATGGTTTCCACCCGTCCGGCTTTCCGTGCCCCGCCTCCCCGCGTATATTGATATCTTGGGTCGCCAATGGCGACATTCGATTTCGGGAAAGGGGCGGGAGATGAGCCGCCTTCGCTTCCTTCCTCCTGGTAGACCTGCCCGGAGTTGGCCACGCCCCTCTCCTTGGGAGCCACGCCCACAGGCCACGCTTTCCCTCCCCCTCCCGCCCAGAACAAAAAAAAAAGGGGGGGTGGGTGTCTGAAGAAACGGAGGCTTCCTTTTGAGGGCAAAGGCGGCAGCGGCCCTTAATCTTCTCTCTCCCCCCCCCCTGACAGGCCCCCGGAGGAGGAGGAGGAGGCCTGCCCGGTGCCCAGGCATGGGGCGCCCCTGCTGGGCGGAGAGGAAGGCAGCGGGCAACAGGGAGGCCGCGAAGGCCGGGGCCGAGAGGCAGTCCTGTGGAAAGCACGGCGGGGGGGGGGGGGAGCGCTTAGTCCAGGCCTCCAGGATGAGGCGAAATCAGGGCGGTGAAGGAGGCCAGAGGGAGGACTAGTCGTGGCCACTTAAAGACGCTTCTCTTTCCCGGAGTCTCTTCCTCGGAACGATCTTGGCCTGCCCAGATGCAGCGACTCAACGCCGAGGGTTGGGCGGAAGGAAATAACCCGACTCCCTAAAGGGCCAACGGCTACGGGCGGAGGAGGCCCTTTCTTTGGGTGGGAGGTCCAGTGGAGGAAAGGCCGCTGGAAACCCTCCTATGAGGCCCAAGGGCAGAATAAGCAGAGGAGGAACGCTTTGATCCCCAACGGTCATGGAGGCGGAAGAAGACAGAGGCCATGCCAGATGGACTGGCTGTGACTGAAGGCGCACCTTGCCCATATTCCCAAGGCTGAGGCAGTCCGTTGCAGCCCCGGTGGTGTTAAATCCTGCACGTTTCATTTCGTACCTGCCTGCTGCGGGAGATGGCTCCACGATCATGGTGTGTGGGTCACCTCATGGCAAACTGGGGTGCGCCTTAGACAAACTCACGCCAGTGGCATGAAGCGGAGGGTGTCCCTATTTTGGGCACATCAGGAGAAGAAAGCGAGACTCAGAAACGTGGCAGGCAGCAGGTAGAGAACGAAACATGAGATGCATGCGAGGTCCCAGAGTGGACCCCACTGAAGGGAAACCCCCTCCAACAGAAGTCTGTGGATCACAGTGAAAGACACACACCTGCTGTCCTTTGCTTATGCTACTCCGTCCGAGATGCTTTACCTACATACTGTATAGTATACTATAGCTATCCTGGTGAGCACAACTCTGTGGTTCTCTCCTGCATTTATTTCTCCAAGCCAAGCAAGCTAACAATGCCTTGTGGCAGATCATTCTGTTCTGATTATGAACTTGCTAAATAAAGGCCACTCCACCTTATCAGGTGAGCCTGGAATCTAGCATGAGGCAGGATTTTTTATTATTATTATCTCAAACATTTTAACCTATCCTTACAGGGAACTTACTAAATTTTTCAACTCACTACTCAACTTTGAAAAATGTTTTAAAAGCACCTGAGCAGGTGGGTCTGCTCCCCTTCCTTTCTGGTGATTCACAAGCGACATCTCTAGATTTTATGCCTGGTCACTTGCAAATAAAAAAATACCGTACATTCACCACAGACCCGGCCCTACCTCCAGCTAGAGAAATGGAACACACCCATAGATGTCATAAAGAAAGAGGGCACTCTCATATAGAACAACACTGACTTTAATTAAAATTATGTCAAAAATAAACTTTGTAGAAACAAATTCGTTTCATCTCCAGTTTTAAAACGCACAGTCTTCCCTAAGGCTCAGTTACAGTTGTTCGCTTTGGTATTGAGCTTTTGAACCATGAATTACATAACACGTTAAAAGACAAAGAAAAGAAAGTGTCATTTTTTAAAGTTATACAAAACAGTCATGATATTAAAAAGTCTGTAAAAATATAGCACCAAGAGGGAAAGAGCCTTTTCAACCTCTTCAATGACATTTCTGAAATATATCAGTGGAAAGATGCATTTTGGATCTCAGCTATTGCTACATCTTGTACAAGCTCGATGGCAAGAAGAAAGCCTTCTTGTTGCCTTTGCTACACTATGTTAACCAACACCCATTCTTCCTTTTAATGGGTATTTTTTTAAAAGTATGCTTTAGAAAAAACATGAGAAGAACCAAAAATTTCCTTGTAGGGCTGGAAACAGCAGATATGTTGTTTTGATCTGGAAAGAGGTTGGAAAGGGAAGAGGCACATAAGGTTGAGTCCCTTTTTCTTTTTTGCAATGTATATATCAGTGATGGTGAACCTTGGCACTCCAGCTATTCTTAGACTTCAATTCACAGAAGCCCAAGTCTGTGAATCCACAAGAATGGGTTTACTGCGCATACGTACAGAAAACCCACTCGTGTGGAGTCATAGAGGCTTGGACTTCTGGGAATTGAAGTTCAAGAACAGCTGGAGTGCCAAGATTCTCCATCATGGGTATACATTGATATTTATACCATAGCCAAGTGACCAAAAGCTCAGGCCCATTCGATTCCATGATTCACACTGAACCACATGGGCCTTAAATTCCTTTTTATGGCAGCCAATGCTATGTCTTTCCAGGTTTATTACCTCAGTACCTAAAGGTCTTTCTTTTTCAGCCCAGCTGTTCCTAAGAAAGATATAAGGTACACAGGATCTCTACCAGCATGGCCTTCAAAAGACATAGGATTGCCCACCATCTGTAGGCATAACCAAAACATTCCAAGCACAGACAAGGATTTCTAAAGCCGACTGAAGGTAGTGCTTCAGTTGTCTTCTGAGGTATATTTATTGTAGATTACTGGCATTAATTTGCAGCTAGCTTCTGCTCGTCCCTGAGACTCACCGCTAAGAAAGTGGCTCTCCAATATCAACCTTTAGAGTAAGACCAATGAGTCAACAGAACTACTCCAGTGTTTTCACTTTGAGAACCACAGTCACGATACTGGAAGGAGATTATGCTTGGCTCAAACAAGGGAAGAAGCAAATGAAGAATCGGCACTTGCCCAGTTTTGCTGCAGTCTACAAGGAAGGACTCCATTTCTCAGTCTAGGGCAATGAATAGGAGCAGTGGACAAACACACATGTGATACTGGCACTGTCTTTGTGCTTTTTCGTGGTGCTTGCTCAGATGTTCCAAAGGGTCTGCTGGCTCTCCACTTAAAAATTGCTGGGGATTGGGGCTCATTGACTTAAAGCAGGGGTGTCTTTGGACACCACCAGCTACTTCCACCGTTTGGGTAAATCTGCATGCACACCTGGTGGAAAGGACAGCCACCCCATCCATGTAGATTTATACCAAAGAAGCAAAGAACCAGCCTGATTTATTTTATTTGGGGAGGGAGGGGGTTCCTCTTTCCTTTATGCACTGCAGCCTCTGCAGTGGAAAATGCAGAAGCCAGTTGCCATTTATTAGCACACAGCAGAGGGGAGAAAGGTGGGAAAGAAGGACTGAAATACAGCTGGCAAGAATCTGTTTCCCAAAGAAGCTACAAAACCAAGGACTGCCTTGGTTGGCTGAGACGGTCTCCTCTGCTCTGTAACTCAACCAGTGGTAAAAAAAAAGTAGTGTCAGTTCAGTGATCAAGCTTAATATTCATGATGAAAATAGCAACATTAATATAGACCAGACATGATTTACCTCCAGGTGAGGTGTATCTGGGACAAGACAAATAATGGTAGATCATTGAGAGGCCGAATCCTGTCAGCTACTCTTGGTGCAGTGGCTGTTCAATCTACGGAATGTCTTAGGGATGGTCTTGCCAATCAGTCTTTAACGTAAACACTTGTAAAAATGACACCGTCACTTTCTTTTGCTCAGATTACAAGAGCACAACCCATCTAGAATTTCTCTGTTCAGTTCTCCATGCAATTTTTAAAACCTGTATAAATACTTAAGGAATAGCTTTAAAATTCTCTTGATCACTTTGACGGAGTATCTGCAAGAGAAATCCATCCAAGTGGACATTACATTTTTCTTTGGTAATATATCCTACCCCATCAAAATCGGTCTTTGCTGGGGGGGGGAAAAGCCTTTGCGGGTGGCCTGGTGAGGTTTATAGGTTAGTGTACTCAACAGTACATCCAGATACAGAATGGCTAGCTTGGTCTGAGAGCGTTTTTTCTCCTTCCCTCTGTTGCTCTAAGTAACAGGTTTATCTCACAGTTCTGTTTCAACTCAACTTCCTCCCTAGGGAATGTCCATGACCACACCAAAACACTGAAAAGCAGCAGCCAAAAGTATCATTTAAAACCCCCAAATAAACAAACACTTCTTTGATGAACAAACAAAACATTACAATGAAATAGAAAGCAAGGGAAAAAGTCAGAAAGAGGGCATCACCCTCTTCTCTCGATTTCTCCAGTGTAACGAGTATGAAACATAACGAAGGCACTTTTTGCTACAGTTTTGGACTTCCAGTGATTGTTCCTTGGCAAAAAAAATTCCTCTCTTGTTCAAGCTTGCTCCCCCCCCCCCAAATGGCAGCCGACGAGCTGCTTCCTGTAAACACTCAGAATGATGATTAATGCTGATGATGATGATGGATGTTCCAGATGCCTGCCACATGGAACACGGCTCTTCAGATCCATTTAAGAAAAGTTACCATGGATTAAAATGAGGTTTCCACTAAGATCTCTCTTAGCAATTCTGTCCTTTGCTGCCAGTGTCCATGGGGGTCATATTGTGGTGGCAACTCAGAAGGTGGTCCACACGGGTCTCTCCCTCCCAAGGCCACGTCCTCAGAGGAGACCCCGGGGACCCTGCTGTCTAATTGCAAGCAAAATAATCCTTGAGGGGAGCAAAAAGATGCCGGATGACTGGGACACTCCACGACCTGCCAAGCAGCTTCTGTCGAGCTCCACGCCCCATGTTGCACACATCGGTGTAATGGCGGGGGAAGCCGAAAATCCTGGAAGGGCTAGTAAAGCATTAGCAGTATGAAAAATCCCAGAGGATGACACATACTCCCCCCCCCCTTGAAAGTTGTACCTTTTCAGAGTACAACTCCCAGAGTAGCACCCCAACCCCAGCTCAGCATGGCCTTTGGTACTCTTCTTTTGGGGATTTTAACAGTGGTGGGCATCAACAGGTTCGCACCAGTTCGCCAGAAGCGGTAGCAGAAATTCCAGCTAGCCCCTCCAAGTTTTGAAACAAAGTACAGTAAAACCTCAGATAACACTAAAACCTGGTTCCACAAGTCTTGGTGTTATACGATTTTTAGTGTTATCCGATGCATGTTAAAATCCTATGAGATCCATAGAGATACATTGCAACCACACAGGCTTTAGCGGTTGTTATCTGATGCATCCCATAGGATCTTAATGTTATCCGATGCAATTCTTCCCCCCAGATTGCTTAATGTTATGCGATTTTAGTGTTATTCGATACTAATGTTATCTGAGGTATTACTGTAGTCCTAATTTGGGTGCAACACAGGGCTTTCCCCCTGGCCACGCCCACCATGCCAAGCCCACAGTGTGGTAGTAAAAAAATGTTGAGCCCACCACTGGATTTTCATCTAAAAAAGTAACTTTGCCAAGCTCCAGAGATTTCTGATGGCAGAACCTCCTACTCCTGTGATGGCAAACCTTGGCACTGCAGCTCCTCTTGAACTTCAGTTCCCAGAAGCCCAAGTCTCTGTGAATCCACACGCATCGGTTTACTACATGTGTTCTTAGACTTCCAATTCCAAGAATTGGGCTTCTGGGAACTGAAGTTCAAGAACAGCTGGAGTACCAAGGTTCGCCATCATGGTCTACTCTCGCCATGAAAGACAAATAGCCGCTTGCATATTGAGTCATGAGAGAGGAGGGAAGTGGCTCATGACACACATGGGACTATGTACGAAGTTTGAACAGTAGAGTTGCTCTGTGAGCAAACTCATAGTTTTATTAACACGAGCAATCTGCCCTCTGAGGTCATGTGTAAGAAAAGCCAGCTTTGCCATCATGTGGCAGGCATGACAAGATGCCAGAGCCTATGGAATGCTGTTACCTTTCCTGCTGAAGCAGTACCTATTTATCTACTTGCAATTTCTTGCTTTCAAACAGCTAGATTGGCAGGAGCTGGGTCAGACGACAACTCTGTGAAGCAGCACTCAGGTCTCAAAACTGCTGCCCTGCCAACCTTCTGTCATCAAGTACAGCGTCTTAAACACAAAGCCACCACAGTCCCCTATAGAACTGTTTGCCTTGATGAATCAGGACAAAGTGTGGCCATCCCATCTTTATCCAAAAGGCTGATACATTTATACATTTAATTGTTTGCAGTTTGCCCAGTGTGGGAAACATCCTAAATGGGTGGTATAAAAATGTAATTGAATGAATGACTGAATAGTTGTGATGAGAGAAAGCTGACATTTTTGTGGAGATGATGCTCCAGCTTTCATAGTACTTTCTTTCATTGCCTCCAACCCAAAACAACCAGTTTTAAGCATTTAGCAATCAGAAGAGAAGCAGCCATAAGTGTGAGTCAGGGGGTGAAATCACACCTCCTAAATCAGAGGTGATTGGAAGTCCGTTTAATAAAATCCAGCTTCCTAAGTTTAAAAGAACGGATGGGGCTGGGAATTTGTACTTGGCCTGCAGGGTCCAATAAGAGAAGTTTGGATTTTAGGAGGGACCAAACCCTAAGTTATCTTTAATAGGGTTCTCCCTTCATTCAGCCACAGTACTCTCTCTCCCTCACACTCACACTCACACACACACACTTCCAACCCTGCCGCTCACCTTTCCAGTTCAGTGCACCAGAGATCGTCATCTTTGCCATTCATGCGCACAGGGAGAGTCTGGGCTTTCCCTTGCCTGATCGAGTTGGACTTTGTTGTTATGGTCTGGACCTTTTTCAACTGAACAAGGAAATAAGAAAGAAATGTAGGCTTATGCCCTCAGGCTTGACAACTTGACAACCTGAAGGAGCCTTAATGGCCCAGATTCCAGACCATGCCTGGCACTGTTCATGAGAAGGGCTTGCTGTCCAAGGGGTTTTATCTACTAAAAGCGCACTCAAGGCATCATCATGGGCATGCCTGCCCTCCTGCAGGGAGGCAAGAAGGAGCTATTCTGAGAGCATTCATCCCCTTCGGCAATGCAACTGCGGCTACCGAAAGCTAAAAATACCCAGCTGATACATATTCACAAGAAGATCAGTCACGGCAAGATCATGAGTGAACGATGTGGAATGCAGGTCATGACATGCACACTGCCTAGCCCCAACGTCGCTTGGTCAGAGAGAACAAGGCTGCATTTCTTCCAGCTGAAACATCTATTTCAGCCCAAAGAGTCCTCGTAGCACAGCGGATAAACTGCTGTACTGCAGGCAGAATGTTGCGAGTTTGATCATGCCCAGGACTCAAAGTTGACTCAGGCTCTTTCATCCTTCTGAGGTCAGTAAAATGAGTCCCCAGCATGTTGAGGGCAAACTGCCCAGAAAGTGCTCAGAGCGCTATGAGGAGGTATGGAGATGTCATCGCTATCGCTGTATCCTTGTTAAATATAGCAACATTCTAATTATGAGCTATCTACAATGTCTATTTCTGCCCCTATACCGGGGTGCCCAAACTTTTCGGTCCACGGGCTGGTCAAATGGCTCACGGGGCTGGACACTATGGCCTGTGGGCCAAATCTGGCCTCCAACACCTATTCATCCAGTCCGTGAAGCCCTCGTTGCTCCCGGAAGCAGAAGTAAAATGTGCCCGGTTGGGTGCGTTTTGCTTCCGCTTCTGGGAGTGATGAGAATTGGCAAAAGGGGCCAGATCCAGCCCACAGGTCATAGTTTCGGCACCCCTGCCCTATACTCTATGTCAGCAATGGCGAACCTTAGCACTCCAAGTGTTCTTGGTCTTCAATTCCCAGAAGCCCAAGTCAGCACTCCTGCTGATCAGTTTCTGGGAATCGAAGTCCAAGAACACCTGGAGAGCCAAGGTTCGCCATCACTGCTCCAAGTTCTTCTTCATGGTCTCTGTGAATCCACACAAATGGGTTTACTGCACACACATGTAGTAAACCCATTCATGTAGATTCACAAGGAACCATTAAGAACAGTTACAGGTAAGAAACCTGTCATTATAGAGCCCTGGTGGCAATGCAGGGGGTTAAAACTGCTGTCCTGCATCCAAAACATTATGAGTTTGAACCTGATTATGGTTAAAAGCCGACTCAGCCTTCCATCCTTCCTTCCAAAGGTTAGTTGAATGAGGACCCAGCATGTTGGTAGAGATAAATGCCAATTAACTTGTGACACACACACATTCCGAGAGTGCACTAAGCATTACAGAGGAGTACTGTATATGTAAGTGTAATTATAATTGCTATTTTGGGCTGCATTTTGTGGCTGTCACACTTAATGGATTATTTAACATTATTATTTTTGCACAGGGGTCAAAGAAAAAGGGAGGCAGAAGACCTTGCTATTTATTCCAGAAAGGAAGATACAGAGGAGCAGTGATGGGATGTAACAGGTTCTCACCAGTTCGGCAGTACTGGTAGTAACTTCTCCCAGTGTCCCAGAGAACCGGTAGCAGCTTTTGCGGGGAACCACCTTCGGGGCTTACCTTTTCACTGGTTCCCCCACTGCGCATGCGCGCCAAACACTTGGTGTGCATGCATGCCTACAGTGCTTGGCGCGTATGCACGGCCTCCTTGCTGTCCTCCCAAGCAGGGAGGAGGAAGAGAAGCTGCTAGCCTGAAGCTCCCTATAGCCTGAAGCTCCCCAGGGTAAGTGACTCACGTTTGGACGTGGTGTGTCTGTATTTTAATGTGTATTTAATACCTTTACCTATATTGACGTACTACCAGTTCCTAAAAAGGCCTGGCGACCTGGCTTGGGGTTTTTTAAGCAAAGTCTTGGAGTTACCTCATCCATAAGCTACACCTGTGCTGTTCCAATTGCTGTTCCAATTGGAGAACCCTTAAGGAGGTATAGCTGTTTTACATTTACATTAAGGCAAATTATCCTAGAGAACTGGTTAGGCAAAGACTTAGTGCCTAACTTCTTTAACTGTTGAAAAGTTAAAAAGTACCAAAATGAAGCCATCTTGTGGTGAGTTCATTCTGTAGTTCCTTCCATCTGACCTAGTGTGAGAAAGATTAGCCAGAATAAGCTTTAAGCTCTGGTTTAGAAGCTCTGGTTGATTTGTGTTTGGGTGGATGGGTGTATTTTAATGTATTTTTTATTTTATTTATTTATTTATTTAATTTATTTACGGGTTTGTATTTTGGGTGGGTGGGTGGGTTGAGGGGTGTGTGTGTGTGTGCTTATTTTTATTTTATATTTCATTTTTATTATTTTGTTTGGCCCTGCCCACGTCATGATGTCATGTTTGCTCCACCCACAACATCATGACATTACCTCTGCCCACACTGTGATGACGTCATGGTGGGGTAGTAAAATTTTTGACATCCCACCACTGCAGAGGAGGCAGGAGGGGCGGGGAGGGGGAGGACTAACAAGGACAGATATCAAATGGGGAGAGGGATTTGAGAAGACGAGAAAAGAATGGAAGACTAACTGACACCCTAGGTCTACGAGGAAGTGTGTCTGCTTTTGATTACATCATTCGTCAGGCTGTGTTGCAACCGAGACCCTGCAGATATCTATCCTGCAGCCGCCGCCGCCACCCCACTCACCAATGAACTCAAACAAGGATGGGGGGAGCTTTGCCATGCAATGCTTACCTTTGCTTTCCTGCTGTACTCAAGGCAGTCCTGCAGTTCAAGTTTATCACTCTTTGAAGCCACCAGAGGCCTAAGAGCAGTCAAAAGGCATTAGGTGAAGGTCTCCCTCGCTCAAAACCCAGTCCTATCCAACTGTAGGGTTCAGTGCTCATCTCCCTTAACAGCCAAAGAACCAGCACTGTCTGCAGCTGTTTCCGTGGTCATGTGGCAAACATGAAAAGACACTGGAGTGCACGGAACACTGTTACCTTTCCCGTTGAAGCAGTACCAATTTATCTACTTGCATTTTCTTGCTTTTGAACTGCTAGGTTAGCAGGAGCTGGGACAGAGACAGAAGCTCAGGCCTTGAACTGCTGACCTGCTGACCTTCCAGTCATCAAGTTCAGTGTCTTAACCACTAAGCCATCACAATTCCCTATCAAAAAGCATTAGGTGTTTTTTAAAAAAATCATGCTCCTATTCCTTCATCCCTGGACTGAGTTGCTTATTTTACAAGACATGCTGAAACATGCCAAAGTGGAGATGAGGAGAACCCCAGAAAGACTTCTCAGCTGCCTCAGTGGCCAAAACCCACCATTACTGCACAAATGAGACCAAACTGTCCGAGACGTTCCTTTTTCAGAGTCTGGGGAAATTATTTGAGAAGATGATGGCTCTCCAAATCTCAATCATAGTGGATTGGGGGGGGGGGGGGAGTCAGGGAATGGGAATCCCTCAAAGTTTCTTCTTCTAAGCTCTCCAGTTCCTTTGGCTAAGAAATTATACTTTCTTTGCATTCAAACTTTTCTTTTCAACCAATTTGCTTGCAGCCTGTTCTGACTCGTGTGTCAGACAAACAAAATCAAAGAAAGACAAAAAATGTCATGGTACCCGGAACACTAACTGCTATATTTTCATGTGAGCTTTTGTGAATCAAGTCCACTTCTTCAGAGAGAAGAGTGTGAAGCAAATGTCTTTGAAATTAACCAACGTATTGATGCAATTCTAGCCACAATCCTGTACCAAATTAGCGGAGGGAAGAGTCCAACAGACCTCAGGAGAGGTTACTTTGCTTCTGGGTCGACCTGGGCAGAAATGCACCATTCATTTTGCACTTTTGTAAAGAAAAAGCATAAGGAACCCAAACATCTGGTACATGGTTTCTAATTTCAAGCCCAACAGACGTCTTATGGTGAAAAGGGAGCAGCTCATCTCATACTCCAGGGCCACTCCTGGTGCACTGACATAGTTCTGGCAGGTGACATCAAGCACATCTACCCCTCCCATTTTATCCTTGCCAAATGTGGAATTATGCTCCTCCTAGCATAAGCCGCACCCTTTGCAACACATGAAATGTCTGGTGAGGTCCCAGTGTGTGTGTGATTACTCAACACATGGCAAGAAATCAAGCTGAAAGAAAGAGCTCCCTTAGTTACCTGTTCATCCCCGGGATGTTCCCCCAGAAATACCGTGCACGGTGTGCAGCCGAGACCTTAACAGCATCAATCATGACTGGGTTACACTGGTGGGAAAGGAGCATGTTAAGAAGAAACAACAGGAAACGGTTACCAACTGCCTATGGACTCTGAAACATAAGAGGCACAAGAGACAGCAAATGGACAGGTTGCACTTACCTGTAACTGTCATTCTTCGAGTATGTTGTTTGTGAATCCACACTGATGGGTTCTGCGCTTGCGCGGGAGCCATTCGGAGCTGAAAAAGCTGATTGGACAAATTTGAATGGTTAGTGCCGCCCACCATCTCCACCCGCCCTGAGCGCCATTTCGCACTTTCCGCCTCAGTTAATATTAAAGCTGTACAGAGGATGAAAGCATCTCATCCCTACAGCAGTGAGAGGGGAAGGACAGATGGGTCGTGTGGATTCACAAACATCATACTCGAAGAACGACAGTTACAGGTAAGTGCAACCTGTCCTTCTCCTTCGTGTTGTTTGTGAATGCACACTGATGGGTGACTAGCAAGCTTCACTTACTTGGATGGTGGGTAGCTGATGCTGTGATGAGATGTGTAGTCTGGTGGAGATGTGGTCCAGTCTTGGGATACAGGCGAGGATCAGGAGGTCATCATGGCAATGAAGTGGGGAGACCTGCTGTCAAGACGGAGCGTCCCAACCTGGAGTCAGGGATGGCTCTGGTGTCCAGTCTGTAGTGGTTGACAAAGGTGAGTGGTCTGGACCATGTTGCAGCTCTGCAAATGTCCTCCATAGGAATTCCCTCCAAAAAGGCAGTGGAGGTGGCCATGGACCTAGTGGAGTGAGCTCTGATGTGGAGTGGTGGCTCCCTTGACGTCAGGCGATAGGCCAGGTAGATTGTCTCGCAGATCCATTTAGAAAGGCGCTGGGTGGAGAGTCCCTGGCCTTTGGATCTTCCACCGTAGGCGATGAATAGTCTATTGAACTTTCTAAAGTCTCTGGTACACTGTGTGTAGAAGAGCAATGCTCTTCTGACATCCAGAGAATGCCAGCTTCTTTCCTGGGTATTGGAAGTGTTTGGAAAGAAGGAAGGTAAGGTGATGACCTGGGACAGGTGGAATTCTGTAACCACCTTGGGGAGGAGTGAGAGGTCTGGATGCATGACCACTCTGTCCTGAAAAGATTTGAGGAACGGGGGGGGGGTCACTTCTGAGGGCTGTCAGTTCTCCCACCCTGCGGGCCGAGGTGATGGCCACTAGGAATGCAGTTTTCCATGACAGTAGGTGGATCCCGGCTGTCGCTAACAGCTCGAATGGTGGTTTCATCAGGGCCTCCAAGACGGTGGTTAGCAACCATTGGGGCGCGGGTACTCGTTCAGGGGAAAAAACATTCTTCAGGCCCTTGAGGAACCTTTTTATGGTGTGGTATCGGAACGCCGAGGTGAGGGCAGAGTGGAGTGGAGTGTTGGCAACGACTGCCGCTAAGTGCACATGTATGGAGGAATGTGCCAGGCCAGATTCAGCAGGATGGAGATAATCCATTAGATCTTCCAGAGAGGCTGTGGTCAAGTTCTTGTCCTGGTTCCTGAGGAATGCGTCGAACCTCTCCATCTTGTTCTTGTAGGACTTGGATGTGGAGGGTTTTCTGCTCTGTTACAGGATCCTGTTTATTCTGGGGTTATAAGCCACGCAGTGAGGTGGAGACTCAGCAGGTCCGCGTGGAACATCTGGCCCTGTTCTATGTGGAGAAGCGATGGATTGTCTGGGAGAGTGACCGAGTCCGTCGCCAGTTCTCTGAGCAGTGGGTACCAGTGTTGTCTGGGCCATGCTGGTGCAATTAGAATGGCTCGGGCTCTTTCCTGACGAAGACGGACGAGGACCCTCTGGATGAGTGAGAAGGGACGAAAAACGTAGAGGAAGTCCCTGTGCCAGGGTACCATGAAGGCGTCCCCCATGGATCCCTGTCCCACTCTGGCCCTTGTGCAGAACAGGTTGCACTTCGCATTGACTTGGGATGCAAAGAGGTCCACCTGTGGAAGGCCCCACCGCTTGCAAAGGAGCTTAAAGACCGATGCGTTGAGCTCCCATTCGTGGGTGTTGGGAGTTCTTGTGGCTGAGGCTGTCTGCTGTCGTATTGAGTGTTCCTTGGATGTGCACTCCGATTGGTAGGATGTGGTTCCGGAGGCACCACTCCCAAGTTTGGACAGCCAGGTAGAGTAGGGATGGTGAGTGAGTCCCTCCCTGTCAGTTGAGGTAGGATAGGACTGTGGTGTTGTCCGACGCAACCTGGACTGCTTTTCCTCAGAGGCTGGATTGGAAGGTTTTCATGGCCTTCCAGATGGCGAGCAGTTCTAGAAAGTTTACGTGGTGTGCTCTCTCTTGTCGTGTCCAGTTGCCGCTTATTTCCAGGGATCCGCAGCACGCTCCCCATCCGAGCGTGCTTGCATCCGTGGTGATCTGGGCTGACGGCGTGGGCAACAGGAAAGGTCTTCCGATGGTCACGAATTCGTGGTTCATCCACCATTGTAGCTGTCGCTTGAGTTCGTGGGTTGGACTGAGCCGTTTGCCTGGATCGTCCAGCATCGGGTTGAAGAGATGTAGAAACCAAGACTGGAGTGATCTCATCTTTAACTTGGCGAACGGTATGACTGCCGTGGTGGAGGCCATGAGGCCTAGGAGTCTCTGCGCTGACTTGGCGCTCACCGTGTGTCGCCTCTGGAATTGGTGTACCAGCGTCCTGATGTGTGTTAGGTGCTGAGGGGGGCAAATGCTCTCGCATTCATGGAGTCCAGGATAGACCCAATGTAGTCCACTCGTTGGGATGGTTGTAGTATTTCTTGGTATTGATTTGAAGACCGAGTTCCTCCATGGTCTTGAGGGTGAATTGTACGTCCCTCCATGCCAGCTCCGCTGACATAGCCGATATTAGCCAGTCGTCTATGTAGGGGAACACCTGGATACCTCGGGTGCATAGGTATGCTGCCACCGGTGCCATGCATTTGGTGAAGACTCTCGGCGTGGTGGAGAGCCCGAACGGTAGGCAGGTATACTGGAAGATTTTTTCCCCGATGCGGAATCTGAGGAACTTGCAGTGATCTTGGCGTATTGAGATGTGGAAGTACGCGTCTTTGAGATCGATCACTGCGAACCAGTCCCCAGTCTTCAGGAGAGGGAGGACGGTTTGGAGCGTGACCATGCGGAACTTTGCCACTCGGATGTGCTTGTTGAGACGGCAGAGGTCCAGGATGGGTCTGAGCCCTCCGTCTTTCTTGCTCACGATGAAATATCTGGAATAGAAGCTGTCGCATAGGGATGTCAGGGCAACAGGTTCTATTGCCCCCTTTAGAAGGAGTGACAGGAGCTCTTCTTGCAATTGGGGGGACGGATTGGTGTTGGGGATGCAACCTAAGATTGGCCATTTCTTGAATTCGAGGACGTATCCGACGTCTAAGATTCAAAGCACCCATTGATCAGTGGTTATGGAGTCCCAAATGGCGAGGAAGTTCCGGAGTGGTATGTAGGATGTTGGGTGGGGTGAGGGGGGATCTTCAGTCTGGTGGGAGTCAGGTCTGTTGTTTTTTGTCTCCGATCAGGGCGTTTGCTTGTTTGCCCCTGATTCTGGAAACGAGTGCGATGGTATTGCTTGCGGGGTTTATAGAACTGCTGTCTGGGCTGTTCCTGTGGTCGAAAGGACTGTCGATGTCGGTAGTCCTGATTGTGCCCCGAGTAAGCCCATCGCCCAGGCGAAGTCTGTTGGATGTTGTGATGTCTTTGTGAAGCTCGTTGAGGGTGTTGCCCGTTTCCTTGGCGAACAAACCTTTCCCATCGAAAGGGAGCTCCTCGATGAGCTTCTTTGTATCATCGTGGAAGTCGGCTGATCTGAGCCAGACATAGCGGCGGAGTTGTATCATGGCTGCGATGGTCTTTGCTTCCGAATCGCAGATGTGATGTGCAGTTCGGAGCTGTTGTTGGCTGAGTAGAATTCCCTCTTCGGATATGGTTTTGAACTCGGCACGGAGGTCGGGGGTAGTCTATTAAAGGAGGCCTCCACCTTGCCCCACAGTTTGATGTTGTAGGCCGCCATGGCCGCCTCGTAGTTGGCCGCCCGAATGGAGAGGGAAGAGGTGGCATAGGCTCTCCTGCCGATAGCGTCTAGCTTCTTTCCCTCCTTAGTGGAGGGGACAGGCATGCTGTGCACGGCGGTGCGGTGTTGGGAGGCCTTGACTACCCTCGAATTCGGCGTGTGGTGCGTGTGAAGAAACTCATCCTCCTCGCCGAGAATTTGTAAACTCCATTGAGACGGTTGGAGACGACATGGGATGCAACCAGCCTGCTCCAAACCGTCTTGGCCGAATGGGCCACAGCTGGTAAGAAGGGTAGGTGGACTGGGAGAATCTTCTTGGTATCCGCCAATCCACACTCTTCGTCGACGTACGGTGCCGGAGGGTTCTCAGCCCTGATGTTGAGAATTGGGCCCATGCGGGTCAGAAGGGCGGTAAAGGACCTCTGATCCTCTGGCTGTAGACGTTCTTTCGTGCCGATTTGATACACAGGGGACTTTTCGGCGTCGACCTGAGGAAGATCTTCCGTCTCTTCCTCCTCTCCTTCTCCCTCGGACGAGTCGTCCGAGCCTTCAGACACCCTGGCAGTGGATGGGGGTGGCAGTGAGACCTCGGCGTCCGAGTCAGACCAGTAAGGCCTGGCTGAACTCAGTTCCTCCCCGGTAAGGGATGGTGGCGGTGGTGGTAGTGCCTGGTCGGTCACGGATTGGACGCGGCACCATTTGGAGGAGACGGATGCGTAGTTGGCTCTCCGTTTGGAGGTGGTCTTGGTTGTCTCCCAGGCAGGATCGGTAGGGGCCCCAATGGTGGCTATTACCTTGTCCATGATCTTCTCCGTCATGGCCTCTAGGAGGGGAGAAAGCATGTCCAAGGTGACTAAGGGTTGAGTGGTAGTCTCTGTCTCCCGGTCATCACTCCTTCTGCCGGGAAGCAGGGATGCCGTCCTCGGGGGTGGTGCCGGAGGTGTCTCCTGACATGGCAGGATGCCCTCAGACTCTGCCTGTGAGACCTGCGGTCGTGTCGCTGGTGGCGATGTGATGGCCGACACAAAGATGGCGGAGGCCGGGGAAGCAGAGGGAGAGGTTCTGTGCGCACGTGGTGTGGGTGGCAGAGAGGAGGAGTGTTTCTTATGTTTTTTCTTTTCCTCCTTCTTTTGCTCCTCTCTGCTCTTTTTCTTTTTGAAGAGCTCGGTGGTGGTGAGCTTCCTGGGTGCCGCCGGTGTAGTTGATGATGTCTCTGGGCGGGCTTCTGTCAGGCGGCTAGGGCCTAGTGGTGCCAGGGCCTTGTGGTGCCACCTCCATGAGGTGGGCCTGCAGTCGGTTCTTTAGGGCAAATTTGGAGAACTTCTTACAGGCCGAGTAGGAGTGCACTGGATGGTCCTCGCCCAGGCACATCAAGCACTTGGTGTGGTTGTCGGTGCTTGGAATCTTGGCCGAACACGAGAGGCACTTCTTAAATGCCGCCGCCGATGCCATCCACCAGCGGTTGGCGAAGGGCTTGGGGGGGGTCCCCTCACGGCTCTTCTTCTCTATTTCTTCTCCTTTTCTTCTTCTTCTTCTTCTTCTTCTTTTTTTTTTTTTTTTTTTTTTGGAAAGGAAAAAATGGAGAAGGGTCAGGGGTAGTAGTCCTTCTGTCCGAAAAGCTATCCTGAAGCTAACGACTGAACAATTTGGTAGCGTTGAAAAACCGGGAGAGCTCTAGATAAGGCTCCTGCTGAAGAACCGGAAAAACAAGAACTGAGGTGGAAAGCACGAAATGGCGCTCAGGGCGGGTGGAGATGGTGGGCGGCACTAACCATTCAAATTTGTCCAATCAGCTTTTTCAGCTCCGAATGGCTCCCGCGCAAGGGCAGAACCCATCAGTGTGCATTCACAAACAACACGAAGGAGAACTGCTGTTTTCCAGATGTTGAAGGACTATACCACTATTGGCTATGCTGGCCAGAGGCTGGTGGGAACTGGAATCAAGCAACAGCTGGAGAGCCACCTTGCTTTTTCTCCGATGTACAACATGATATTAAACCTCTGGAAATGCAGCAACTCCAATGCATTGTTTACAAACAATTGTAGTGGCAGTATGTCTCAGACCTAACCAGTTGAGAAAATAGAAAATAGACCCTCTGGGTTGGTATCACGCCACCTGCAATAAGGAGAGAAGTAGCAGTGGACGCCGAGAGAACTAAGCAAAAGAAGGACCCTCGACATTCCCTGAATGGAAATGAGCTTCAAGTCCAGGAGGAGCTTTATGGCAAGAACAAACATTCTTGAGCAAGAGGGAGAAGGAGCTCTTGGGCCAGAAACATCATTAAATATAAATTTGATAAATAAATAAATAAATAAATAAAGGAGGATATCACTGAAGATCTCAACCACCCCTACATAACTTGGAGGACCCTGAATAGGCTGTGGGTCGGAGTCCCTAAATGCAAGACTAACATGCTCAAGCAGGGGCTGCTGGCAGGCAACAACATGCTGTGTGAATGTAGAGATACAGAATCCAAGAAGTCTACAAACAATTCTTTGTGCAGTATCTGTCGGGGGACAATGCCTACTGTGACCAAAGACTATGCCTGCAGAAATCAGGAAGAAAGCAACACATGGTGAACCATTGCCCAAGGTAAAAAAATAGAAGGCTAAACCTGCCGAATCCTGGGCACAATTGGCCAATGGATCTTGTGCACCCAGAAAACAAGTACAATAATACTTTTATTTTATTGCGTTTATACCCAACCCTTATCCAAAGTCTCAGGGCGGCTTACAAATTTAAAAACACAATTAAAAATATCCTAATTACATTTTTAAAAAATGTATATTTAAAAGTTTAAAAAGATTAAGAAGTAAATACTTAAAAATCAAAAAGAATTAAAAATAAAAATGACAGGGAGAGAGGTGGGGATTATTCAAACGAGCCAGCTGGCCGAACTGACTGCCTGGCCCACACCCCACACATGCCCTGCCAGCCAGGTCTTTACCCCCTTTCTGAAGTGGAATAGCTCTGTCTGGAGGCCCAGTTCACTTGATAGGAGGTTCCATAGGCCGGGGCGGACACAGAAAAGGCTCTCCTTCTAGTGCTAGAGAGGTGCGCCTCTCTAGCTGATAGCACAACCAGAGAGCCTCTCTGGTCCGCTCTGGTGGGGCGGACAGATGTCCTCAGGGCGATGAGGTCCCTTAAGTATCCTGGCCCACTACCATGTAGGGCTTTAAAGGTAATAACCAGCACCCTGAATTGAACTCAAAGGCAAATTGGAAGCCAGTGCAGTTCTTGAAGCAGCTTCTGTCGCCAGCTTCCTTAGCAGAGGGTACCAGTGTTGTCTGGGCCATGCTGGGGCAATCAGGATGGTCCGAGTTCCTTCCCGTTGAAGACAGATGAGGACTCTCTGGATGAGCAGTATGGGAGGGAAGGCATAGAGGAAGTTCTTGTGCCAAGGTACTATGAAGGCGTCCACCATGGAATCGTGGCCAATCCCGCTCTTGTGCAAAAGTGGTCGCACTTCGCGTTGAGTGCGGACGCGAAGAGGTCCACTTGTGGACGACCCCATCTTTGGCATAGGAGTTCAAAGATCGATGCATCGAGCTCCCATTCGTGTGTGTTGGCATTCTTGTGGCTGAGGCTATCCGCTATCATAGGTGACAGGAAGGGCTTGCCAATGGTCACGAATTTGTGGTTCATCCACCATTATAATTGTTGTTTGAGTTCGTGGGTTGGAGTGAGGCACTTGCCTGGGTCGTCCAGCATGGGGTTCAAGAGGTGGAGGAACCATGACTGGAGCGACCTCATCTTGAGTTTGACGAAGGGTATGACTGTCATAGTGGACACCATGAGGCCCATGAGTCGTTGGGCCGATTTGGCCTTTACCGTGCGCTGCATCTGGAACTAGCAGACCAGCTTCTTGATGTTCGTTAGGCGCTGCGGTGGGGCGAAGGCCCTCGCAGTCGCGGAGTCTAGGATGGTGCCAATGTAGTCTACCTGTTGGGACGGTTGGAGGCGCAATTTTTTAACATTGATTCGAAGGCTGAGATCCTCCATAGTCTTGATGGTGAATTGTACATCCCGCAGGGCTTGGTCCTGTGGCGGGGCAGATATCAGCCAATCATCTATGTACGGGAATACCTGGATGCCTCGGGTGTGCAGGTATGCCACTACTGGTGCAATGCACTTGTTGAAAACTCTCGGCGTGGTGGACAGGCCAAACAGCAGGCAGGTGTACTGGAACGTCTGCTCCCTGATGCGGAATCTGAGAAACCTGCAGTAATCTTGACGAATTGGGACAGGAAAGTAAGCGTCCTTGAGGTCGATTACTGCAAACCACTCTCCAGCATTCAGGCGCGGAAGAATGGTCTGGAGCGTGACAATGCAGAACTTCACCACTCGGATGGGCTTGTTGAGACGACGGAGGTCCAGGATGGGTCTGAGTCCTCCGTCTTTCTTGCTCACGATGAAATATCTGGAATAGAAGCCGTCGCATAGAAAAGTCAGAGCAACTGGCTCTATCGCCCCTTTGAGAAAAAGTGTGGAGAGTTCTTCTTGCAGTTGGGGCAATGGGCTCATGGAGCGGATGCGACTTAAGGTGGGTCATTACTCGAATTCAATCGCGTAACCAGCGTCCAAGATTCGAAGCACCCATTGGTCGGTGGTTATGGAGTTCTAAGTGGCTAGGAAGTTCCGGAGCAGTATGTATGGTAGCAGATGGGGTTGGAGAGGATTTGCGGCCGGGGGGGAGTCAAGCTTGCTGTTTTTTCCTCAGATCAGGGCGCTTGGCTGAGTGGCCCTGGTTCTGGAAGCAGGGACGATGGTACTGCTTGCATGGCTTGTAGTACTGCTGCTTCCCCTGTGCTTACGGCCGAAAGGACTGCCAGCATCGGTAGTCCTGATTGTACCCCGAACTGAGCCTACGGTGGTAGCTGCTGGAAGCACCAAGGCAGAGCTTGTTGAAGGTGGTAATGTCCCTGTGAAGCTCGTTGAGGGTATTGTCCGTCTCCTCCGCGAACAGGCCCTTGCCGTCGAAGGGGAGCTCCTCTAGGAGCTTCTTCGTGTCCTCCTGGAAGTCAGCCGATCTGAGCCAGGAGTGACAGCGAAGCTGCACGGTGGCCGCAATGGTTTAGGCCTCCAAATCACAGGTGTGACGCGCGGTTTGGAGTTGCTGCTGGCCGAGTGAACCCCCCCTTCGGATACGGTTTCAAATTCGGTACGAAGATCAGGCGGTAGCCTGTCGAAGGTGGCCTCCACCTTGCCTCACAGCTTGATGTTGTAGCCAGCCATAGCGGCCGCGTAGTTGACCGTGCAGATGGAGAGAGAAGCGGTGGCATAGGCCCTCCTCCCAATGGCGTCCAACTTCTTCCCTTCCTTCTTGGAGGGGACCAGGACACTGCACGGAGGTGCGGTGCTGGGAGGCCTTGACTACCCTCGAATTGGGCACGGGGTGTGTATGCAGAAAGTCACCCTCCTCGCCCAGCAGTTTGTAAATCCCATCCAGCCGGTTGGAGACGACATGGGATGAGACCGGTCTGCTCCAAACCGTCTTGGCCGCGTGGGCAACCACCGGCAGGAAAGGCAGATGGGCCGGAAGGATCTTGGTGTCCGCCATGCCGCACACCTCATACACAAACGGGGCCGGCGGGTTCTCCGCCCTGATGTTAAGTGCAGGGCCCATGCGGGTCAGAAGGGGGGTGAAGGTTCTCTGATCCTCTAGCTGCATGCGGTCTTTGGTGCCAATTTGGTCAACCGGAGACTTCTCAGCATCAACCGGAGGAAGATCTTCCATGTCCTCCTCCTCCTCTCCAGCGGACGTGGTCGGCCCTCCATTTGGTGGCGGCCCAAGGTGCCTCCGAGGTTGCCGGATCGGTAGGGGCCGCAATGGTGGCTACCACCTTGTCCGTGATCTCCTTCGTCATGGCCTCCAGGAGAAGGGAGAGCATATCCAGGGTGACAAAGGGTTGGACAACAGTCTCTGACCTGAATTCCTGGTCGTCACTCCTTCTGCCAGGGCGCAAGGAAGCCCTCCTGGGTGGTGGCGTCGGAGGGGTCTCCTGGTGCGGCAGGATGCTTCCAGACTCTGTCTGTGAGACTGGAGGTGGTAAAGGCAACGCTGAGGACATGATGGCCAACAAGAAGATCACGGAGGCTGGCGAAGCGGAGGGAGAGGGCTGGCACGCTCGTGGTGTGGGCGGCAGTGAGGAGGAATGCTTCCTATGTTTTTTCTTGTCCTCCTTTTTCTTCTCTTCCTTGCTCTTCTTCTTGTTAAAGAGCTCAGCGTTGGTGAGCTTCTTTGGGGTAGCTGGTGCTGATGAAGTTGTTTGTGGACGGGCCTCTGCTGGGCGGCTCGGGCCTTGTGGTGCTAGGGCGGACTCCATGAGGTGGGCCTGCAGTCGGTTCTTGCGGTTATTTAGGGCAACCTTAGAGAATTTCTTACAGGCCGAGCACGAGTGGGCCAGATGGTCTTCGCCCAGGCAGATCAAGCACCTGGTGTGGTTGTCTGTGCTCAGGATTTTGGCCGGGCATGAGAGGCATGTCTTGAAGGCTGCCGCTGATGCCATCCACCAGCGGTGTGGGTGGCGAAGGGCTCGAGAAGAGGGTCCGCTTGAGAATTCTTCTCTTTTTTGGGGGGGAAGGGGGGGAAGTCTAGCGGGTCTGGGTGGACCAAAAGGGAGAAGCCCTCCTGGTCCTAAAAGCTTTCCCGAATCTAAAACGACCGAGCAATTCGGTGACGCAGAAAAATATCGGGAGAGCTCTCGATAAGGCTCCTGGTGTAACAGCGGAAAAGAAAGAACTGAGGTGGAAAGTGAAAAATGGTGCAGAGGGCGGGTGGAGATGGTGGGTGGTACTAACCATTCAAATTTATCCAATCAGCTTTACAGCTCCGAAATGGCTGCTGCGCAAGCACAGAACCCATCAGTGTGCATTCAGAAACAACACAAAGAATGCTGTTTACCTTCCCACCAAAGTGGAACCTATTTATTTACTTGCAATTTCTTGCTTTCAAACTTCTAGGTTGGCAGATGAACCTAGGTAGGTGGTAGCAGCTTTCAAATGCAGGTGGCCAATTAGCAAGTCCTGCTGGGAGGGTCTTCCTCAGTGTCATTCCAGGTGAAAATACGGGAGAGGGAACTCTACTGAAATTCTGAACCTTGAAGACTTTGGCCAGCATGTTAAGACATGGCTCCATAGCTAAAAGCACTAAACTTGCACCTAAGGCTTGGTATGGCTTAGTTTCCAATCGTCCAGATTACTGGGTTTCGTTTCTGGATTCTTTTGTTGTTTTTCTATTCCAACATGTCTTAAAATGTCGCCCCTACCCCTGTGCCTATACCAACTGCCAGGGGAAGAAGAAGCCAGGGCAGGATGAGGACCTTGATGCTCCTCCCCTTGTGCCCACCCCAACATATTGTATTGTAATGTAATGTATTGTCTGTAAGCCGCCCTGAGTCGCCATGGCGAGTGGGCGGCAATATAAATTTGAACTAATAAATAAATAAAATATTTTAATTATTTTTGTTTTGATCTAGGAAAGGTGCTTTTATTGACTGCCTCTGATCCTGAGGTTTGTTGATACAGGGAAAGCTAGAAATGAATAGGCAGCATAGCTGTCCCTGGGAAGACTGGAAATGGCAGTTCCAACTGATGCCTCGGCCCCGTCTCCCATCACCACACTAGCATTTCCAATATGGAGATATGTTGCGTAACTCTACTTGCAAGACTGACCCACACTGACAGCTCTGGGCTGGAGAAGAAGAAGAAGTAACAGCCTTGGGCTGAAGGGTTTGGCTCTTTCCCCACAGGACAAGGTCTGTCCATTGGGTGTCTTGTCTTACCTCCAGAAAACGACAGATGTCCCTCTTGTCATTGACCCTCATGGCAACAACGTTCTCAAATAACCAGAAGAATGGGCGATCTTCTCCAGCTTTGGGTCGTGCATAATTGAGCAGGTGGTAAAACTCAAAGAAAAGGCGGCCAGTCCCTTCTGCAAGAGAGGGGGAAAGAATGAGAAACAAAGTGGAAGAGAACGACCCGTAGGCTTAGAAAATAAAGCAAGAGAATGCAATTCCATCATCACAAAGCAAAAGGAAGGCAACCTAGAGCAGGAGTGCTCAAACTACTGCCTGTGGGCCAGATCCAGCCCCTGACAAATTCATCCATCCTGCCTTACATTTCATCCAGCCCATCTTACATTTACCCCTGCTTCCAGAAGTGACAAGGGTGTCAGGGGCCGGTTCCAGCCCATGAGCCATAGAGTTTGGGAACCCCCGGTTTAAGCAGAGAACATGGCAGCCTAAAATTTATCTCATCCTGTTGCATGCTTTACTTCCGCTTCTGATGAGAGGAACCACGTGACTGGCCCACAGCCCAAAATTTTTGGGCATCCCTGGCCCAGAGGGACAACTTCCCACTCCCCATGCTGTAAGAACTGCTCACCATACAACCCCTTCCTGGCCGGATTCACAATAGAGAGGTCGTTACAAGGGCTTCCACCAATCACCAAATCGAAGGGACCCCAATCATCAATCTGTAAACGACATAAACCAACAGCATGCCTTGACTGGACCACTAACACATTGGAGAGAGAGCTAGCTTTCAACAGGAATCCCTCAACGTCAAGCCATGCATGATTTTGTGGATAGTTTGGGGGGAAATTACAGATGAGTCTCAAAAATTATGGCAGTTGATGGTGTTGGTTGTGCTTCTTATGGCTAGCCAGCGTTTGCACTCACCTTAAGAGGCAAACTTGGCACAGTCGCTTGGCATGAATTTGGAGGGCTCTCCTATATAATGTTTCTGAACTATCCACAAAATCTTGACGCAGAGTCTGGAGAAGATGTATTGCCATCAGAAACTTCTGAATAGTCCCGCCTCAATCGCTTTGCTAGAAGCAGCAAATAGGTTTAGAGGGAACCTAATAGAGCCTCACCTCTACCTACCCACCAAGGATAGATGCGTCTCCTCAGAGCTTCCCACATCCTGGTCTCTACCTGAAACATACAAGCTTGACCCTACCTCAACCTGCAAATCTCTCTTCGTGAGGAAGCCTGACAGAGCACTTGGGGTCCCTCCGGCCCGCCTTACATTTCTCTTGGTTATGTTCCTGACGTCATGCACATATCTGATGTTCCCTTTGTGACGTACGGTTCCCACGGCTATCGATTCTTCGCAGATCTCAGAAGCGACGTATTCCTCCACTTTGATGCCTAGTTCCTGCAGAACCAGGTAACCTAGAGGTGCAGAAGCACCTTAGGTGAGAAAATAATCGGGAGGCCAATTTAGATACCCCCACCCCTGCCCCTGCCCCCAAGAGACGGCATCAACTAAACATCCTTCCCACACGATCCCGCACATACAGCATTCAGATTCCTTCACCCAAGAAAAAAACCCTCACACATGGACAAAAACGCCACACCCAAAGGATCCACTATATTTATGCAGGTAATCCAAGCATCTATTAAGAGTGCAAGAACCATCAGTCGGTTCAAAGTCATGCAGGCAAAGTGTTCACACTCTCTTGCTTTCTCTCTCTCTCTCACATACACACAGTTAGTGTTACTTGAGGAGAAGCAACAAGGAAAACAAATTATGTATAGATGTTTCAGGCTGTGATGGGACAAAAAGCAACCACAGGTAAGCTAGGAACTGAATGGCAGGATGTGAAACAAATAAGGAAATGAACACAGCTGTAGATATGGTATCAAATTAACCAGACTGGCCTTAAAGAAGGAGAATAGAGGCTGTCCAAGTTTGCCACACTTTTGCAGAAAGACGGGCTGAACCTCACTGTGGAAAGGTGCCGTCCTTTGCAGAGATGGCCATGGATTCATCCCTCCTCACCATGACCTAGCAAGGTAGAGTAGCGTTCCTCCCCCCCACCCCCCAAAGAATCATCATCTCACATTGATCCACTTTAACCAACTTTTCCTAACCTACCAACCATTGGCACACACCGCACAAAGAGTCATCATGGTGCAGGCAAAAAGCATCTTCTTGGAACTAATGTTGGGACAGCTCAATGGTGGGAGACTGTGGGCTTCACACAGTGTTAAAGTGAACCCTGCAGAACTCCCTGCCACTGGATGAACCTGTGGCTACCAACCTGAACAGATCAGAAAGGGGGCTGAATACCTTCGCAGGAGGTTTGGGCCAACAGTGGAGACCCAGTCAGGATGGCTATAACCAGGCCCCCAGTGCTAAAGGCAGTTTTGGTCTCCCTGTGCCAGTTGCGGGGGATGTGAGCAAGAGGATGCAGTTGGCTTCCCACATAAGTCTCATTGGCAACTGCATGGACAAAAGGGTGGATTAGAGAAGCCTTCGGGCCCAAGGGAGAGCCAGGCCCCTTCGGTATGACGTTCATTCAGCCACTTGCCTCATTACATCTCTGACTGGAATTAATGCATTGAATGAATCCATGTAACTAGCTGATGGAAGTCCCAAAATATAGGAAACTGAATTCTGGACCCATGGCACACCCCAGCCACAGCTAAGTGGCACACAACTCCTAGTGTGGTCTCCAGAAGTTCATGGCCCTCAAACCCATAGAAATACTGACTAGTAAGGAGAATCTATTCAGAGTTAGCTAAACCTCAGAAGTGTGGCTTACCTGTGGCTATGCCATCGAAGAGAGAAAGCACCCGGATTGGCCTCCGCTTTGCTGCTGGGATGGCAGGATAGATTTTTGGAGCCTCCTGTCAAAGAGAAGCAGGAGCAACAGTGAGTTTCTGGGCATCCTTTGCCACCAAGGCCAGGCGCCTCCCTTCCCCACTCAGAAAAGGAAGACGCTTCAGGCCACAACGAATGGACTCAGGCGAGCTCTCCTTTCTCTGCCTCTTGCACGTCTACCTCACCAGCAAGCCCCAGGGAGGAGGAAGGGGTGGGTGAGCAATTTGCTCCCTTTCTTATTTCATCAGGAGAGAGAGAGAAATAGAGTGACCCAGTTCCAAGGTTTCTCAGCGTCCCAGTTCACTCAGCCTTGTGGGGTCTCTACCAAGCTACCTTTGGGGGTCTAGCCAGGGGCCTTCACCACCATCAGGCTGGTTTTTTTGACTGCTCTTCATCCCAAGGAAATGGGAAACTATCCCACAGCTGGAAGACCATTGAGCACCCCAGCATGTAAGGATGTAGGAGAGCTATGCTTGGGAGCCCATGACATGGGGGTGTCTTCTTTCAGGAAGGAAGGAAGGATTTCTATGATTTCCCTTCTACTTTGGGGTTGAAAAGTTTTAGAAAAAGGATTAATGGATGATCGGAGAACTGGAAACCAAGCCCTAGGATAGGGTGGACAAACTTTCCATGCCACGGGCCAGACCACACCTCCCAGACAGCTGTGTGGGCTGGAGGCATGGTTTCTCCCGCCACTTCCACCATTTCCGGTGGCATCAAGTGCATCAATGGCTCGTTTTTACTGCCTCCACTGCTTCCTGTGGCAGCAGGAGGGTGGCATGTTTTTGCCATGTTTTTTGGTGTTTTGCCATACTTTCGTCACTTCCAGTGCATTTTCAGTGCTTCCACTGGTGTTAGTGGCGGCGGCTTCAGAATCCTCACCACAGGCCAGATTAACCAGTGCCACGGGCTGGCCCACAGGCTGTAGTTTGACTACCCCTGCCTCTAGGAGGAAAGACTGAATGACCTGGGCATATTTAGCCTTGAGGAAGGAGACTAAGAGGGGATATGATGATAGCAGCACTCTGAAAACCTGAAAGATGGTCATAAAAAGGAAGGGAAGGATCTGTTATTCATCATCCCAGAGAGCAAGATGCATAATAGCAGGGCTCAAACTGCAGGAAGATCTAGGCTGAATGTCAGGAAAAACCTCTGAGTCGTGAGAGGAGTAAGGCAGTGGAACCCACTCTGGCCTCAAGGAGGTGGTGCGTGCTCCAACACTGGAAGCATTCCAGAGAGAACTGGACCACCCTACCTATCAGATTTGCTTTGACTCAGATTCCTGCCTTGAGCAAAGGGGTTGGAGGCAATGGCCTCATGGGGACCCTTCCCACTCTGTGATTCTAAGAAGGGAGCTCCCTCAGGCAGGTGGAAGGGAAAGACCTGTCCTGCCCATGGAGGACCACTTGGCCAGAAGGAGTCCACACAGCGGACTCTTAACGCCAGTGGAACTTCTGCTCTCCCAATCCAGGAGGAATTGCATGGCTGGGAAGCAAGAAGGCAGAAGCCTCCTTTCCCCATCATTTCTTCTCAGGTCCAGCCTCCCCCACCCCCAACCAGGTACCCAGAAATGGCCCACCTTAGACTAAAGGATGAAGATCAGCAACTTCAGAGATGCTGGAGAAAAGAGAAATATTTGAAGTGGTTGCCGTGTTAGTCTGCGCAGGCATATCAGAGAGTAAACAAAACAGACAAAACAACATTGTGGAACCTTAAAGACTGACTCCACATGGATGAAGTCCATGAAAGCTCACATTTAAATGCAGAGCTCGTCTTTAAGGTCTCACAACATTAAGATACAGACAATGTTTTTGTCTTCCTTTTTTTTTTGCGGTTTTGTTTGTTTCCTCTCTGATTTGGAGAAAAGAGGAAGCTCTGTTTTGTCAGGCAGGAAAGACCTACCAACGGCTCCTACACCTGGAGGAACAGGTGAGCCATTCATTCTCCCCCTCCCCCCAAAACCGGGTCCTCTGCCAGTTCACTTACATACTCCTGTCCTTTCTCGTTGGTGAAGAACTCCTTCAGCCGAGTGGCCCAGTCATGACGGCGCAAGAGCAAGCCGTAGCGCTTCTCTGGCTGGCACATATAACAGCTCCAGGGCTCCTCTTCCCGGGCCGCGTCAGCTGCCCCACGTC
Source organism: Furcifer pardalis (assembly GCA_030440675.1). NCBI lineage: Eukaryota > Metazoa > Chordata > Lepidosauria > Squamata > Chamaeleonidae > Furcifer > Furcifer pardalis. Next base: position 270,171,847 of record CP126891.1, on the reverse strand, counting down.
CCACCAGCGCGTTCAAGCAATCCACACAGAAACAACTAGACAGAAGAGGTGACACAAGCACAGGTTTGTCCACATGTGGAGAGGAGCCAGGACTTGCTAGGGCCAAGGCCTTGGGATGTTGAGTAGCAGGGATTGGGATCCCAAGTGTCACCCCCACCCCAATATTCGTCTTCCCTCTGAGCTTAGTTGCCATCATCCTCACAATATCAGGGGAAGAAACAGGATTTTATCAGGACCAGAATTTTGTTGCAAGAAAAAGGGGGGGAATGAGAAAATACTGAAGCAATGTAATGATTGCCAATTTTATTCCAATGCAAAAATGTTGTGCATCAAAGTCCACATACACGGCCACATACCATAAGACCATGACACAGAATGGGAATAGTAGACAAAGACAAAAACAGAGTGACTGAAGATGCAGGGTTTAAACTGTTGTCCTGCAGCCAAAACACTTTTGAGTTCAATCCTGATGGGATTCAAGATTGAGTCAGTCTTCCATCCTTCCCAGGTGGGTAAAATGAGGAGATAGCATGTTGGGGGCAAAATGCTAATTCCCTTGTGAACTGCCCAGAGGGTTCACTAAGCCCTATGGGGGGCAGCATCTGTCTAAGTCAGTGTTCCCCAACCTTTGGTTTTTGGACGTCAATTCCCAGAGGAAGCCTCAGTCAATTCCCCAAAGCACTGATCAGCCAATGGACTGACTGAGGCTTCTGGGAACGGAAGCTCCCCAGTGGGGCCTGGGAAACACTGACCTCAGTGAAATTGCTATTGCTCTTTGTGGGTGAGATGGACCTGGTATCACAGGAATCCAATGACAGTTGATTCCTGGAACAGAGATCAGAGCTCCAGGTCCCCCCCCCCCCCCCATTTTGATGCAATGTAGCTTAGAATGGTTTGGTCCCCAATGGGTGATTCAGAGTCATTTGATTGATCAGGGTCAGCTCTCTGCTTAGTAAAGGGCCAGCTGTGGGGCTGTAATAATGAGGAGGAGAATGTGTAGCCTGGGCAGGAGGCTTTCTGAGCAGCTGTGTCTCCGGCTGCTACGAGCAACACAAGGCCGCTGAGAAGGACAGCTAAGGTAGTCCAGGATGGGTGCAAGACTAGACAGGAGGGGGCTTCCCACCTGAAGCAACTGGTGTTATCGCAAAGGAGCAGCTCACTCCCCTCGCAGCAAATGGTGCAGTAGGTCTGGTAGCCATCCTCGTCATACATGTAGAAAAGCTCCAGGAAGCGATCCTAAGGAAGGAGAAGACATCTGTCATGCCCTGGACAAGGATGAAAAGCTTGGGCTTTCCAGAGACCGGGTTAAGCACCCAAAACTCATCAGCGCTATTGGAGATGGGGTCCACTGCTAGGGGAGAAGCAAGGCGGAATCGTCCCCCATCTTGTGGTCCCTTTCTATGCCTCAAATACACCGACTGCGGTGGCTTAGTGGTTAAGATGCTGAGCTTGACACCTGGAAGGTCGGCAGGTCAGAAGTTCGAGACCCGAGTGCCGCATGACACAGTGAGCTCCCATCTCTATCCCAGCTCCTGCTAACCTAGCAGTCTGAAAGCAAAAAATGGCAAGGAGATAAATAGGTACCACTTCGGTGGGAAGCTAAACAGCCACTACCACTTCCCTGCTTATTGACCTGCCGTGGATGAAGAAGGGGTCATGCCTGTCCTTTCCCACATCCAGCCAGTGCAGCACCCGGGAAAGTCATGGATGGCCGTGTGCATCTGCCGCTTTGGCTTTTGCCGCCGTCCTTTTCTCCTCCACCTGTCTTGGCATGTCCCTAATGCCACTCCATAGCAAGGCGGATGCTGTAAGCCTTCTTACAATATCCGCCCTGCTATGGAGCACAGTTAGGGACATGGCAAGCCAGGCAGAGGAGAAAAGGACAGTGGCAACAGCAGCAGTGGGAAGAAAGGCACAGGCTGGATGGAATGGCACCGCCGGTCGTAGATTGAGAACCCCTGCTCTAGAACATCCAGCATCTCACCTGGCAAGTCTCACAAAGGCCTCCTTCAAAGAGCGGGTGGGGAGTTACAGGATCCTTCCTCCCACACGATAAACAGTTTTCTGTTCAAGAAAAAATATAGCAAGTCAGGCAGCCATAAAACAGTATTGCTTCCTCAAGGCAGTCATTCCCAGTGGGAAGTGCCCTTTGGAGAAGAGTGAGAGGGCAATTCACACCGTGAGGCATGCTTTGGATGTCCAGGGAATTTTACCTTCCAGGCTCTTCTTGTTATTCCGTACATCAGACGACATTCGCTCTGGAAAGAAAGTGGCCAAACCTCAGCAAAGGGACTGAGCACCTGCTCCCACCTGCTGAGGACCTCGGAGTGCCCTCCTGTACAGAACCAAGGGGTGCCAAGGGCACCTGTAACTCCTCACTGCACTGCATGACCCTCCCCTTTGGAGAGGTCAGTGTGGAAACCAGCAGATGGGTGGACTCACAGAGACAGTCCAGAAAGGAACCAAGGAGGGCCAGTTTCTCCTTTCCACACAGTCCAGTGGCACAGCTTGTCCTGGGCTGAACCAATTCAAACCCAGGTAGGAGGGTTTGAATACACTTATATTTAAGGGGGGGATGGGTGTGTGGAGGCGTAGTGGTTAATATGCTGAATTGCTGATCAAATGGTCAGCAGGTCAGCAATTCAAAACCTGAGTGGTGCATCATGGGAGTCTCTCCCAGCTCCTGCAAACCTAGCAGTCTGAAAGCAAGAAATTGCAGATATATAGGTACCACTTTGAAAGGAAAGGGAACAGCGTTCCATGCACTTTGATGCCTAGTCATGCCTGCCACATGACCATGAAAACATCTACAGACACACACAGTGCTGGCTTTCAAACAAGGGTGACATTTGCCACCTTTACTACACTTAGAAAAGCAACTCCCTCTTCCTGCATGTCTATCAACTGCACCTCTAGAATGCAAAAATCCCTGAACTCCCAACGAGTGCGTTGGACTCCCAAATTCTACTCTCCCCCCCCCCCCCAAGAAAAAGGGAAAATGTTGGCTGAGGGTTCTTTGGAGGATGGGGAGGGGAGAGAGAGGCCCAGCTTTGAATGATGCTCATGTCAAAGGATTCCTTTCATTGGGAAACCTAGTATGGCAATGGCACCAAGAGACCCACGCAGAGGCTACCTCTGCCTCGGTTCTCCTCTGCCTGCTCTTTGCTGCTGCCATTGCAGACATTTGCCTTGAGCCGCTTGGGTGAAGTGGCCTGTTCGGAGGCGACTGGTTCTTCCTTGATGGTCTCCTGGAAGTCTGCGCTTCCTACAAGAGAAAAGTAAACATTTGCACAAAAGGTCACAGGCACGGCCTGCATAGATCACAGTCCAGATCTCCCTTGCTTGGAAACCATTAGTGTCTGACTCTAGGGCCCGGATGGCCAACCTTGGCACTCCAGCTGCTCTTGGACTTCAATTCACAGAAGCCCAAGTCCCTGTGAATCCACACCAATGGGTTTACTGTGTGTACATCCAAGAACAACTAGAGTGCCAAGGTTCACCATCACTGACCTAAGGGGCCAGTGCTCATCTCCGTTTACAGCCAAAGAGCCCGCACTGACTTCAAGGTGTGCAAGTGTGAAACCTGCCTTTCTAGGTGAAATCTAGACTCCCACCAGATACTCCTGGGAATAATCTGGCAGGGGGGGGGGATGGAGAATCCCACCTTGAAGATGGACAGCAGGGACACAAGCCGGGAAAACTGGACAGGATGGTTGAGAAGACAGAACTGGGACAAAGAAAGAGAACTGTGGCTGTCAACTGCAGCTCCCTGGAGAAAAGTGTTTTTGAGAGAGTAAAAAATAAAATTGAAAGCGAGGTGGTGCAAAGGTTTTGCAAAGACGCAAAAGAGATTTCAGAGCAGGAAGAACCAGGGGAAAGCTAACTAGGGGAGACTGTAGTGGCTTAGTAGCCAAGGCGCAGAACTTGACTAGAAGGTCAGCAGTTTGAGACCTGAGTGCTGTGTGTTGGAGTGAGTACCTGTCATCTCTCACAGCTCCTGCCAACCCAGCAATTCAAAAGCAAGAAATTGCAAGTAAATAGGTACCACTTCAGCGGGAAAGGTAACAGCATTCCACGTGCTCTAGCATTTTGTCATGCCTGCCACATAACCACAGAAACATCTGCAGAGGCAGATGACTCCTTGCCTGAAAACGGAGATAAGCAAGGGCAACCTTTAACTAGGGTAACGAAGTAGAATTAAAAAGGCCAGTGTGACAAGTCTGAAGTGGGGCCTGAGGAGCTGGCAATGCGGAACACATTTCCGGCCCTCCCAACTTCATACTCTGCCAAACTCAGACTTTCCCCACCTTCCTGACCCACCAAAGCCGGTTTCCTACCTGAGGTCTTGGGTGGCTTCAGTCCTTTGCGTCCCATGGGCTTAAAGCCTCCGAGAGCCCAATCCACCATGGGCTTCAGCTTCTCCTCCAGGGAATCCCCTGAGGCACTTGTGAAAACCTTCCCAGCTCGGCTGCTGGCAACCTGAAAAGGGGGGGGGGGGAGGGAAGCTTTAGACCCAGAGCCACAGCCACTCCACTTCTATCCTGCCCCAGAGCGCCCAGAGCCCTCGATGGGCAGTTCACAAGCTAATTAGCACTTTGCGCCCGGTATGCTGGGGACTCATTTTACCGGCCTTGGAAGGATGGATAGCTGAGCCCAGGTCAGGATTGAACTTACAACCTTTTGGTTGCAGTACAACAGCTTAACCACTGTGCTCAGGATAAAAGTGTCATAGCAAAGCATATTCCTAGGGCCGTGATGGCAAACCTTGGCACTCCAGATGTTCTTGGACTTCAATTCCCAGAAGCCCCTGTGAATCCACACAAATGGGTTTACTGCGATTCATCTGCCCCGTGCCACCCTCGTCACTCCTGGAAACGGAAGTAAAACACGTCCGTACGGTTAAGGTTCTTCCAGGTTAACCCTTCCTCCCTACGGGTGTGTTTTACTTCTGCTTCCAGGAGCAATGAGCCCAGTGCAGGCCGGATGAATCGCAGTAAACCCATTCGTGTGGATTCACGGGGGCTTCTGGGAATTGAAGTCCAAAAACATCGGGAGTGCCAAGGCTTGCCATCATGGCCCTAGGGAAAAATTCCTTTCTTGCATTAAATGTCCCCAAGTGGCCACAAGAACTGGAGGACTAAATTTACTAGCGTCCAGAAGAATATATTCTCTAAACTCTGCTACCTGCTGTGCAAAATGCCTTACGCAAGATTTAACTTCCTCCCTGCCCAAAAATGATTGTGGAAGGTAAGAGAGCTGCTGAAGCCAAAAGTTGAACCCAGAACCACAGAATGGCAGGGTTGGAGCAGGGGCTTTTTAGCCCATTGTGTCCAGCCCCCTGCCCAATGCAAGAATCCGAATCAAAACAGACCTGACAGAGGGTTGTCCAATTCTCTTGAATGCTTCCAGTGTTGGAGCACTCTCACCACCTCTCAAGGCAGTGGGTTCCACTGTTGTACTGCTCTAACTGTTAAGAAGTCTCTCCTGATATCTGGCTTCCTTTAGTTTGAGCCCATTATTACATCTCCTACACCAGTGATGGTGAACCTTGGCACTCCAGCTGCTCTTGGACTTCAATTCCCAGAAGCCCAAGTCCCTGTGAATTCACACGAATGCACAGTACACCAATGCCAAGGGGTTCACCATCATGGTCATACACTCTGGGATGACTGAGAACAGATTCTGCCCTCCCTTTACATGATAATCTTTCAGATATTCGAAGAGTGCTACCATCATCCTATCCCCCCCAGTCTCCTTTTCCCAAGGCTAAACAGGCCCAGTTCATTCAGTCTTTTCTCCTAGGACCATGATGGCAAACCTTGGCACTCCAGATGTTCTTGGACTTCAATTCCCAGAAGCCCAAGTAAAGCTCCCATTCAACCTCCAGGCCCCGTCACTGGCTCCCGGAGGCCGATAAATGGATGCTGCCCACGGGCAGTGAGACGAAGCTCCCGCCATCCTCTGGGCTTCAGCATCGACATCCGGAGGGGAGAAATTGCCAGCAGCTGCGGGTGGAGGAGGGACGCTGTATGTATGTCTGATACTTGATTAACTGTACTGCTACATTGCATTATTTGCTTGTATTGCTACATTGTATTGCTCATACCATTGCATTGTTGCTTCTTGTTATATTTTACTGTATTATATTGAAACATACAGTAATACCGGATAACGTTTACCTCGGATAACGCTAAAATCGGATAACGTTAAGCAATCTGGGCAGGAGAACTGGATCGAATAACGTTAAGGTCCAATGGGATGGATTGGATAACAACCGCTAAAGCCTGTGCGGTTGCAATGTATCTCTATGGAGCTTTAACATTATCCGATCCATCCCATAGGATTTTAACATGCATCGGATAACACTAAAACTTGTGGAACCAAGTTTTAGTGTTATCCGAGGTTTTACTGTACTATTGATTGTTCTGTTGTTGTGAGCCACCCTGAGTCAGTTTCTACCGAGTAGGGCAGGATATAAATAAAACAAAAATAAAATAATTGGAAGTCCAAGAGCATCTGGAGTGTCAAGGTTCGCCATCATGGTCCTAGGGCTTGGTTTCCATCCTTCTGATCATCCTTGTTGCCCTTCTCTGGACCTACTGAAATTTGCTTGCATTAGACACCCCTCGCCTTGGCAAATGATTGGGGGGGAGGCGTCATGGGGGGGGGAGGCTCCTGGCCTCTATCCATGTCAAAGACTATTTTACTGGCAATGTGATTCCAGCTCTCTTGGGTGGAGAAGACATGGCCACGGCCACTTCTCTTCCACCGTGTTCCCACCTGCCTTTCCCCCGTTACCTCTAAAACGTGGAGAAGGGCTTGCCGGTAGGAGACCAACTTGTGGAATGTGGTCGGGTTGAAATGCTCCCGGAAGGCCACCAAGCCAACCAGTTTGTCTGCCGAGACCTGCAGCGGGAAGAACAGTTGCTTAATTACGAAATGGGGGCAGGGGGGTCATTGTCTAAGAGCAAGCCAAATCCTATGGGGAAAACTTCCCACAGTACTGCATCAAAGTGACCCCTCCTTCATCCCAGCAAGACTCACGAGACTTTAAAAATGAAATTAAGCTGCTCCATTCCATGTCAAAGCAGAAAGCGGGAAGCCCTGCTCTTCTTTAGGCCACCAAGGAGGAGGGCATGTAGCGTTAAGAAAGCTCACTTTATATGCAGGCGTTCATCACAGTGTCCTGCTGCAAACATTTTCCTCAAATCCAATCCAATCTCAATGACCTGTGCAAAGCAACCCTGTAAAAGCCGCTGCACGGTTTGGGGCAGGGCGTGAGTTCAAATCCCATCTCAGCCACCCAGGAACTCAAGAGACTATGTTGGCCTTGATGTTCTGTCTCAATGTATGGGTTTCTCTGAGGATGATCTTGATTTTGGAATGCATCGCAGCCTCACCCAAAGGGCCACCTTGAACCCATCCTTTGCCTCAATCTAGCCCAGCCTTTCTTAAGGTGCCCTCCAGATATGCTGGACTACAGATCCCAACATCCACAGCTATCCCATGACCAGCAGTAGAGCCTGATCTAGTACATCTGAAACCAAACTTAGCAGACCGTACGGCACAACATGTTGGGCAAGCAGCAGCAGCAGCATTTAAACCAGGTCGTTCTATTCCGAAGGACTGTCCAGAATGAGTTTTTTTGAAATAGGAGCTGTGTTAGTCTGTGTTTCAAGCATATCAGAGAGTAAACAAAACAAAAGCATTGTAGCACTTTAAGACTAACTTGTTGTATTTTAATGTTTGCTTCCATGGATCACGTTCACTTTATCAGACGTAGGAGTGAGATTTCATGGCATCAATTTATATACATCAAGTACAGAAGAACAGAGTGACTGGTTAGCATAACAGATAAGTATACAAATCAACATGGCTTCATACAACTGGTAATAGCAGGTGTACATGAGGTATATAAATGTATATAAAGGTTTTGTTTATTCTCTGATGTCCAGAATGAGAATCTTTGAAAGTGTAGCATAAATGTTGCCCAAAATCCCCGGGACTCTGTGGGTCATGGCTTTGTGATTCTTCCACCATCACCACCACCACCACTGGGAGAGTCAAGCGCCAGAACTGCAAAAGGAAACCAGGTGTACAAAAATCCCAGATCTGTTTTCCAATGTGACACCTTGACTTTCATGACTTTCCTAGCAAGAAAGTCTGAAAGTAACACCTTGTTCAGATTCCCTGTTTACAACAAAGGAATATGAGTGGGTCAAGTAACACTTACCCTGTCCTTTTCCTTTGTCTAGTTAAACATTTTAAAAAGCAGAAGTAGAAACAAAAAAATGGGAAACAGAACAAAACTTTGTGGCACCTTAACTAGTGAGATATTTCAACATAAGCTTTCATGGATAACCACAAAACTAAACTCTGCACAGACTAATACGGCTGCCTGTTCTAAAATGTCCCTTGGCCATTATTCAGTTCCTTTTCTTTAACTGTTATGACACACACACACACACACACACACACACACACACACACACACACACACACACACACACACACACACACACACACACACACACACACACACACACACACACACACACACACACACACACACACACACACACACACACCAACATGGAAGACTATAGCAGGGGTGCCTGGTCAAGTGGTTCCTCCCACTGGAAGCAGAAGTAAAATGCACCTTGCAATCTGTTTTGCAACAGGATGAGATAGATTTTAAGCTGCCATTTTCTCAGCTTACACCAGGAATGCCCAAACTACGGCCCACGGGCCAGATCCACCCCCCAATGCCAATTCATCCAGCCTATGCCACAAGCTGGATGAATTGGCATTGGGGGCCAGATCTGGCCTATGGTCCATAGTCTGGGCACTCCTGGACTATGGTCATCCCAGCAGGCACTCAGCATGGACCAAAAACAGTTTGGGGTCACATGAGGTCACCAGCCGCCCACTGGCTTGGCTTGGCCTCCCCTCTCCTCACCTCTGAAAACTTTCCGTCACCAAACCACTTGACCCAGCGCATGCCAGGACCTGCTTGTCGGTTGTAAGTAGCATTCCACGGTTCCACGATGGCAGGCCACCAAGCAAAGCCCCGGATCTTGCCCCATACAAGCTCCCCGGTTTTAAAATCCTCCCACTCCTGTAAGCCAAATGAGACAAAGATAAGCAAGCAGAAAGAAATGCAGACTCTACTGGTCTACTGATTTATTTTTTAAAAAAATTGGGGGGGGGCAGTTCTACAAAGTTTTCACAGGTTACATCAAGAATCTCCTTGGGAAGGCAATTTTTCTGGGGCTACAATGCGAGCATCCCTTTGTGCTGGTGGTACATGGGGGGAGGGGCACTCTGGAATCTGGATTGGACCCCAACCTCCAGCTCCAATTAAGGCTAGATGGAGCCTATTGGAGCTTGTACATCCAAAGATCAAGGAAACCCTTCCTTGATGTTGATTTTAACTTTGTGAGCCGCCCAGAGTCATTTCAAGTTGGGCGGCTATATAAATTGGACAAAATAAATAGATAAAAATAAATAAAACCCCATCCTTTGGCATGCGGGTGGGGCTCACACCCCCTCAAGTTCCAATTCCCCCCAATTCTTGACAAGGGTCCCCCAAACCACATCACACCAGGTAAGATCAGCAAAGTCACCCCTTCGTGATCTGAACATGTTCCTCACTGCCTGCTTGCTAGAGATCGTCTTCCTAGCTTTTACTTCTTTGAACCCCAGAACCCCAAAAGGCAACCTTAACTTCAGCAACATAACTAGAGGCGCATCAGGGATTAGCAACTACACTTATATCCCACCCCATAGCGCTTGGGGCATTCTTTGGGCGTTTCACAGAGTAATTAGCATTTTTGCCCTCAACATTTACCGAGCTGAGAAGGATTGAAGGCAGAGTTAATCTTGATATCCTCCAGGATTAAACTCACAATGTTTTGGCTGCAGAAAAGCAGTTTAACCCCTAGACCACCAGGGCTCTATAAGGACAGGTTGGTTTTATTTATTTATTTATTTTATTAGTCATACTTATCAACCGCCCTCCTCACTGAGGTGACCCAGGGTGGCTCACAATTCATTAAAAAATAAAAAAAAAACACTGTTAAAAATATTCCTTAAAAAACCCTCGATTTAAAACTTTACAATCAAAATCTGGTTACCTTTCTTTATTCATGTCAGATGCACCACCAGAATATAGTAACAAAATAAAAAGCTAAAATTAACACACCTAAAAACAAAATAGAATTTAAAAGGACTAGATGACATCTGCCCAATATTGGGCCCCATCAACAGCATTTCCTTTTGCCAACCTAAGGTATAGGGGTTGTTTTTAGGTATCCTGTGACCAATCTTGATATTTCATTTAGGGCCACATCCACCTGCCCTGCATGCTTTGATCTGCACCGTGGTCCCTGTTCTTCCATGGCCAGCAAACACCTGAGGCCTATTCCTTCTTACCCGGTAGTCTCCGGCACATCTCACTGACCCTCCATGGTGCCATCCATTTGGGGTCCCGGTTGGACTGGAGTCGATGGGTTTGTCCTCTGAGAAATCGATTGGGACATTGGCAGAAATCCTCCTGGAATACTGGGTGAGGAAGGACGGAGAAGTGAACGTCCACCAGAACCCAAGTTGGAGAGACTCCAACAGGAACGGAGGAACAGGAGACGATGGTGACCAAAACACATCACCCTTCCATGTTCTGTCCCAAAAACTAAACTAACACACCATCCCATTTCCCCTTGACATCTTCATGAGGACTAGCATCATTGGTTCTAGCCTACACAGAAGCTAGCAAAAAGAAGAGGGGACTGGACTGGCCTCCAATGCAAAGAGGAATCACCCAACTCATCTCTTCAGTTGGGAGGAGAAAGCCAAGCTGTAATGACACAGCAGCTGGGAGAAAGAAGACAAGCCTAAGGATACTTGCTATGACATATAAGCTAAACCTGCACTAGTAAAGGTCAGGGTCTTCCTTTGCTCAAAAGCCAGTCCTATCCTATTCTAGGGGTTTTTGTGCTCACATCTGTTTACAGCCAAAAAGCCAGCACTGTCTGCATCTGCAAACATTTCCATGGTCACCTGGCAGGCATGGCTAGACTCCGGGCCACATGGAATGCTATTACCTTTCCACCAAAGTGGTCCCTATTTATCTACTTGGAATTTCTTGCAATTTTGAACTGATAGGTTGGCAGGAGTTGGGACAAATGACAGGAGCTCCCTCTGTGGTGCAGCACTTGGGTCTCGAACTGTTGACCTGCTGACCTTCCAGTCACCAAGCTCAGCATCTTCATAACTGAGCCACTGTAGCCCTGTAAACCTACACTTCCTCCTGGGAAAGTCCCAGTGGGGTTTTGATACCTTAACAAACACAAGGTTGAGACCTTTCTTTGGAAGGCTATGCCATTAACCCCATGGCAAATAACCCCATGGCTGGACAACGTGGGGCACCAGACTTCCTAAAAGGCACCCGAGCTCCCAATCAACCTTGCAAGGAGCCTTACCCGGATCTTGTGCCGCTCCTTGAAGCTCTCCACACTCTCCATGTCATCTTTCGACTTCTGAGAGTCTGGTCCTGCCTGGAAGACGATGCGGGGAGAGGGTTTCTGTCGCAAACTGTTCTCCCAGCCAGCGTTTCCACGAGTCCTTACCTGGGAACCCAAAAGAACAGGAGAAAGACGACGGCGTGTCTTCTCCTACAGTCGTGGCATGCAGGGTCAGAACCCCAGGACCTTCCCAGTGGAAGCAACATGAACATCCTTGACAGGCTCCCATCTTCCTCTGTGGGAACACCTGTACTTCCCAATTACTACAACACTTTTTTGGGAGGGGGTGCAAACTGCACAGAGGAAGAGATTAAAACCACCCCATTCATTAGAGGCGGAAGAAAAAGGTCAGGGTCTCTAAGGTGACCCCCACTCTTTCCACCCCAGAACATGCCCCCACTCGACAAAATTCCAGAAAAATATGAGGGGGCAGAGAAAGAACATATAATTGGCTAAAGATCTGCTTCTATTTATTTGGGGATATTAAATGATACATAATGATTCCACCCTTCTTTGATTCTGAATATTGGTTATCCTCATAGAGATCAGCCATGAAGATTGTCTTGGGAACCATATAATGCAGTGGCCTTCCATTTGCCTTCCACACAGCAGTGTGACACCCGTAGTACCACTGATCCAGTTCCGTGAGCCACTTTCTGGTCCTGAGCCCTTTTGGCATGCAAAGTCCTCATCATCAGCCCCAGGCCAGGATGGATGAAGCTGCTGCCTTCCATCAAGATGGACTCAAGTTGGATTTAATCCATTTGGGGACCATCACCCTTCCCCCATCGACTTTGGCACCTAAGGCCGTGATTCATCAGGGTGGTCAGGTTGGTTAACCACCGCCTGACACTCAGTGTTGAGTCACTGATAATATGGTCTACTCTAATACCATAGCAAGGTAACCTGGCCAGACTCTTATCTGTTTATTTGTGGATGTTAAATCATACATAAAGATTCTATGCCCTATTTCATTGATACATTCTGACCCTGATGTTGCATTTAGAGCACATAGTTTTGCAGGATAAACTGCTGCATAATGGAAACACAGCAAAAGGGAAAAAAGACCCCAACAAAACCTCCCCTAACTTCCAAAAATGTCCGCATGGTCTCCTCTCTGCTCCTACATTTATTTATGGGAAATCTTCTGTAAAGTATGAATGACTTTCAACTGTTTGTGAGCTAACCTTCCGGTCCCTATGAAATTTGAGATAGGAATTCAGAAACATTCCCAATCTCTGAATATAATTTTGCACGTGTAAAAGATCAAGACTAACATTAAGTGGGGTAGGGTAAATAAATCTAGTAAGCAAACCAACAAAGGAATAAAATTACAAACATTCTATTAAGAAAGGAATGGATTACAGTGCCTGGCGTGAGTAACAACGTACCTCCTGCCCTTCCTTTGGTTTTTCCTCAGCCTTGTTCTCCTCCTTTGCCACTTGAGGTGGTTTTTCCGGCTCTTCAACATCTGCACAAAAGAAAATATTGCCTGGAGTCAATTAAGTCAGTAGCAAGGCTTGACCCATCCCTATCCAGAAGTCCATCTGAGGGGGAAACACAGATTTTGGGAAGCTCCTCATTCGCAGGAATGCAGGAAGCTGCTGTGCAAAGAACCAGAGCATAACTCAATCTAGTTGTAAATGACCCATTGATTTCCATGTCCAATGAACATGCACAGCTACTTGAGATCTCCAGTACCAGAAATGTATAAATGTATTTCCATGATATCCACGCTTATGTTTGATGAAGTGGACTTGATCCATGAAAGTTCACATTAAAATACAGGAGTTTGTCTTTAAGGTGCCACAGGATTTTTTGTCTTTTTGTTTACCTAGGGTTGACACTGGCTGGCAGCAGCTCTTGGCGCCTGGAGGGAGGAACCTAGTTGGGGACTGATTGGAGAGGACTTCTCCATACAAAGCGGGGAGCTCAGCCCCTGAGCTGGACACATTCATCTCACGTTCACCTAAGGCAGTTGATTCACAGCGGGCATCAAGATGGGGCCAAAGGAGAATCTGGCGAGGTTTGTAGTACAACCCAGCAATGCAGTGGGTGGAAGCACAATAACCACAGAGACAGAAATAAACTAAACTAAAGGAAGGGGTTTATATTTTCTGTCCCCAAGTAACCAATTGGAAAGTTTCCTATTGTATTAAAAGGCTTTTCATTTTCTGGCCTCCCTCTTGTTTGTTTGTTTTGCTTTTCAAAGAAGAAAGATGTCTCCATCTTGCCGGCCACATGGCAGACTTAAAAAAACCAAAAGATTTTACTTTAACTGTACTTCTTTCTAAAGAAACACAATCTCACCAAGAATCCTGAGCACATATATATTTCTCTGATCCAATTGTGAGTAAACAATATTTTGTTCTTTCTCTAAGCATTTAGTGCAAGTATATTCCGGCCCATGGTGGGGAGAGATTTTACCTGGACGGGCCCCCGCTGCTCAAGGCCCACACCTTAAAGGGAAACGCCACCTCGGCATTTTCCGCTTCGCTTCCTCTCGCCAGTCTCTGCTCTGCTCCATGGGAGAAATCCAGAAGCACTTCGGGCACCTTCTCCTGAAGCTGCCCGAAGAGCTTTGGGCTTTCTCCCACGGAGAAGAGCGGAGACTGGAGAGAGGAAGCGAAGCGGAAAATGCCGAGGTGGCGTTTCCCTTTAAGGTGTGGGCCTTGAGCAGCAGCGTGCACCCGTACGCCCCAGTGAAATCTCTCCCCACCACGGGGCTGAGTATATTCATTGGCTGGGCTAAACAGGGTGAAAGCTTGGAAGAAGTTGCATTCAAACGAAGATTTGCCTAAAAACCTGCCCGGTTTTACTGTGCTGCTGCTACAAAAATCTTCTGGTGCAGGGGTGCCCAAACTTTTCAAGCTGTGGGCCGGTCACATGATCCAGTGGACTGGTCGTGTAATTCAGTGGGCCAGTCACATGGTTCCTCCCACCGGAAGCGGAAATAAAACATGCCTTGTAACCTGATTTACAATAGGAATAGATTTTAAGCTGCCATTTTCTCTGCTTAAACCAAGGATGCCCAAACTACAGCCTATGGGCCAGATCCAGCCACAACACCAATTCATCCGGCCTGTGCCACCTTCGTCGCTCCCAGAAGCGGAAGTAAAATGTGCCCAGGCGTGATCTGGCCCACAGCCCGTGGGAGGAGGTCTGGCCCACAGGCCGTAGTTTAGGCACCCCTGTTCTAGCAACTCCAGCACTGACTGCCCATCTGATGGCCAACACTACAGAGGCCTGATGGCCCATCTCCCATCTCATCAGGCAGATGATAACCCAGAGGGGCTGGCAGAGGCAGAATTCACCACCATCCCTGCAGTCCATGCATGCCAGCTTCCATTTCTGGATGGCTGCAGCTCCTTTGGCTGTCCTTTCAAAAGCAGTATAATCAGAGGGGTTATAAGGCCACCCAGATGTTCTTCTGACCTCAACAGGCTGCCAAGACCTGAGAGTGAATGACCCTTCTGGAGATTCTGCATGGCCAAAGGACAACTCAACTCCCCTCCTGTGTGTCCCCCACCCCTTCTTTCCCCTCTGGTACAATCCAACATAATCCTTCAGAACACACCTCTTCGAAGTGTGGAAACACATGGCATGGTCCAGAAGGTGCGGAGACAAGAGGACACCCCAGCCACAGACAGAGGCTCAACTCAGTGAAGGGGCCGGGGAGCAGCTGAGCTTTTTCCTCTCTGTCTCCCACACATGTACACAGCAAGTTTACCTGTTTTCTTCCGTTTTCTTTTGATGTCCAAGATGGGGCTGGACTGGTCCTCAGCCGAATCGCTGCAGTTTCCATTGACTAACGCCAGTCTTTCTTCATTGCCCGTCTCCCAACTGACATGCTTTTCCATTTTCATTCTAATCTGAAAGGCAGAAATACAGGACATGCGATCCCCAGGCAACACAAAAATTGTACACATTGGTTAAATAATAATTTCATGTCAGTAATTACTCTGGGTTAAGAGGATTTTTGCTGGAGAAACTCCAGTCAGGGGATGCCTGAATGAGGAGGCTCCTTTCATGTTCCCAAGATTTTTTTTCCCACCCAAGTGGTCTCTGTTTATCTACAGTGGTACCTCGGTTTACGAATTTAATGCATTCTCTGGGACATTTTGTATTGCGAAAAAAATTCGCAAATCAAAATCCAGTTTCCCATAGGAATGCATTGAAAATCAATTAATCTGTTCCAGGTCAGAAAATAAGTCAACAAATCTTTTATCTATTCAAAACTCTTTATAAGGTGCACTTTAAGGGCATAAGTACTGTA
The DNA here is from genome assembly GCA_030440675.1 of Furcifer pardalis. Taxonomy (NCBI): domain Eukaryota; kingdom Metazoa; phylum Chordata; class Lepidosauria; order Squamata; family Chamaeleonidae; genus Furcifer; species Furcifer pardalis. Next base: position 270,156,049 of record CP126891.1, on the reverse strand, counting down.
CAGGGGCATGATTTATCAAGCAATAACATTTCAAACATCCAACTTCAACTTTTAAAAACATCACACACTAACTTTTAAAACATGGCACAGTACACTTCGACTCTACATAAATGACACTTCAACAGGGAAAGCATGTCAAACTTCAACTGTTCAATGTTTAAAAACCTTTTCAAAACAATTTCAACACTTTTTGGAAGAGGAGGTGGGTAAGGGTGGCACCATGGCAGCACTAACACAAGCAGGTTCTTCTTCATGTCAAGGCTGTTATAGTAGGAACCTTTTCCCATGGTCTGCTGCCTCTTTTACGCATCCCTCAGAAAGGGGATGTGAGTCTCTGGGCTAGAGCCTTATCTGGGCGGTGGTGCTGTACAAAAGTCTCCATGCCTGGCCACATTGCAGATGCCAGATCTGGCCTTGAACCTGTCGAACCACCCCCTGCTCGCCTTGAAGCCTTCTGCATCGTCAGACGTTCCTGGCTGTTGTTCGAGGAGCTCAGCATGCAAGGCCTTGGCTTTTCCACAGATGATCGCCTCGGTCACTCTGTCCCCCTGCACGCTGCTTCTCTTCAATCCAGAGCAGGAGCACCTTTTCGACCTCCTCCAGAACAGGAGGCCAATGCTTGGGAGACCTTGGTGACTCCCCTGGCTGCATCTCTCCCCCAGTTATCTTCTCTTTCATCTTCAGAATGGTAGCAACTGTAGATACATTCCTTCCATACTCTTTGGCAAGGTCCCTCAATCGCATTCCTCCTTCATGCTTCCTGATGATTTCTTTCTTGACCCCGACCAGAATCTTCTCCTCTTCCTCTTTCCAGCTTCCGCTGCTTTCTTGGGTGCCATGGCACCAGTCATTAAGTGAGCAGAAAATTTAAAAAATGCTTTATGCCCACACCCAGGCTCTCAATGCTCCAGCCTGAGAGCCCCAAGTCTATCCACACAAGCCAATGAACAGCCCAAAGAGATGTCCACGTAAGCTGGCATGGAAGCCACCCCACCATGCAGAACACACAGGAAAGGGCATGCAAATGGCAAAGCTCAGCTTCCCTACCTTTCCACCGCTTGAGAAATGCACCCAAAAAGTCCCAAAACTGTTGCAAAAAAATTCCAGGATGGCTCCAAAACGCGATGCAAAAACCACTCCAACACCTCCATGCTTGATGCCACGTGCTACTACAGACTCCAGCATGTACAGGTGCAGTGCTATAAACCTGCCAGGTACAATGTATCCTGGGGAAACTTGCTTCGTATTGTTAAAAAACTCTTAAACCAAGGCATTATTTCCAATGGATTTTCATTCGTAAACAGAGGTGTTCATAACCCAAGGTGATACTGTGCAGTAATGTACTTGCAATTTCTTACTTTTGAACTGCTAGGTTAGCAACAGCTGGGACAGAGACATAAAGTCACTCTGTCGTGCCGTATCCAGGCCTTGAACTGCCCATTTGCCGGCCTTCCAGCTAACAAGGCAAGCTTCTTAACCACTGAGCGACCACAGTCTTTACACATTGGTTTACCCTGTGATTTGGGACAGGGGTGGTGGTTTGAGGGAATGGGCACTCATTGTCCTTCTGTGCAGATACATACTCCTTAGGACAAGTCTAGGAAGGGAAGGAGAGGAACAGCCAAATAATGAATAAGAAGAGTTAATTTTCATGAGAAAGAAGTCTTACAGTTGAGAACCAACTATTATCACAGTGGAGTAGACAGACGCACAAGAAGAAGAAACAAGCCAATGGAAGAACAGCTTTGTGGCAAGATGTCCCAGTTCAAAGGTCTCCTATTAAAATCTTGAGCACCAAGAATTCTGGTTGCATCCAGAAAGACTCCTCGCAGATGAAGGCAGTAGTTAAGGGGGATTCTAAAGCAGGGCTGCCCAAACGTTTTAGGATGTGGACTGGTCACATGGTTCCTCCCACTGGAAGCGGAAGTAAAACACACCTTGCCATCTGTCTTGCAACAGGATGAAATAGATTTTAGGCTGCCATTTTCTCTGCTTAAAACGGGGGGGGGGGGGACTATGGCGCGTGGGCTGGATATGGCCTTCGACACCAATTCATCTGGCCTATGCCACCCTTGTCACTCCCGGAAGTAGAAGTAAAATGTGCCCAAATGTGGGCCGGATGAATTGGCATCAGGCCAGATCTGACCCACAGGCTGTAGTTTTGGTACCCCTGTTCTAAAGGCTAGAATTGCAAGCCTCCTCGATAACATCCTACAGCACAGGACTGGGAGATCTTGGGCAGGAAAGCCTCTTGAAAGTAGGATGATAGAAGCCCACCATAAGCCACCTCAAACACAACACAGCCTCATCTGTTCTCCCGGGCCAATGCTTGAATGGGAGGTTATCAAAGGTCTCCAGGTAGAGACAGGAAGCCATCCTTCCTGCCAGCCAAAGATGCTGCTAATTGCAGTATGAAATACTAGCCAGGAGAAGCCCCTGGATCTGGTTCAATAATGTATGGGACAGATGCCCATCTTTCTTTAAACCTGCCATTTCCAATCTTAAGAGGGTAAAATCCAAGCAATAGGAGCTCCTGGTCAATAGTTGTTCTGTCCCTATACAGGGCAAGATGAAAACATCTGGATTACTATGGGGTTTCTCAACCTTGGGCCCCCAGGTGTTCTTGGACTTCAATTCCCAGAAGCCCTGATCAGCAGGTGTGCTGACTTGGGTTTCTGGTAACTGAAGCCCAAGAACACCTGGATAGGGCCCAATTTTCATCAGAGCTAGTAGCACATGAGGATGGAAATTGGTGTTTGTGGGAGTCAGTTAAGGGTTAAGTGTGGAACAATGACTCGGGCCTCCTCTTCTAGCCTTCTTGCCCTGACAAGACACAACAGCAGCCCTGGGAACTCTGTTTGTGCAGATGTGGTTGGGCAGGTGTTGGCTGTGTCTGCATCTGGCAACCTTTGTGGCACACACTTACCCAAGTCAACACATCTAGACAAAGGACACTTCTTGGAACAGAGCAGGAGACACACACACATGCACAGTGTTGGGAAACAGGTGTTTGGGAAAACTGGAAAAGACTGTTATTCGGTGAATGCGAGCCACAGGTGGCAGGGAGTGGAAGAGACCAACTTGGTTGTTGCAACAGCTGTGATTGTTCAGCTCACGTCCACCTCTCACCAAGCACACGGGGCACACTGAAAGCTTTGAACCTCTGTCAAAGCAAGCCCCACCTCAAAAGCAGCTTATGGACCCTTGATGTCTTCCACCTGCTCGGTGCAAATGCCAAGTCTCCCAGGCCCCCCAAAAATTAAAAATAAAACTCTTTGCACATCCAGCCCTCCTTCCCTGGCCTCTGTGACAAAGTGACAAACACAACAGGGAGTACAAGGCATCCATTTGTGTCCCAGCAGAGCAAAAACCCTCCGGCAGCTTCTCAAAAATCTCCTGGATTCTGCTCATCTGCTCTCAAAGACGTCGTCTGGTGGGAGCTGCCTGGGCATGTCAGACTCCGCTTCCAAATCCAAAAGGCCTGACCGGCGTTCCAGCAGACAAAATTCACCCTCTGTACTTCCCCCACCAATGCCGCCATGGCCATGGCGCCGAGAGATGTCTCAGGCAGAAGGTGAATGCGTTGAGTTTCAAGGCTCCACTCCTGGCTCCGAATATTTCCCTTTCAACATCTGAGTATGAGGTATACAGCCAGCCACTTCGTTTGGATGTCCATCTAGATCAGGGGTTCCCAACCTAAGGCCCACAGTCCAGATCCAGCTCATGCTGCCATTTCATGCCCCCCCAACCCTCCAAGGGCAATCAAGAAACAAAATGCCTGTCACTTTGAAGCTGTTGGGACAAAATGGCCACCCCCATTGTATAGGCAGGGCAAAATGGCCCTCGAAGCTGACTGAGAGAACATGACCCAGCCCCCAGCTTGGAACCCCTGGTCTAGATAGAGGCCCGCCTGCCATTTACGTTAAAGTGTGACTGACTCGATAGTTCAGTGGTTTAGGGCTCTGGATGGGGAGGGAGAGGTTGGGAGTTCAATTGCCCCATGGTGCCTCCTGGGAGAAGAGCCAGCCTATGTAGCCTTGGGCACAATGCATAAAATGCAACCCTGGAGGGAATAATTCACCACTTCTGTCTATTCTCTACCTAGAAAACCATGGAAAGGGTCTTCCTAAGTCACCAGAATTTACCTGATGGCATTCAGTTACAGTGGTACCTTGGCTTATGAATTTAATGCGTTCTCAGGGACATTTCATATTGCGAAAAGTTTGTAAACTGAAACCAGAACTCACAGCCTCTCCATGCCTGGCCACATTGCAGATGCCAGATCTGGCCTTGAACCTGTCGAACCACCCCCTGCTCGCCTTGAAGCCTTCTGCATCGTCAGACGTTGTTCCTGGCTGTTGGTTGAGGAGCTCAGCATGCAAGGCCTTGGCTTTTCCACAGATGATCGCCTCGGTCACTCTGTCCCCTGCACGCTGCTTCTCTTCAATCCAGAGCAGGAGCACCTTTTCGACCTCCTCCAGAACAGGCGGCCGTTGCTTGGTGACCCTGGTGACTCCTTTGGCTGCATCTCTCCCCATTATCTTCTCTTTCATCATTAGGATGCCACTGATTGTGGATGAACCCTTTCCATACTCTTTGGCAAGGTCAGTCATTCGCATTCCTCCTTCATGCTTCCTGATGATTTCTTTCTTGACCTCGAGCAGAATCATCTCCTTCTTCCTCTTCCCAGCTTCCGCTGCTTTCTTGGGTGCCATGGCACCACAGTCACTAAGTGAGCAGAAATTTTAAGAAATGCTTTACGCCCACACCCAGGCTCTCAATGCTCCAGCCCGAGAGCCCCAAGTCTATCCACACAAGCCAATGAACAGCCCAAAGAGATGTCCACGTAAGCTGGCATGGAAGCCACCCCACCATGCAGAACACACAGGAAAGGGCATGCAAATGGCAAAGCTCAGCTTCCCTACCTTTCCACCGCTTGAGAAATGCACCCAAAAAGTCCCAAAACTGCTGCAAAAAAATTCCAGGATGGCTCCAAAACACGATGCAAAAACCGCTCCAACACCTCCATACTTGATGCCACGTGCTACTACAGACTCCAGCATGTACAGGTGCAGCGCTATAAACCTGCCAGGTACAATGTATCCTGGGGAAACTTGCTTCGTATTGCGAAGCATTATTTTCAATAGATTTTCATTCATAAACTGAAAATTTCGTTAACCGAGGCACTCATAAACAAAGGTACCAATGTATTATGAATGCAGACAACTTATTAATTTATTCCTCTCTCTCTCTTTTCTCCCTTTCTTTTTTTACCCTTAATATTATTTTGGCTGTTTAAAAATGAAACATTAAACACCGCAGAAGCCTCCAATGAACCCAGACAGGCTATCTACCCAATTTCTAGGATTATTTCCACCCAGCCTCCTTTGGGGTCTGGATTCTTCACTTGTTCCTGAGGATATAAGAGGCAGCCTTTAACATCTGCCTATCAGAGGAAATAGGGACTGCAGTGGCTCAAGTAGTTAAGACGCTGACAGGAAGGTGGTAGGTCAGCAGTTCACTACCTGGGTACTGCACGATGAAATGAGCTCCCGTCTCTGTCCCAGCTCCTACCAACCTAGCAGTGTGAAAGCAAGAAATTTCAAGTTGATAAATAGGGACCACTTCAGTGGAATGGTAAATAGCGTTCCATGCACTCTGGTGTTTATGCATGCTTGCCGCATGTCCCTGGAAACCTCTGTTGACGCAGACAGTGCAGGCTCTTCAGCTATGAAGCAGAGATGAGCACTGAACCCTAGAGTCAGATACAAATTTATTATTTATTTATTATTATTTATTAGTTCAAATTTATATTGCCGCCCACTCGCCGTGGCAAGGGCAACCTTTACCTTTATCAGAGGAAATGGTCCTTCGACTAGGAAAGTCCCTCTGCCACTATCTGGTACCTAGGGATGACCTATTGCATGGGGAGTACAACTACCAAATGCTCTTTGGTTACTCATGAATAAGATGACCGTGATCATCTGTTACCGATGCTGGTTGGATTCTCTCGTGAGTAATGCTTTTACTCTTCAGGCACCCTCCTATGAAAAACAAAGAAAGTTGTTCTCTTTCTCCCTCTAGTGTCCACATTTGACACTGCACCTTACAATGTTACTGAAATGGCAAGATTAATGAAGAGGTTAACATAGGGTGTAGGAAGGCAAACCAAATATTGGGATAGTTAACTCAGCTCTTACAACACAAGGTAATACTGACCAGCACAAAGAAGCACCTCACACAAAGCTTATTCATTCCCACCTAATCTTACCAGTGCACAACATGGACACTTACAACAAAACATAAAAGAAAGTTGGTCGCTACGGAAATGAGATGCCTGAGTAAGGCCACTGGAGTAACTAGAAGGGATAAAATCAGGAATGAGGTTACAAGGGAAAGAAATGGTATAAAATCAATCGTGCAACACACCCAGAGACAACAAATAAAGCGGTTTGCCCATCTGGAGAGACTGTCTTGTAATTCAAACTGTACAAGGCTCATGTGGGAAGAGGAGAAGGACAAAGACCATGAGTCAGACATCAAAGAACTATTACAAGAACACCAAATAACACCAGTGGAGGACGACAGAAGTGCTGGAACAAGAACCTTTTATCTCCCTTGACACCTGAAGTGGTATAAAAGAGGAAGTATGGAAGAAGGAAGCTTCAAAATTACAAGACAAAAGGCAAAACAGAACTGTATTTCCTTTGCCACTTACGATTCATAAGTAACAGCGGAAAGAACATCCTGTAAAAATCTATAAACCTGCCACAAAATGCCTTCCTGAAAGTTATCATCCCATCACTGTAAGCAACTATATTACTCACTCCAAGTTACTTCCAGGCTCTGAGCTCTACCACAGACCTGTTTTCCCCCAACCACCTACTCTAGGATGGTTGTGCAGGTCTTCAGTTGCCAGAAAGATTTTAAACTGTAATGTGAGCTTTTGTGGAGTAAGGAACTAAAAGTAACAAAGTTACCTGTATTGAACTAAATTTTTCTAGTAACGAAGGCACAATGAATGTACCTTTTGAAAGTAATGCAAGGAGCAGAAGGCAGGCAGTTTTACTGTTCTAAGGGCCAGAGGTGTGCAATGAAAAAAAATATTGGAAATGATTATTCCAGGTGCTTCAGGCAAGTCTCTGGCCAACCAATCAGTGGTGCGTACGTGTGTATATTATCCCATGGGCCGTAGGTTGCCTACCCCTGCTCTAAGGGCTCTGATCCCCATGAGTACTTCTTATTCTTCCCTTCTCCAACTCCTTCCAGCAGGATCAGAGTCTCCTCCACATTCTCCCCCTTTCCACCCCCAAAGCACAGGGGCTGCCCCTTCTCAGGCTTCCAGCAGAGGATGTGGCCCCATCTCTGCCCCTCTCCCAAATCCCCTTTATTCGCCCTCTGCCTAGAATGAGGTCACTCCCGGAAGGCCCAGAAATGGCAGGAAACGCCTGCTTGTGAGCTGAACCGCAGAACTCTTCCTTCCCCAGGGAGGGCTGGAGGGCTCTAACCACCAGCTGATATCTCACCCAGACACACACCTTGGGAGGCAAAGGTCTCCGTGGAGGAGGGGAAAGAAAGAAGTCTTCCCAGCTCTTGTGAAATGCAAAGAAACCACTTTCTAGATTAAACCAGGTCTCTTTCTCGGACTGAAGGACACACCAAGCACAGGGAAGCCTATTTCCTCCAGAACTAGAGTGAAGGAGGGGGGACAACACCTTCCTCTGTCCTTTGTGTGTGGTGGTGGTGGTGGTGGTGGTGGTGATGTTTCCATAAGGACAAACAGCACACAAACCCACTGCAGAAATGTTCCTTTTCAGAGAAAGGCTCAGGAGTCCTTCTGCATTACACCATATTGCATTCATATTGTGCAGGGCCTCACAACACCCTCCCAACGCAATGATTCTCTCCCACTCCAGCTGCCCTGAGTCCCTCTTACCAAATCCTGGGGTCGTTCACTTTGGTGAGTGACTGGTAGAGAACGAGCTGGAGCACAGCATTCAAAGGACACAAAACATAAACCCCCAGATTCTGTAAGACAGCACCATGGCAGTTAAAGTGGCATCATGCCTTGGCACTCCAGCTGTTCTTGGACTTTAATTCCCAGAAGCCCAAGTCTCTGTGAATCCACATGAATGGGTTTACTGCATGTATGCACATCTTTGGACTTCAGTTCCCAGAAGCCCAAGTCCCTGTGAATCCACACAAATGGTTTACTCCATGGATTCACCAAGGTTCAGCATCAAGGCCCTACAGCATAAATAAGACCCTTAAATACAGCCTGCAAGTCTCCATTTTGACACTCTGAACATCTGCCGATCTGGCCCACGTTTTGGACTTCTAGGTCTCTTAATTATTGCACCTTCTGCTCTGACCAAGAGTTCTGTGGAACCTGAAATCTTGCACACTTTGGCAGCATTCTGGCCGATTTCTCTAAAGAGATTACCCAGATGCACACCTGGATACTTTGCTTCCTCTTGCTCCCCATGTGGCGTCTGTGTGCTGTCCTTTGCTTTCTAAACAGAAGCCCAGACGGGGCTGTACATGGCGGGCAAGCAACCAGCCCAGAGCTGCAAAGGGAGGCTGGATTCATGGCTTGCTGGCCAGCCATGCACGGTGACCCTGAGCTGCTTGTTGATTGTGTAAAGCGCCTCCCGGCTCTTTCAGCCACGCCCACATGACCAGACTCTGCCCATGCCTCGAGGATTTTGCAAAGGCATGACTGAACTTTTGCAACTGCCCAGGAAGCTGCAAGGACTCTGGGAACAGTCTCCCCCGCAAAAGTAACTTTTTCAAGCAATAACCCCAGCCCTGCTTTTAGACATTTACAAGAGTGGTACATGGCTAGATTTGGGAGGGATAACAAGCACTGTTGCAAACTGTAGAAACCTCTTCTCCCATCTCTTACATAGGGCACCCCTGCAAGATGAAACAACTGCACCCCAGATGGTGGGCACAAACTGTGCAGGGCAGGGCACAAGACTTCAACATCTCCTAGCCTGAAAAATGGCCTTCTCACTCTGCTAAAAAACTGACAGAAGCCATAAACCCGTGATGGCAAACCTTGGCACTCCAGGTGTTCTTGGACTTCAATTCCCAGAAGCCCGGGTCTCTGTGAGTCCACATGAATGGGTTACGGCATGTACAACCTTGGCACTTGAGGTGTTCTTGGACTTCAATTCCCAGAAGCCCAAGTCTCTGTGAATCCACATGAATGAGTTTACTGCACGTACATTTCTGGGAATTGAAGTCCAAGAACACATGGAATGCCAAGGTTTGCCATCACTGCCATAGACCCCATGACCAGATGACTCGCTTCTAAACTACTTCCAAAGAAGTGCTTTTTAGTGGCACAATTTGCTTGATTGTTTATTCTAAAATAAAAAGGCCTTCTGGATTGGTACTCATTTCTCAACCCTGAAGTCTTGAGTTCTCGGGCAAAGGTGGGCTCTCAGTCAGATAAGCAAAGGTAAGCCAGACGTGGCATGCAGATGTGGCAAATTTTTTAACCAAAATGGCAACCGCTTGGGACCCCTCCCTCCCCTCCCCTCCCCCACAGCCTCAATCTTTTCAAGTCAAGCTCTTAATTGTTTTCCAAACATTCTTCTCCTCCCTTGCCCCAATACCAAAAACAATTTAAGTGCAAAATCAGAGCTTTAGGTATCCCACTACTTTACACCACAGCAGTTCGGTTATGAATAAGCATGCTCTAGCTCAATTGAGAACATGGCTCTAAGGGTCGAACATTACTGTCCAACAGAACATTGGCAAACTTGTGCATTCATTGATGGCTCCACTCATGTTACTACTATTCGTCCTCATTGCTTAAGGTTAACGAATGCAAATAATTTTGCAGCAGATCACTGGGCATACCTGTGGCTAAGAGCATGCATTGTACACATAGGTGCATTCCAAACACCACAAGCCACCCAGAAGAAAATCTTGTATGGAACTCAGCAATGATTCCTCAGTGGGATGTGATTTAAGGACAGGGAAACCCCTCCCAGTGGGGCCAAATGCTTGCATTTGCTATCCTACCAGAATACTGTCTCAAGATGTGAGTCACCCAATTGGTCTGGCAATGAGTGCTGGCTGGGGAAGGACCTGGTTGGGGAGGAGGCCGACCTGGCTGGACAGAAGAAGACCCCCATGGGCATGGGCATGTTTCAGGCTAATGGACTGCCCAAAAGACTTGTTCAGGGAAGCAGGGCTTTGGGGAAAGGAGGTTTCCCGGAAGAAGGCATCCCTACACACGTGGCAAAGTTGCCCACCTTCTCCCCCTCCCCACGCTCCAGCACCCAGGAGGAGGCTCCAAAAACCTGGAATCCCAGCAAGCTCTCGGCGGGGGGGCTGCGGAAAGGAAAGGGCCCCCGAGGAGGAGGAGGAGGAGGAAGAGACCCACTGAATCTTGGAGACTTCCCAGGCGCCCCAAAAATGGTTGGCCGGTTTGGAAGCGCAGGAAATCCCCCGGCCCTTTGTTCTGCTGCGCGGCTCAGGGACAGGAGCAGGGGGGGGCAAGGCAGGCAAGGAGCCCACACACCCGGGCGTCGGCTAGCCCAGGATGATGGGACGCGGAGTCTAGCGCGTCTGGTTAGGATCCGGAGAGCGTAGGCGAGCGCCAGCCCCGCAGACAGGCGTGGAGAGGAGACACCGACTGACCGGGGCAAGAAGCGAAGGGAAGCGGCCTACCTTGCAGGGCCGGCTTGAGGGTGAGCGGGGGGAGGGGTCTTGCCGGAGCCGCCCCGCAGCCAGGAGAAGGCCGGCGTCCCTGCCCCGCAGGGAAAGGGAAACCCTACACACAGGATCGGTCTGCGCCTTCCGCCCCGCGGGACGGGCTGGGCGCCTGCGAGCGTGGGGGCTCCCTCCGTCGCCCCCCGCCTCAAACCTGAGTGCGCGCCCGTCTCCCGCTCACCTTTCCAGCGCCCGCCTGTGCGCGATCGCTGCCTGCCTGCCTGCCTGCCCACGGGTGGCTCCGGCTCGGCTCGGCTCGACTCTGGCCCGGGCTGCGAGGCGCGCCTGCTCTCCTGCCGCTTTTTTCCCGGGTCTGCAATCGGAAACTGACAAGCCTCTGCGCTGGGCAATCCCTCCCCCTCGGGGGACGCGGGGGGGGGGCAGGGGATCCGGCGCCAAGCACGCCCCCGCCCAGCCCCCTCCCTCCCTCCGCCCGCGGGCTCCGATCGCCCTGCCTAATCCTTGCCCTCCGGGGCGGGACCAGAGGAGGAGGAGGAGGCCGTCCAGGTGGATGAGCGCAGGGCAGGGCAGGGAAGGGAGGAGGGAGGGGCCCTTGGCGATCGCCCCCCACCCCACACGCACACACTCCGTCCCCGAAGGGCAGCCTCCTCGACCTTCCCCAGGCCTCGCCGCCCGCCCACCCCCACCCCACGTGCCCCTCCGGGCCTCCCCCACGTGGAAGAAGAAGACTTCGGGCTGGGCGCACGCGGGAAAGAGCTGGGGGGCAGGGGGGGAGTGGATCGGGAAGCCACCACTTCTCTTCCACGCTCGGGGGGGGGGGGGGCCGGAGGAACAGGACTGACCCCCTCCCTCCACTTCGAAGGGGAACTGACCCCGCAGAAATTCTCCGACCCAACCTCGAAACTTCAGCTGTTTCCCCAGCGTAGCCCCCCCACCCCCGGTGAAAAGTTGTCCACTGGAAGAAAAGTTGCCCAAGTCCTGGAAGTCACTCTTCCTCAGGCAAAGATAAATTGGCAGGGTGTGACCCTGTCGTAATCCCCAGGGAGTCTGGGGACGGCCATCCAAAAAAGAAATACTGTATGGTCATTTTCCAAACTCTGAAATCCATCCCATTTGATTTATAGAATCATAACACCCTAGAACTATGATGGCCAACCTTGGCACTCCAGATGTTCTTGGACTTCAATTCCCAGAAGCCCAAGTCTCTAAATCCACATGAATGTGTTCTGGAGTGCCAGGGTTGGCCATCATGGCCCTAGAACCACAGCATTGGAAGGGCCCTTTTTGGCCATCGAGGAGTCCAACCCTCCGCACTCAAGGCAGGAATCGTTCATCCCCAAACTGACCTGCACAACAACAGCACAAGGAAACAAAGCAGGGGTTTGCTACCCAGCAGCATCGGTGGGATGACTGGGTGGCAGTGTCATCCAGTGCATGCAACCATTTGAGGCATGTAAAAGGACAGGTCTCTGGCCTCAAGGAGCTTGCAATCTAAAATTTCCCAGAAAAAAGGGAACTGTCAATGGGGAAACTATGTGGCTGTTCTTAAAAATAAGTGAACTGGTGCAGTCACTGCCCCCCAAATAATGGGATAGATCTAGGAATCCTGGTCCGAGGGCAGGCTGGCAGCAATGCAATAAATTGCCCGGTGTGTTTGTACCCACAGTCAGTGGTTGTGGCAAGGGAAAGGGATGCTTGGCCCTGAGATGTGGCCTTCAAAGGCCCTCCATAGGGTCAGGGATCTCTGGGTGCGAGAATGACGATCACACACAGGGCATATTCAACCACAAGAAAGGTGAGAAGTTGGGAGAGTGGTTTAGGCCCAGGGTCCCATCAAGGAAGCCAGTGGTCCTCTGGAAGATTCACACACAGGCATCAGATTTGAACTATGTAGCATCCCTTGAAATGTAGAAGGGGCGCAGGCAAATCCCGCTCACAATTTGGTGTTTAGGGGTGCAGGGAGATGCCTACCTCCTCCTGTCATAAGGTGCCCATCAGTGGAACCATGTCCTCTGAGATCAGACCAAGAAGCCGTGGCCATCCCAGGTACAAGAGAGAAAGCTCATCTCTGCCACTCCAAGGGAAGAGGAGCCAAACCAGGAGGGTCAAGTTACAAGAAAGATTTCAGTAATTTCCTAGCCAGGCTGTTTGTCCATGGAACTACCTCCCACAGGAAGACATGGGTTCTCCTTCATCAGGGGTTTTTTGGAGAGCGGTTGGCCATCAGGTGGTGGCAACAACAAATGCCTTCTCAGGGGAACCTCAGCTGTGCCTTCCAGCTCTGCGGTCCTGTGGTTTGCTAAACTCAGCAAGAACTCAATCCCCCTGTGCGTGGACAGCATAACTCCATTTAACTCCTTCCAACCTCCCCTACCATGCCAGCTATCTTATGTACCACAACTGCCACCCACAGTATAACCAAATAGCAATTACACTTATATACTGTCCCACAGTGCTTAGGATACACTCTGGGTGGTTTACAGGTAATTTGCAAACCAAAGGGCTCTGAGGCTCCCCTGCAGCAGCAGACCCATAGGAATGACTGTGGTGCTGGCCTGTGAGAGGGGGAGATCCTGGGAGTTTAGAGTCCAAAAAAGGAATATTTCCAGGCTGCATGTTTGATGAGCATCACATGGACATTCTGTACAGCAGGGTTGGGAAACTGGCTTTCCAGATGTTTCCTCCTGCAGTTCCAACAAAGTGGTACTGTGGACAACACGGGGGTTTCTAAAACCGGGGGGGGGGGGGGTCTCATAGCCTTTGCTTTGCAGGTTTTCAGTGCTCCAAGGTAGCAAATCCTGGAATAGCCCTGCCATCTGACCTTACTTCCAGGAGCACTTCAGTGGAGAAGAACCAGAGCATCCTCCCAAAACACCAGTTGTCTTGTCTCTCTAATTAGGCCTCTACTTCTGGGTGGACACAACTAGCCTTTTTCCCTGTGTAATGTGAAGGTAATGGAGATTTAATTGTGAGGTTGCCATGGGGCCCAGGACCACAAAGGCCGTCATGAGGTTTGTTAGCTTGACAATAAAGGGAAAATGGTCTGGGTGAATTCTGGAGCCATTCTATACAACAATGTGGTAAAAAAAAAACACTGACCTTAAAAGCCACAGCAGTCTCCACCACCGTGCCTACACTTAGAGATGTTTGACTTCTGTATCTTACGGAGGGGGGGGGATTTATTTCTGTGTGTTTCAAAAAAATGACCCTACAAGCAGGTCTAGCCTCTAGGAAGTCTAGCCTAGTTTGGGGAAACTTAACTTCGTGAACTGGGGAGGCATTTCCTGGCATGGCCGGTGGCTTGGCTAGCCGGAGGATTCTGTGACTTCCGTGAAAAAGACAGCTGCAAAAATATTTCCACCAGAAGTCTTAAGTTCTGAAGCAGGAAACCCCTGGCTCAGATCTTCTTACCTTGACCAGACCCTCTTTCCCCAGGCTGCAGTTTATCTGGCTGGGCTGGAATAGTCAGAGAAGAAGGAAAGACTGATTGCATGGACTTGGGCTTCCTCCACAGCCTGTGTAATTGAGTATCTTTCCACCTTGGTCTTTCCACTCCTCTTTCTCTGCAAGGATGACAAAGTCTCCAAAATGCTTTAGGTTTTCCTTGGGGGCGGGAGAGGTCACCCACCCACCCACCCACCCATTGTGTTCTCTCCTTTTTAGCATGTTTCCTGTTTTGAAACTGAGCCACCAACCAGCACTTCAAACACAGCCACACCACAGAGTTCCAGGCCACCATCATAACAAGCATCCTGGTCTGAACCTTAGGCTGCCCTTGCTCGAAAGCCAGTCGTGTCTGACTCTAGGATTTGGTGTTCATCTCTGTTTATAGCCAAAGAGCCAGCGCTGTCTCTGTCTGCAGACATTTCCATGGACGTGTGGCAGGAATGCCTAGATGCTGGAGGGCACAGAAGACCCTGTAACCTTGTGTTCTAACCTGCCCTTTTTGGGTAAGGTTTTGGAGAAGGCAGTGCCATGGTGGTTACAGGAGATCCTGGATGAAATGGATTATCTGGACCCCTTCCAGTCAGGATTCAGGCCTGGATATGGTACAGAAACTGCATTGGTCACACTGGTGGATGATCTCTGGAGAGAGCAGGATGGCGGACATTCGTCCATCCTGGCTTTCCTTGACCTCTCAGTGGCTTTTGAAACATCTACATAAAACTGCTGGGTGAGATCATCTGTTCCCAGGGGGGGGGTGAGGTATCATCAATATGCAGATGATACAGTTGTATATCTCGGCCCGTGGGGACCCTAGCAATGCAATGGAAGTCCTTTCCAGGTGCCTGGAGGCTGTGAGGGTCTGGATGGGGGACAACAGGCTACAACTGAATCCTGGCAAGACTGCATGGCTGTGGGTCAGGGGTCCTGCGTTATCTCGGGAGTTGCCATCTTTGGTTCTGGATGGGGTGGTCTTGCCCCAAACAGACCCAGTGCGTAACCTGGGGCTCCTCCTGGATTCATGACTCCTGCTCGAAGAGCAAGTGGCAGTCGTGGTTAGGAGGGCCTTTGCACAACTTCGTGTTATATGCCAGTTATGCCCACTCCTGGACCAGGACTCCTTGCTCATGATCACACACAGTTTGCTCACCTCCAGACTTGATTACTGGAATGCGCTCTACATGGGGCTGCCCTTGGTGACCATTCAGAGGCTGCAGTTCGTCCAGAATGCTGCTACTTGGGTTGTCATGGGGTGTGGGCATTATGCTCGTGCCTCACCACTGCTTCGGGAGCTGCACTGGCTTCCAATATGCCTCCGAGTGCAATTCAAGGTGCTGGTTATTACCTTTAAAGCCCTACATGGTAGTGGGCCAGGATACTTAAGAGACTGCATCGCCTCGAGGACATCTGTCCGCCCCACCAGAGCGGACCAGAGAGGCTCTCTGGTTGTTCCATTGGCCAGAGAGGCGCATCTCTCTAGCACTAGAAGGAGGGCCTTCTCTTTGTCCGTCCCGGCCCTACGGAACCCCCTGCCAAGGGAGCTGTGCCTCCAGACAGAGCTGCTGCCCTTCAGAAAGGGGGTAAAGACCTGGCTGGCGGGGCATGTGTGGGGTGCAGGCCGGACAGTCAGTTTGGCCGGCTGGCTCATTTGAATAATCCCCACCTTTCTCCCTGATATTTTAACTGATATTTTTAACTTTTAACTTTTAAATGTAATTAATGCGTTTTAACTGTTTTTAATTTTGTAAGCCACCCTGAGTCTTTGGATGAGGGCGGGGTATAAATGTGATTAAATAAATAAATAAATACCTTCCCATGGAAACTGTACCTATTTATCGACTTGCAATTTCCTGTTTTGAACTGCTAGGTTGGCAGGAACTGAGACAGAGACTGAAGCTCATCCATCATGCAGCACTCAGGTCTCGAATTGCAGACCTGTGACCTTCCAGTCATCATGTTCCGTGTCTTAACCACTAAGTCACTGCAGTCCCATGGTTTTGACCTTGTCCCTTCATAATCCCTCAAAACGGATTTTACCTTTTAAAAAAATCATTTCTCTCCCTAGAAAACCCTGAAAAGGGTCACCATAAGTCAGAATTGACTTGATGGCACACTGAGCCATCGGCCGTGACCCTAGGATGCCTTCCCTTAGTCACGGCCAGCACAGACTGATGGGGCAAATGAGGTTGTTTCTTCCTTTGTGGCATTAGTTTCTACTCCAAGTAACACTCACTTGCAAATATGTGGGATGTTTTCCTATTCTTGAGACATTTTGGTGGAAGCCTTTGAGGTTCCCACATACAGTACGGTACTTTGGGAACTCTGTTAGGGTCACCATGAGCTTGGTGTGCCATGCCATGCCATGCCATCCCATGCCATGCCATCCCATGCCATGCTATCCCATGCCATGCCATGCCATGCCATGCCATGCCATGCCATGCCATGCCATGCCATGCCATGCCATGGGGTCTGCTCACTCGAAGTGGAAGGGAGTACTTTAGCCTTGCCCCTTTTCCTGACAAGGCAATACATCTGGCAAAGAACTTGTTTTCTTCTTCTTGGACCTTCGGCTCTCATTGAGTCCTTGAACTTCTGGGGCTGGGATGCGTGTGGGGGGGTAGAGAGTTGAGGCTCTCTGCCTTCTACATGAAGGAAGGCCCTGGGAACAAGGCATGGAAAGAGCATGGCTAGAGCCTTCCCTTCTACTCATGGGAAGTATAAATTAAACTCATACAGTCCTGAAAAGGCTCCAAAATCATAGAAGCAAAACGACTGACTCTGGTTGGGTCTGTGTGAGCAACCGCTGTCAGGATGGAACAAGAGACCTACATCTGCCCAGATAGAGAGCTTGCCTTGTTTTCTTTACTAACTAGAGGGAGTCAGGATTGCTGGGAGATGGACCCCATTTTCTGCTAAGGCAGGGGTGGTGCCACTTGGGGACCCTCTCTGCAGAACTTGGATCGATACAAGTTACTGAGGCTGGGACTTCACCCATGCAAACCACCTAACTCCTTCTCTTGTAAATCTCTTGCCACTGCAGTAGGAAAGGAAATCTGGGACCATCCAGATGTGGCCAGACTACAACTCCCATCCTCCTTTAGCACAGTGTATGCTGGTTGGGAAGGATAGGCTGCAGCCAGGCCAGTGATTCTGAACAGTCACACATTTCTCTACCCTTTGGCAGGCATTTTCAGGCTTCAAATTGCAATCCTCCTCCACCCCCTGCCCCCTCCCTTCTTGACCGGACTTGTGGGTTGTCAAGGAGACAACCAAGGAGGTGGCTTATGGTCTACAAACATTGGGACAGCCGGTAAAACTGGCTAGTATTTCATAGTAAAGGTAACGTTTTCCCTTGCTCAACAGCCGGTCGTATCTGACTCTAGGATTCAGTGCTCATCTCTGTTTCAAGGCCCAGAGGAAGATCATGTCCAGCAATTTCCCCGAAAAGAATTGAGCAGTAGTTCTTAAAAATATCTTGGTCTGGAATGAGCTTTTTCTAGTAAAGGTCTCCCTTGATCAGAAGCCAGTCGTGTCTGACTCCTGTCCATTTACAGCTAAAGAGCCAGTGCCGTCTGCTTCTGCAGATGTTTCCGTGGTCATGTGGCAGGCATGACTGGACACAAGTGCATGGAACAGTGTTACCTTCCCACCGAAGTGGTCCCTATTGACCTACTTGCAATTTCTTGCTTTTGAACTGCTTGGTTGGCAGAAGCTGGGACAAAGACAGGAGCTCATTCCGTCCTGCAGTACTCTGGAATCGAACTGCTGACCTTCCGCCTCCCAGTCAGGATCTTAGCCACTTGTTGTTGTTGTTCAGTCGCACAGTCGATTCCGACCCTCTGCGACCCCATGGGCCACTGCCCGCCAGGCACTTCTGTCCTCCACCATCCTCCTCAACTCGCTCAGTTCTGTGCCCATTGTCTCCACAATACCATCTAACCATCTCATTTTGGGCCGCCCCCTTCTTCTTTTACCCTCCACCTTTCCCAGCATCAAGGCCTTCTCAAGCGAATCCTCTCTTCTCATTTGATGTCCAAAGTACCTTAGTTTCATCTTTACAATTTGACTTTCCAAGGAGCATTCTGGGTTGATTTCTTCTAGGATTGACCTATTTGTTTTCCTTGCTGTCCAGGGGACCCCCACTTGAGCCACTGCATATGCCACAAGAATCCGGAGTTGTGATGGTTTCAAAAGTTAGAGAATAATTCAGCCCCCACTCTTAGAAATGGAAAAATAAAGTGGAAGAAAGGAAAGTGTAGCAGGTGGACAAGTGGAGAGGTGCCGGGGAGAGAAGGAAATTTTGGAAACTTTTGGTTCAGAAGAAATCAGGGTTGGGGGAGGGGTTGTGGTTGGGGAAGCAGCCCTGACCAATGGCCTGGATATGGTGCATTGAAATGCAGGCAGACTGGTCTGGGGGAATCCATACACATTCAAATCTTTGTTGGCAATGGGTGATCCTCTGCAGGATATTGCCTTCTGAAAGCACGTTTCGGTCACAATCTGAATATCAATCCTTAGGCTGTTTAGCCTTGAGGAGGGAGGAGATGGGGGTGGAAGCCCGATAAGGAGGGCTTTTTGTTTGTTTGTTTTTTGCCACAAAAGAAGGGGTAATTCCCCCACTGAATGACCTCAGGTAGGCTTGGTCAGGCAGAATTAAATAGAGGAGGAATTAAATAAGGAAAGGCTGAAAAGTTATCTCTGCATCTGAAACAAGCAAACAAATAAACAAAAGCCACAGCTCATGAAAACTTGTGCCAAATAAAACTTGTTAGCTTTCAAGGGCCCTGAGGCTCTTTTAGCTACTTCTGGGGCTGCTTTCCCTGACCCCCATCCCCTGCATGCTGTAAATAATTATCAGAAAGAGACCATAAATATCTTAAGTGGCTACAAGTGAGAGGAAAGAATTCCACCCACAGCCCAGGTTGGAAAGCTCTGCCATAAAAGGTACCTTTGGGCAGCCCCCACCCATTCCAAATGACGCCCACCCAATGCAAGAGGCCAATTAAGGAGGTGCACAGACGGGCCTTACCTGTGAAGCTCAAAGGCTTCCACATTTGCATCTGCCAACCTTTGGTTTTTAAGACTTCAGTTCCCAGAAGCCTCAGTCAATTCCTCAAAGCCAATGTACTGACAGAGGCTTCTGGGAATTGAAGTCCAAGAACTAAAGATTGGGAAGCACTGCTCTGTGAATCCATATGAATGGGTTTACTGCACGTACTTGTGGATTCACAGAGCAGCGTTTCCGAACCTTTGGTTTTGGGACTTCAACTTCCAGAAGCCTCAGTCAATTCCCCAAAGCACTGAATAGTCAATGCACTGACTTAGGCTTTGGGGAGTTGAAGTCTCCCTGTGGGGCATGGGCCCCACGTTGGGAACCACTGCATTAAATCCTCCTCAATCCAATGCCCTGCGGAGATCTGCACAATTGGGATCTTAACAGAATGTGAAGTCCAACTGTGTTTGCTGAAAACTTCAACTCCCATCACCCTTAGGACTTCTTCCGGTGTGGGCTATGAAACAGCCAAGAGCACAACCTTCTTTCTGCCAGTTCTCAGGTCTTCCAGCTTGGAGGCCGTGATAGCATCCTCCGGCCTGTGTTGCCTTCATCGCTCCTGGAAGCGGAAGTAAAACATGTCCATATGGAGGAAGGGTTACTCGGAACATTTTACTTCCACTTCCAGGAGCGGCGAGGGCGGCGTGGGCCGGATGAATCACAGTAAACCCATTTGTGTGGATTCAAGGGGGCTTGCACTTCTGGGAATTGAAGTCCAAGAACATCTGGAGTGCCAAGGACAGGTTCACTGCCATCACAGGCTAAGGATATCCTACCTTCCTTCCCAAGATTGGGGTCTGAAACTGGAGGAGTTGCTTACCAATTCCTACAAATTGTTTCCATAAGGCCATTAAATTAATGTAGAAGCCTTGTCAAGCCACGTTGTATCTGTAGCCTGGCTATCTCCCAAAATGGCTTCCTCCAGACTACAAGTCCCATCATCGCAGCCAATGCAGCCTTTGTCTTGTCTACTTAGCGATAGATTTCATTGGCAAGTTTCAGGTGCAATGCTTCTGGATAGGAAATATAAGCCAGCTGCAGCAGGCTACTGTCCAGGTAGAATTGCAATGTTTTCCATTCTTCAGAGAGGTACCTTTTGTGCCTCCTCAAAATAAAATTATTTATTTATTTTATTGTATGATGAACTTCCATTGTCTACATTAATGCTGATAAATACAGTGAGCACAAATTGGCCATCTCAAGTTCCTAACTACTAGAGTTCCACGTCTAGGTTTGAAAGCCATGGAAAGCCTTCTTCATCTGTGGCACTATGCAAATCCTCCAATGTGCCTCTAAATGCGCATAAGGGGCACCTGAATAGAATGTGGTCCATGGTTTGGTCTTCTTCTCCACAGTCACATTGGGAAGAGGATTTCCATCCCCATGAGAACAGAGTGCCTCCAGCTGCTTTTGACAGGGAAAGCCCAACCAACATGTAATAAAAATAAAACATCAAAGGATATATTCAAAGCAAATCCATTCAACTTTCTAGTGCCTTCATATGACTGGAACTATAGAAAGCACTGCACTTAGGCAGGAAGTGAAGTCCAAGAACAGCTGGAGTGCCAGGAAACCCATTCGTGTGGATTCACAGAGACTTTGGCTTCTGGGAACTGAAGTCCACCTGGAGTGCCAGGGTTCGCCATCATCACTGACCTAAAATATCAAATTTGCTTGGTTGGATGTACAGTACGTAATTGAATCCCAACTGCTCTGCCATCCCAACCATCTTATGGCTTCCTTTAGTTCCAGTCATATGAAGGCACGAGAAAGTTGAATGGATTTGCTTTGAATATATCCTTTGATGTTTTATTTTTACTACATGTTGGTTGGGCTTTCCCTGTCAAAAGCAGCTGGTTTGGTGTTTCATTTGCATTCAGTATCCTAATAATTTGGATCCTTGCTCAAATCTTTTTTTTCTGGCTTCTTCTTGCCATATCAAGCTCTCTTATACTGTCTTGTCTATCAATTCTGTTTTATTCCCCCCCCCCCCGGTAAGACCTAGTTTATTTCATTTATCCCCACCAACACATAGTCAAAAACCCCTGTGAGTGACCAGCCGGATTTCCCCTTCCCAGACTGTGGTAGTAGATTGGGAGCCACTCTGTTCATATATGGGAATGGAAGTCCTCTTCCCAGTGTGACTGTGGAGAAGAAGACCAAACCATGGACCACATTCTATTTAAGTGCCCCTTATGCGCATTTAGAGGCACATTGGAGGATTTGCATAGTGCCTTCTGGGAACTGAAGTCCAAGAACACCTGGAGTGCCAAGGTTCACCATCATGGTTCTTGCAATGACCAAAGAGTGGCTCCTTCTACACTTTAATATTTGCTGGACCAGCAAACAAATTCTCAGTATAGCAGAAGACTAAAGTAATCACTATACCACGCAATGAGCGATCAGATCCCAAAAGCTACACACTAATCGCCCTACTTTTGCCACTTGTTCAAAGCATTTGAATGAATATTAAGTCATTTAGCCCCTCATACTGAGCCTCTTCTAATTCCAGGAGAGGCAAGTTCTAGACCTGGCAAGAGCTGTGTAGGCCAAACCTTAAATCTAACCCAGCATGTGGAAGATGGTTTTTATTTTTATTTTTTTAATTTTATTAGGTATATAAAACATTACAAATCAGGAAAATTACATAAATCAATAACATTACATAACTCTAAAGTATAAGAAGAAAAATAAAAGAAAAAAGATAAGAATCCACATAAGCAACAATTCTACATTGGTGTCATCAACCATGACTTATCTATAATTATTAACTAGTTATAGGCAAAAAAAATTAAAATATCAAATTATAGACTATGTCACCATATATCTACTCATAACCAATATATATTGTTCACTAACTCTACTATCCCTTTTGACTTTAGACCCACCCTTGTGATATATACATTGTCCGGGTGGAAGATGGTTTTTAAACATGTGAAATAACGAGCAAAAGTTGTCAACTTTACAACGGCATAAGATACACTCCATCATCAGTTGCCACTCAAAACGATCTGCCCCTTTACTAAAAACCAGGGACAAATGGAAGTGGTCACGATTCTGCTTTAAAATGGAAGATTTTTGGTTGAATTTCAAGGGAGGCCAAGTAGCTGGCAGATACAAAAGGACAGTCTCTCATGGGGTAGCATCCTGGCACCATTACTTTTTATACATGTGCATAAATGATCAACCGTGTCTTAACCACTAAGGTACCACAGTCCCTATCGGGTGGTATCTCAGTGGCTAAGAGGTTAAAAAGCTCGCCTTGTTAGCTGGAAGGCCAGCAAGTCAGCAGTTCAAAACCCGAGTACTGCATGACAGATTGAGCGCCCATCTGTGTCCCAGCTCCTGCCAACCTATCAGATCGAAAGCAAGAAATTGCAAGTCGATAAATAGGGACCAATTTGGTGCGGAAAGATCTTTGGGGACATGAAAGGAGCCTAATTCAGGCGTCCCCTGAGCAGAGTTCCTCCAGCAAAAATCCTCTCAATCCAGAATAATTTCTGACACAAAATTGTTGTTGTTGTTGTTGTTGTTGTTTTGCTGTTCCTCCACCAAATGGACTTCCTAGCGTGGTGGAGGCAGGAGGGGGCATGAAATGGTGTCATGGGCATCCAGCACATGGGCTGCAGGTTAAGAATCCCTGGGTTAAGACACTGAACTTGAAGACTGGAAGGTCGGAGTTTGATTCCCGAGTACTGCATGACGGAATGAGCTCCTGTCTCGGTCCCCGTTCCTGCCAACCTAGCAGTTTGGAAGCAAGACATTGCAAAGTGTACAGTGGTACCTCATACAACAATTTTAATCCTTTCCACAGAGCTCGTTGTTGTACAAAACAATAGCTATACGATGATCATATAGCGGTTTCCTCTATGGGATGCATTGTACAACAATTTTTTTTGCTAAGTGGTTTTTCCCATTGAAAATTTGTGGTACGAAATTGTTATGCAGAATGCCATTTCCCCCCAAAACCTAATTGTTGTGCAATTTCGTTGCTATACGTGGCAATGGTTGTACAGTATGAGGCTCCATTGTAGATAAATAGGTACCCCTGCAGTGGGATGGTAAACAGTGTTCCGTGCAATCCGGGCCACAGCCAGGACTCTAGATGTGGGTGGGTGAATATATTTTTCAGGATGGGCAACAAAACCTCTTTTTAATGCACTCCTATGGGAAACCACGCTTTGCCAGGGCAGGCAAAAAGTGCTAACGGCCTTACTCCGTTGTCTAGTCATGCCTGCCACATGTCCAGGGAAATGTCTGCATCCGCAGATAGTGCTGGCTCTTTGGCTAGAAGCAGAGATGAGCACTGAACCCTAGAGTCGGATACGGCTGGCTTTAGAGCAAGGACGACCTTTACTTTTGACTGCTATTGCTCTGGCCGAACGAGGAAACCTCCCCATCATCTCTCCCTGCCAGTCCGGGAGGGGGGGAGGAATCTGCCAGCAGGGGCTACACACACACACACACACACACACACACACACAGAGCCCTCCAGCCTGGCCAGATGTTCTGGACTCCAACTCCCAGAAGCCCCGAGCGACCAGGGAAGGGACGTCCCCTTTGCGCTCCCTCCTCCCCCCCGCACTCGGCGCGCGCCCCTGGGAGACTCCACGGCCCATCATCCGCATCTAGCGGGGATTCCCGGGCTTCCCCCGTCTCGGGCACCCGGGGAGAGGGAGGAAGGGCGGGCGGCGCGAGGGCTGGGGCGGCTCGGTACGCCCGGGAGGAGCCGAGCCTGGCCTGGCCGCCTTCCTCCTCCTCCTCCTCCTCCTCCGCCATGGCTCCGCCGCTGCACTTCACGCGGGATCCGGTGCCGGAGGCGGTGGGCGCCGACATGCAGCAGCTCAACCAGCTCCGCCCGCAGGTGGGGCTGCGCCTCCCTCGCTCGCTCTCTCTCTCCGCCGGGGGGTCCGCCGGGGGCGGGGGGGCAGACGCCCCTCCTCCCGCGGGACCCCCCCCCCAAGGGCAGGGCCAGGCTGCGGAGCAACACCCCCGGGGGCTCGGGCCGGGTGGGGTGGGGGGTTCTTTGAGGACCCCTTGCCTTGGGGGTGTCAGCAGTGGGACCGGGAAAAGAGCCATTCGCAATAGCTCTTACGCCAGCGATGGCCAGTCGCCTGGCACGCCAGCTGTTCTTGGACTTCAATTCCCAGAAGCCCAAGCCAGCACTCCTGCTCATCAGGGCTCCTGGGAATTGAAGTCCAAGAACACCTGGAGTGCCAAGGTTGGCCATCGCTGTACTGTATTAGGCTTCCACACAACGCCCCGTGGCACTTAGTGCCCTCTCTGGGCAGGGGACAGGTAATGAGCAGGGACGCATTTGAGCCACCTGGGGCAGATGGGAAAGAGGCTGAGTCAACCATGAGCCCTGGGGGGGGCAGGATTGAAATCACCACCTTCAGGCAGCTGCAGGTGTGGGGTTCTTTGAGGCCCCCTTCGGGGCTGAGAGGGGTCTGGAACTGCATCCCCTCTGGCTTATTTCATGGTGATAATGGGGGCCAGCCGCAGCGCCTGGCCTGAACAGAGATGCGTCGTCATATAGAGGCACCACCACCACCATGCTGGGGGTGGGCAGCTGTAATTTCTGTGTGCTACAACTCATCCCCATATCAGAGACTAAACAAAACAATCAAAACCATTGTGGCACTTTAAAGAGTCACTGCTGTATTTTAATGTGAGCTTCTGTGGATCAAGTCCACTTTGTCAGACATAAGAGTGAGATTTCATGGCATTAATTTATACACCTCAGGTACAGAGGCACAGAAGGGTTGGCCAGCAAATAACAGATAAGTATACAAATCAATATGGCTTTATACAACTGGTAATGGCGGAAGATCTCTCTTTGTTGTTTAGATTAGTATTAGTCTGGCCAGACATCCTGCTACGGTAATGGAGTAGCGCGTGCAGTCAGCGACTCAGTGCTGCATGTTGGGTGGCGGTAAATAACCTGATTCCCTAAAGGGCCAACAGCTATTGGTGGGTCAGACGGAAACGCCACTGGAGACCATCCTATTGTGCCCAATGGCAAAATGAGCAGAGGAGGAACTCTGATTCCCATCAGTCATGGAGGCAGAGGAGGCCATGCCAGATGGACTGGCTGTGAAGGCACACCTTGATAATATTCTCAAGGCTGCGGCAGTCCATTGCAGTCCTGGTGCTAAATCCTGCATGTCTTATTTCGTGTGTGCCACAGAAGATGGCTCTTCCGTGATCAGAGTGTGGGGGTCACTTCATGGCAAGCTGGGATCGATCCTAAACAGATTTACACCAATGGCATTTTTCCTGCTTCAGGGAAAAAATGTATCCATAGATATGAGCTGCAGCTGAAGAAGATTGGGGTTAGTTTTAAAGTCATTGGTCAAATTCAATGCCAGGTGTTTGTTTTGTATCCTCCTACTTCTGTATTTGCAATTGAACAGGGGAGAAATTTACAACTCATCTGAATAACAACCAGAGATCACCTGCTATATTTGTGTCAGAAGCACAAGAAGGTACTTTCTGGGTAATTGTATAATAAAGTCATATTGGTGTGACTCTAACCAATCACTCTGTACCTGATGTGTATAAATTGATGCTGTGAAGTCTTACTCCCATGGCTGATGAAGTGGACATGAGCCATGAAAGCTCACATTAAAATATAACAGTTAGTCTTCGAAGTGCTAAAGCGTTTTTGTTTTTGTTTTGTTTTGTTTATTCTCTGAAATGCTTGAAACAAAGAATAGCACAACTACTATTCCCAAAACAAAAAAACCTCATCCCCAGTGGGCCTTTGCTTCACAGTTCTTCACTGCTGCATACACATCCACATATTCAGGTCCAGAAAATTAAAATTAAAACGTGGTTTCTCCTTCATGCTGCAGCATTTGTCCTGGGCAAGAAAGTGTGCATTCCTAGGTGTGTCTCTAACCCCCTTTGGTGATATCCATTGCATCCCTAGGGCTGAATTGCTGGCATCAAGAACGACCTTTCTGTTCTGCCCTTTCCTCATGGAGTGTGGTGGACCTTCTGCCCATTGGCAGCCCACTCGCAAAGTTTGGTAGATTGGGGGGCGGGGGGTGTTTCCTTGTATCCTCCTGCATTTGAGAGAATGGGTAGTAGAAATACCTTCATGCATGAGCCATGACTTCCATAAAATTCAGTGTAGCATCCCCTGGGGATCGGGGAAAGTGTTTAGGGTTCTTGGGAGGACCAAAAAGCAGAGAACAAATTGTTTTTGGGGATTACAGCTCCCAGAAGCCCCCTACCTAGCATGCTGTACTAGTTTGGGGATTATGAGAACTGTAATCCTATAGTCATTTTTTCTGCACTCTTCCACAAAAGGATGTGTCAGATGGGGAGGAAAGTAGAGGGTATGAGAAGGTCCTCAGCAGGTCTTCTGTCAACAACTCATTATTCTTTCTCTTTCCAGCAATTCTCTACTTTGACTGAAGTGCTCTTCCAATTCCTGCAAGAACCTAAAGAGGTAAGACATTGTTCTACGTGAGATAACATTGGAAGTATGACCAATAGGTGTGTTTTCGAGTGAAGCCAGAATTTTGTTAATAACGAATAATAATAACAACAGATCCCAGTTGTTATTATGGCAGGCAAAAATGAAAGACAAGGACTTACTAGAGACTCATCCTTTTAAGAGTCTGTTCTCTCTTTAAAGGGTCTGCGGTGGGTTAGGGGTTAAGACGCTGAGCTTGGTGACTGGAAGATGAGCAGTTGGAGTACCAAGTGCTGAACAACAGAGAGAGCTCCCATCATCTGTCCCAGCTCCTGCCTACCTAGCAGTTCAAAAGCAAAAAATTGCAAGTAAATAAATAGGTACCACTTTGGCAGGAAAGGTAATAGCGTTCTGTGCACTCCGGTGTTACTCAAGCCTGCCACGTGACCACAGGAACGTCTGCAGACACAGACAGTGCTGGCTCTTTGGCTGCAAACTGAGATGAGCACTGAACCCTAGAGTCGGATACGACTGGCTTTCGAGCAAGGAAGACTTTTACTTTTTAACAAGGCAGAGCAGGAGGGAGATCAGGGGCCTGTTCTCGCCACTCCAGCAGCCTCCTGGCCTTGGTTGTGAGGTGGGTCACACAAACAGGAAGCCTACCAGGAAAAGGGACGGGGGCGGGGGGGCACTTACACGATTTCCCTTCTGCTCCCTCTTTAAGCAGCAGCCTGCTAGCTGGGCGTCGGTAGACTGGGAGGGCCTCACTGCTTCTGCTGTTCCCCTCTTGCAGGTTGAACATTTCCTAGCTCAGCTCTCTGAGTTTGCCAGCGTGAATAAGATCAGCCTTGGCCCCTTGAAGAACATTGTCAAAAGCCTCTTGCTGGTGCCAAATGGTGAGTCTTGGGCACGTTTTGGGGTGAGGGCAGGAAGGAAAGGAGCCTGCCTGGAGACAAATTGTTCTCCATCTCTCTGATCACAGGAGTGATGGGCTACACCAGGGGTGCCCAGACTACGTCCCGTGGGCCGGATGAATTGGCATCAAGGGCTCGATCCAGCCCACGGGCCGTAGTTTGCCCACCCCTGGTTTAAGCAGAGAAAATGGCAGCTTAAAATCAATCTCATCCTGATGCAAAACAGATTGCAAGGCACGTTTTACTTCCTCTTCTGGTGGGGTGAACCACCACGTGCCCGGCCCACCACGTGACTAGCCCATAGCCTGAAAAGGTTAGGCTCCCCTTGGCCACAGGGCGGTGAATGGAGAGGGGGCGTTTCTTCACTGCCGGGGAAGGAAGTGCAGGCACGGCTCAGTTGAGTTCTGGGAGTTTTACAAGCAGTTGCAAAGGGGGCAGGAAGCCTCCCTCCGCCTTGCAGGTGTGGACTTGGTATCAGCTGGGAAGGCTGGAAAAGGTTACCCTGGCCAGCCTCATCCCTGCCTTATTTAGTCTGGGGCTTTCTGCCCATCTTGAGATTCCCCAGGGGTCAGTCTACTTTATCAGGATAGATTCGCTCAGAGCCCTCCAACCTCCTCTGTCTCCTGCCAAAAACTCCCGATCTATCCTTATGCTTTAGTAAAGGTCAAGGTCACCCTTGCTCAAAATCCAGTCGTATCTGACTCTAGGGTTTGGTGCTCATCTCTGTTTGGAAAGGTATAACTGTAATAAATAAATAGCCAGCACTGTCTGCATCTGCAGAGGTTTCTGTGGACACATGGCAGGCATGAATAGACACCCTAGTGCACAGAATGCTGTTACCTTCCCACCAAAGTGGTACCTATTTATCTATTTGCAATTTCTTGCTTTCAGACTGCTAGGTTATGCTTTACACAATGCTTGTTTCAGGTGCCCTGAAGAGAAGTCTGTCGGCCGAGCAGGTCCGAGCAGATCTTATCACTCTGGGTAGGTCTCTTGGTCTTTTTTGAATGGTTCTGGAAGGGGGGGAGGTCAGAGAGATGGCTGCCGCTCTCCTGTTTGACCATGTCAAGTTTCTCCCACAGGATTGAGTGAGGAGAAGGCCGGCTATTTCGAAGAACAGGTACGGGTTGACATTCCTTTTGCAAATTCTCTTTTCCGTGTGTGGACAGGAGAGGGTGTCCTGGGCAACCTGTTCAGGAAAGAAGACTGCTGCTTACTTTAAAACTCTGCAAGAGTCATCGAAATAATTTTCTTTGAAAGAAAAAGTTGGGCAAAGAAAGATGGGAAACCAGATTGTGCTCTTGATTTAAATCACACCAAACAAACAATCCTGCTTGTCTTTATTTTATTTATTACATTTTTATTCTGCCCATTTGGGAAATTTCCCACTCTTTGGAGAATTTATCCTTTCCAGTACAGCTTCAGAGAGAGAGAGAGAGTCTGGGTGTGTTTCCCAAATTATATTCTGCAGAACACCAGTGGACCTCAATTATCGCCACTCGTAACCTTTGGTTCCTGGACTTCAACTCCCAGAAGTCTCAGTCGGTCCAGGGGCTGATCAGTGCTTCGGGGAATTGACTTTGGGGAATTGACTGAGGCTTCTGGGAATTGAAGTCTAAAAACCAAAGACTGGGAAACATTGATCGGAGAAAGCATTTGGAGACAGGAGAGGGGCTTTGAGAGGAGGCAATTTCGGCATCCACCTTCATGGTTCGGTGTGAAAGTGCAGCAAGGGACCTTGGCCCCAAGCTAGCGCTCTAGTGTGTGTGTGTGTGGGGGGGGCGTTCTCAAGGTTTTCACGCCGTGGACGTGAAGTTTATTCTCTAGGGCAGAAACTGACCTCTTTTGGAACCCGAGTTGTGCAGGGAACTCTCCTGACCAAAACCTTTGTTTGTGAGCGAAGGCGTAAGAAAATGTTCTGACATCTTTGATTAAAAATGTGTTTGCTGATTTCCCAGTGGAAGAAAAATGCCCCCACCCTTCAGCGCTTGGCTGTGGGGCAGACCCTGATGGTTAACCAACTCATGGACATGGAGTGGAAATTTGGGGGTGAGTCGACTCTCCCGGCCGAGGTACTTGGGACGTCACGTCCAGGGGTCCAACTCTGACCCTCTCCCCTCTCCCTTGTTCAGGCCTCGAGCCTCTCACCTGCCTTTCCCCCTTCTCCCCCACAGTGACTGCGGGAAGCAGCGAGCTGGCTAAAGTGGGCAGTGTCTTCTTGCAGGTATGTCTTCTGCCCACAATAGAAGGGTGTTGTTCTGTTTTTCCTGCATTGGTGCATGGGCTCAGAAAGGGAAGGGGCAGATCTCTGTTTCAGGGACACAGGACCCGTTTGGACCATGGTTAACCACCCCCCTCTTCCCCAAACACCTCATTTCTAAAATGGCTTTTCATGTCTCTGCACCTGCTCCTTCTGTATCTGGCCTCCCCATTCTCATTTTTTTCTTTCAATTTCCCCACACAATCAACTCCTTTCTGGAATTTGGGGACACCCAAAACAGTGATGGTGAACCTTGGCACGTCAGGTGTTCTTGGACTTCACTCCCCAGAAGCGCAAGTCAGGATTCCTGCTGATCATGGCTTTTGGGAATTGAAGTTCAAGAACATCTGGCGTGCCAAGGCTCACCATCACTGCCCTAGAATCTCAAATCTACTGTTACTTCTGTGAATTTCTAAGGAGTTTGGGGAGGGAACCCAGTTTTGCTTGTTTGCTTACTACATTTTCTATTGCCCATCTGGGATATTTCCCATTTGCTTGAATATTGCTTGAAGAAATGGGATCATTTAACTTTTCAGGAGTCAAGTCTCCTCTCCTGTAATAGATTTTTTAAAAAATGATTTCCCCCTCCCCCAGTTGAAACTGTTGATCCAGAAAGGAAACCGAACAGAGCCTGTCTACATGGGTGAGTGAATTGCGATCACGTCTTGGGGCGTTCCACTAAGAAGGGGAGGCAGATGAAGCCCCATGAAGTATAAAATTGCATCCTATTTCTAAAGAAAGGTAATGGTGATTAAGAGTTTGTTTTTCTGGCAGACATCCTCTAATTTTGAGTTCTAGCTACAGTGGATTAGATTGAATTGAAATTCTAAAAGATGGTGCAGTTAAAGATGACCTTTCAGTTGGCCACCAATTGCTATTTCCTAGCAGGTTTTCAAAGTATTAGGACTTGACACTTAGCTTAGTGGTAATAATAATTTAATGTTAGAGGTTTTTGCAGGAGAAACTCCATTCAGGGGCTGCCCAGATGAGGCTCCTTTCATGTCCCCAAGAGCTGGGACAGAGATGGGCGCTCAATCCGTCATGCAGTACCCAGGTTTCAAACTGCTGACTTGCCAGCCTTTCAGTTAACAAGGTGGGCTTCTTAACCACTGAGCCACCGCAGCCCCTATCTAGCACAGTGATGGTAAACTTTTCAGAGACCGAGTGCCCAAACTGCAACCCAAAACCCACTTATTTATCGCAAAGTGCCAACATAGCAACGGGGAGGGAGGCAGCACTCCCATTGGGCTGCTGGAGAGAGGGGCAGGTGAGCTCTGTGCTGGGGGAGGGAGGAAGCGCTCCCTTTGGGCTGCTGGGCAGAGGGGCGGGTGAACTCTGTGCTGGGGGGAGGGAGGAAGCACTCCCATTGGACTGTTGGACAGAAGGGTGGCGCGAACTCTGCTGGGGTGACTGCATGGGTGCCCACAGAGAGGGCTCCAAGTGTCACCTCTAGCATGCGGCCCATAGGTTCGTTACCACTGCTCTAGCACATGTTCATCCTACTTTATCCGTGCAAGAATCCTGTTAATCAGAAGTGGGCTTTCTCCAGAAATCCAGGGTCCATGCAAGCTTTTCCTTTCCTTTTGAACTTGGCCAGTGGCTCTTCTGATCTCATTCCCAATGTTCTTTTTCCTTGTCAAATGGAGGGCTCCTTTAACAGAAAAGGTCACTAGTGTTCTGTAGAGGTCAAGAAAAGTTTATACTTTGTTTAAAATTAGAGGCAGGGGAGATGAGAGGTGACAGGCTCTGAGAACATGGCAAAATTGCCTCCCACGCATGCAACAGGGCAGCGACGGTGAACCTTTTAGACGAGACCAAGTGCCCAGACTCAACAGGTTGCAGTAGAGGAGTGGGGCGAACTCTGTGCTGAGGCGAGGGAGGAAGGACTTCCCATTGGGCTTCTGGGCAGGAGGGCGAACTCTGTGCTGTGGCGATGGCACGCGTGCCCACAAAGAGGGCTCTAAATTCCCCGGGGGGGGGCCCTCTGGCATGCATGCCATAGTTTCGCCACTACTGCTATAGAGCATAAGGTGTCTTTTAAAAGGCTAACCCTTTTTTAAAAAATTGGGATGAGATGTTACAGCAGGGGTTCACAACCTATGGCCCACTGGCCAGACCCAGATCCCAAAGCCATTCCATCTGGCCTGTGGTGACGACCCCAGAAGTGGACACACCCACTGGCAGGAGGAAACCACATGTCTGATGTCTGAGGGGGAGTTGTCTGTCCCGTGGTGCAGAAACCTTCAGAAACTGTGTGCTACAGTGATGTGGCGGGGACACATTTGGGCCCTTGGCTTTGCCTGCAACCACAAAGCCATGAGGTAAAGAGTAATCAAGCAGAATGACAGACAAGCATGCATAGCAATACAGCTTCCGGCAGAGAGCAGTAACAAATGATTATTATTCAGATTAGTTTTAAATGACCTCCTTTCAGTCTTAAAAGTGTGAAGTTGCCAAGCAAAGCATATGCTAATGAGTTTTACCTCATTGCTTTGTGATCCATTTGCCTTGTGACATCTTGACCCCTGCATCTGGTGTATATAAACCTTGCCTGGAAGTTTTACTCCTTTGACTGAAGAAGTGGACTTGATCCACAAAAGCTCACAGTAAAAATGCAGCAGTTAGTCTTTAAAGTGCTGCAGTGTTTTTGTTTTTTGACGTGAATTATATGAACGTCTTACATTTCGGTCGGGTGGTCTGACTGCGTTTGGCATGGAACAAAAATTGTGTACTTTTGACAAGTTGACACAATGAAACTACAGCACTAGCAAAAATAAGGATTATGCCATATGAAAGATCATCTCGGCAACTTTCAGGAATGCTCGGACCCAAAGTCAGAGAATGCAAAATAACGACATCATTACACTCAAAAGGTGCCTCAGAAAAATGACATTTTAGCTGGGGGTGTCCCATTGTCGGTGAGCCAGCAAACAAACCATGCAACCGAGTGAGGTGATCCAAAGTGCGTTAGATAGGGGATAAAATAACCTTTGTTATGACACTTTTAGAATTTTGGTCAGACTTCAGAAACAGTTTTTATGACAATGTTTACAAAAAAATCCTTGAACGACATCACAAAAACGCACAAATGAAAGTGACAAATGTGTTGGAAACCAAGGGAAACCATCCAACATCCTCATGAGCAACCTCTGTCAATCATGGAAAGTGGTTTGGTTGATTTCAAACAGATTTGTCCCTTTTATCTGAGTTTTTTTCAGGATTCTAGTCGAGGAATTTTGCATAAACGTTGTCATAAAATCTTTTTAGAAAGTCCAAACAAAATTCTAGTAGTGCAAGAACATAGGTTATTTAATCCTCTGTCTAACACACTTGGGATCACTTCGATCGGTTGAGTGGTTTGGTCGCTGGCTCACTGACAACTGGATGCCCCCAGCAAAAATGACGTTTTTCCAAGGCACCTTTCGAATATAATGACATCATCAATTTGCATTCCCAGCCATTGAGTTCTAGCATTCCTGAAAGTCGCCGAGACAATCTTTCATACAGAATAATCCTTATTTTTGTCAGTGCTGTAGTTTCATTGTGGCAACTTGTCAAATGTACACAATCGAATTCACAAACTAAATCCCTGACGGTAGTGTTCTTATACCAGGGACCCCCAAACTACAGCCCATGGGCAAGATCCGGGTCCTGACATCACTTCTTCCAGCTCACGCCACCCTTGTCGCTCCCGGAAGCAGGATTAAAATGCACCCGTAGGGCTGGATTGGTGTTGGGGGTTGGATCTGGCACATTTTACTTCCGCTTTCAAGAGCGATAAGGGTGGTGTGAGCCAGATGAATTGACGTTGTGGCTGTAGTTTGGGCATCTCTGCCTTAGACTCTACCTACCACACTTTTTTGTTTTTGAAAATGGACTTTTCTTGTTTTGGTCAACTTTAATTGGTTTTGGACTATGGTTTCCTCCCACCAGAGTTGACTCTGCCCCAGTTTTACAACTTCCTTCATGAGATGGAAAGAGTGAAAGCCAGCCTGGAGTGCCTCATCTGACCTGTTGGGCTGCTCCCTGCCACCGTGCACACTGCAGGGAAGCTAAAGAAGGAGCCAGCAGAGAATGGAAAAGAGACACACACAGACTTCAGTTTCTGTACTTGAGATCTCTTAATAAAAGATATGAACAGCCTGGAATGTTTCATTCATTCATTTCATTCATTCCATTTATATACCGCCCTTTGTGGTACCTAGCAGTTCGAAAGCAAGAAATTGCAAGTAGATAAATAGGGACCACTTTGGTGGGAAGTTACGCAGATGATACCACCCTAATGGCAGAAAGTGAGGAGGACCTAAAGAAGCTCCTGATTAGGTTGAAAGAAGAAAGTGCAAAAGCTGGCTTGAGACTCAATATCAAGAAAACCAAGATCATGGCCACAGGCCCTATCAGTCCCTGGAAAATAGATGGGGAAGAAGTAGAGGCAGTGACAGATTTTACTTTCCTAGGATCAAAGCTCACTGCAGATGGGGATTGCAGCCATGAAATAAAAAGCAACTGATTCTTGGGAGGCAAGTGATGAGAAACCTGGGGAACATAGTGAAAAGGAGAGACATCACTTTGCAAACAAAAATTCGTATAGTCAAAGCAATGGTATTCCCAGTGGCAATGTATGGTTGTGAGAGCTGGACCATTAGGAAAGCTGAGCGCAGAAGAATAGATGCCTTTGAAATGTGGTGTTGGAAGAGACTCTTGAGAGTCCCCTGGACAGCGAGGAGAACAAATAGGTCAATCTTAGAAGAAATCAACCCTGACTGCTCCCTTGAAGGTCAAATAGTAAAGATGAAGCTAAAGTACTTTGGACATCAAATGAGAAGAGAGGATTCACTTGAGAAAGCCTTAATGCTGGGAAATGTGCAGGGCAAAAGAAAAAGGGGGTGGCCAAAAATGAGATGACTAGATGGTATTATGGAGACAATGGGCACAGAACTGAGCGAGTTGAGGATGGTGGAGGATAGAGGTGCCTGGCGGACAGTGTCCATAAGGTCGCAAAGGGTCGGAATCGACTGTGCGACTGAACAACAACAAACAACAAAATACAATGTTACAATGCATATAGCTAAATATCATACAAACAATGTCCTTCCACCACCCGCAGCTTGCGGCAGTTGCTCCTCCTCTGGGAATTGGTGGAGGGGCCCAGGGGGTGGGCGGGAACGACTTCTCCCCGCCCTCAACTGGTGGCAATCTCTCCTCCGGGTGGGCGAAGATGGCAGGGCCGGGAGGGCAGGTGGGTGGGAGCGTCCTCATGCCTGGAGGGTCTCCTTGCCTCAGCCAAGACAAAACTCCGTGGGGAGACAGTCAACCTCAAGCTGCTCAACTAGCTGCACAAAGCGTGCCAGGGCATAGGTTCGGAGAGAGATTCCCTGGCACCACGGGGTCCAGTGATGGGATGTCACCGGTTCCAGACGGATCTCTGGAACCGGTAAGACCAATCCCGGAGGGTTCTCCGTGAGGGGAAGTCCACTTTTGGGGCGTCCGGTTCCGGACGCCTGACCGAAAGAAAAAAAAAATTAAAATCGGAGCGAAAATGGCTCTAATTGACTGCGCATGCGCAGAAACTCAATCTGACGCATTGC
Source organism: Furcifer pardalis (assembly GCA_030440675.1). Taxonomy (NCBI): domain Eukaryota; kingdom Metazoa; phylum Chordata; class Lepidosauria; order Squamata; family Chamaeleonidae; genus Furcifer; species Furcifer pardalis. The sequence goes on along the minus strand of CP126891.1, from coordinate 270,120,675 downwards.
ACATGCGTCAGATTGAGTTTCTGCGCATGCGCAGTCAATTAGAGCCATTTTCGCTCCGATTTTCAAAACATTTAGAACTTTCAGGGCAGCGGCGGCGGCAGCAGCCCTCTGAGGGGGGCGCCTCCCCGCGGCACGTTGAGGGCTGCCTCGGCCGTCCGCTGCTGACAAGCCCCATGCCCTGGGGACGCCCGGCGGGGTACACCGCTGCCGCCGCCGCCGCCGGGCGCCTGTGGGCCGGGTGCCTGCACCCGCCATCCACAGCCGCCGCCCCCCGCCGCCCGCCGCCGCCGGAGCTGCCGCTGCCTGAATCCCTGTGGACTCCTTCTTGGGTCGGTCCCTTTTGAGCTCGGCTGCCGCGCGCTGCGGAGGAGGAAGCTGTAGGCGGCGGCGGTGCGGCATGGGGACGGCCCAGGGAGGCGCGGCAGCCGCGGCTGCCCGTCGCCCCTCGCCATGGCCGGAGCCGGGCTAAAAAGGTACCAGCCCAAGGAGGACGCCACAGGGGTGCAGGCAGCTCCGGCGGCGGCGGCGGCTGTGGACAGCAATCGGGGTGCCGGGTCCCAAGAAAGGTAAGCGAGGGGTTTTTATTTGGGGTGGGTGGGTAATTTATTTGTGTTTTGGGTGGGTGGTTGTTTTTATTTTATTTATTTATTTGTGTCTGGGTGGGTGGGCTGAGAGGGAGGGGTGTGTGTGTATGTTTATTTTTATTTTTTATTTATTTTTATTTTGGCCCCGCCCACAACGTCATGACGTCATGACGTCGGCCGTGACGTCATGACGTCATGCCATTGGCCACGCCCATGACGTCCGTGACGTCATGGCGTGGTAGTAGAATTTTTGTCATCCCATCACTGACGGGGTCACTTTGCACTCTGGGCATTTGCTTGTGGGCAGAAATTTATTCCAGTACCTGAAGAGGCAGTCCTGGCAGAAACGGTGACCACTCTTGAGGGGGTTTTTTGGATCACTGAAATATTCCTTGCGAAGTGACTTGTGACTGGAAGAGTTTTAGGTTACACTCATCAGCCATGGCAGAAATGTACACAGTGCATGTGGTAGCTTTTAAGTTGTGACAGGATTGTTTAGGGGACGCCACACACGGCTGCTGCTCTACAAAACAACGAGAGATCGAGAACGTTCGGTCTAGGCAGAAACAGAATTAAAATTGCAGGAGAACGAACCCAGGAAAGCAACGTTATTTCAATTTGGCCCGCTTGTGTTCTAAAATCAGTTAAGGTAGGGGTGCCCAAACTTTTTGGGCTGTGGGCTGGTCACACGGTTCAAGGAGCTGGTCAGTATGTCCTGGGGGCCAGATTTGGCCCCCAACGCCAATTCATCCGTACAGGTGTGTTTTACTTCCAATTCCAGGAGTGATGAGGGCTTTGTGGGTGGGATTAATTGTGGGATGAATTGTGGGTGGGATGAATTGGTGTCAGTCATGGGCCACATTCGGCCCCCAGGACATACTTTGGGCACCACTGAGTTAAGGAGAAAGAAATTATGTAAAAAGTCCATTACATCCGTGTCTGGCTGTGTGAGCCATTTAGGGCTGTGCTGGCAATATTTGCGTTGAACCGAGGTCTTGTGAAACAAAAATAAAATGAGAAATAGAAGTTTAGGCTCCATTAGAATGAGGAACAGGTGGAAGTCTGAAAAAAGCTCACTGTGACTAAACAGAGCACCTGCCTGGTTTATTTATGAAAACTGCTTTTCCACCTATAACTCTCCTGCAGTTGTATCCTGCAAAGTAGGTAAGAAATGTGTTGAAACAGATTTAATACTACAGTTGTACCTCGCTTAAAGAGCATAATGTGTTCCACGGGATTGCTCTTTAAGTGAGTTTGCTCTTTAAGCGAAACACCATTGTAAGTGACCAATGGGGGGGGGGGATTGCAAACCCCGATTTATTTGTTAAGTGAGTTTTTGGTTGGTTTTATTTGTTAAGCAAAGCAACTATTCAGAGAAAATTCTGATCTTTAAGCGAGTTACTCTCTAAGCGAGGCGCTCTTCTTTATGCAAGGTTTTGCTATACTTTATAAAAAGCCTGCCTTAAAAATCAGTTCTGAAGACTGTACCCGTTAGTAGGTTTGGGCTGCCAAGTGAACACTCATCAATGGTGAAGCCAGGTTGACTTGCCTTGGGGGAGCGCTAGTTCAACAGGTGAAGTGCTCCTACCGTGAGAGTCCTCATGTACTTTCTGCCAAAGTGATTTCTTGAGATGAGGGGCATGAAAAAGGCCATCTATTGAGTATCTCAGATTCTCAGTAGAGTAATATAGGAAGAACTGGATTTGGTGGCACATGGGTTAAATTGCTGTACTGCAGCCCAAACTGCTGGTATTGTGAGTTTGATCCTGACTAGAACAAGGTTGACTCAGCCTTCCATCCTCCCAAGGTCTATTTATCTTATGAACCACCCAGAGAGTGCTGCTATGGGACAGTATATCAGTGTAATTGTTATTGCTATGTTCTTGTTAAATATAACATGCTCTAATTATGGGCTTTCTACAATGTCTATTTCTGCCCCAACACTCTGACAAGTTCTTCGTTGTCTCTGTGCAACCACACAAATGGGTTTACTGTGCATACCCATTTGTGTGGGATTTACAGGGAACCATGAAGAAGAACATCAGTTACAGGTAAGCAACCTGTGATTATAAACCTCTGGTGGTGCAGTGGTTAAACTGCTGTCCTGCATCCTGAACGTTGTGAGTTCAGTCCTGACCAGGGCGGGAGGTTGACTCAGCCACCCATCCTTCTGAGATCAGTAAAATGAGGACTGACCAGGGCGGGAGGTTGACTCAGCCACCCATCCTTCTGAGATCAGTAAAATGAGGACCCAGCATGTTGGAGGCAAAATGCTCGTTACTTGTCAACCACTAAGGGGTATAATAAAGGTTATTATTCTTTTCATGGCTGCTAGATGTGGATTTGGACACCTTTCCTCTCCTTTGCAAATTGGTTTGCTAAAAGCACATGGTTGGGTGGGTGGGGTGGAGAGCAGGCTGGGGAGAAATGAAGCCCCTATATCAGTTTTATGAATGTTTTCCCTGCCACCCTGAACAGGCACACAAAGGACGACCCAGTTGCCTGTGGCTCCTGAGGCTGGTCTGCCTTCTCCACCTGCCCTTCATGTCTGCCCAGCTAGCAGCTAATTCCCCCCCCCCCCCGTCAGAAGACTGGGGCAGGGGGAGTGAAGCCCCCCCCCCCCCCCGTGAAAGTGCCCGAGGTTTCTGCCTCTCTTGTCAGCTTCTCCTCTGGGCTTTTGCCTTCTGCTTTCCATGCCCTCCTCTCCTTTCTCAGCTATTTCAGGTTTTGTTTGGGGGAGGGGGACTTTTAAGAGACCCAGTTGTGTGAAGACTCAGGTCTGCCCAGCCCAGCTGTAGAGAGGGCTTCAAGCCCCCCCCCCCCCAGCCTTCCTCCTTCCACAGGAGCCACACAGCTCAGGGCGGTTTTTCCACATTCCACACTTCCCTCCTTTAGTGCCTGGAGTTCGTCACTTTGGACTGTAGTCTCCATAGGGGCAGAGACCTACTGAGCTTTGGTTCAGGAGATCTATAAGGGTCAAGGTGTGGATCGGTGGCCCCATAAAGATGAATGAAGTAATACAGTCTGCATCCCCTTGCCACTGAAGAGGTACCCATCCTAATAGGGAGAGATCAATGGCTCAGCCTGCCTGTGGCTCAACCACCTCTCGAAATGCTCTAGCAGAAGTTGCAGCTGGGTTGTGCAACCTCATGGGTCACCGGGTTGGGGGGGGGAGGTCCTCCTTGATCTTCTGTCTCCACATCTCTCTCTCTCACACACACACACACACACACACACACACAAAACCCACAGCATTCTTTTCTGCAGTGTTTGCTTCTGCAAGTTCTCTTTCTATCTGAGGTGAATGCGCACCAGAAAGAGAGCCACGTGTGTTAAAAGCTGAGCCTGGAAGTAGTGAGTTACATGCTGTTGTTAGTCATTCTGTATTGTTTTTCATGCTTGGTTTTTATGATGTATTTTTCCCCAGATAGCTAGATAGTAGATACATACATACATACATACATACATACATACATACATACATACATACATACATACATACATACATACATACATACATACATACATACATACATACATACATACATACATACATACATACATACCCTGGATAGATAGATAGATAGATAGATAGATAGATAGATAGATAGATAGATAGATACATACATACATACATACATACATACATACATACATACATACATACATACATACATACATACCCTGGATAGATAGATAGATAGATAGATAGATAGATAGATAGATAGATAGATAGATAGATAGATAGATACATACATACATACATACATACATACATACATACATACATACATACATACATACATACATACATACATACATACATACATACATACATACATACATAGAGTGATTCCCTGTAACAAGCTGCTTTGGGGTCCAGCAATGGTGTTGGGACTGGGTCTGTCCAGATGTCCTGGGCTACAGGTCTCCTTGGGCTGCATGTAGAGAGGGTGGGATATAGGCTCACACATCTGTAGAGGCCCAGGTAGGAAAAGGGGATGGCAGAACCATACACCTGATCCTCTGTTACAAGGTAAGGGTCATCCTTGCTAGAAAGCCAGTAGTACACAACTCTAGGGTTCAGTGCTCATCTCTGTTTATAGCCAAAGAGCCAGCACTGTGTGTCTGCAAACATTTGGTGGACATGCGGCAGGCAAGCCTAGACACCGGAGTGCACCGAGCACTGTTTACCTTCCCACCAAAGTGGTCCCTATTGATCTACTTGCAATTTCTTGCTTTCAAACTGCTATGTTGACAGAAGCTGGGACAGAAACTGGAGCTCCTTCAGTTGTGCAGTACTCTGGTCTTGAACTGCTGACCTGTCAAGTTCAACATCTTAACCACTTAGCTACCACAGACAAGGAGGGCTATAAATGTACAAATGGTCAAATAAACAAATGCAGTGAAGACCCAACAAGGGTTCTGGCATGGGATGCCACAGCTGTTCTTTCCATTGGCAGTGATGTTCCCAGCCTGGTTTATGGGTCAAGGCCAAGCCAGAGGAGGGGAGAAGATGGAACCTGCCTTTTCCCCTGGCTTTGCCCCAGGCCAGTTCAAAGGGAAATGAAAGACTCAAGTTGGCTGTAGCTTCTGGTTGCAATAAATGAACCTTTGTTGCAATGTCCCTCTGCTCAGAGTCCTACAAAGTGGGTCAAGGCAGGGGACGGGTGAGATGGGAGGGTTTCAGAAGAGTAGCGTGCCTTGGCGGGGCCCCGTATAAAAATCTTTTGGGGGCCCTTAGGAAGGGTAAAGATTTGTTTTGTTTACGCACGTTGGGGGCCCCCGTGACCCGGGGGCCCCGTATAATTGATACGGCAGATACGGCGGTAGCTACGCCTCTGGAGGGTTTTCAGTCAGGGAAGGGGCTCATTTCCATAGATTCAAATAACATTCCAAACCAGATCAGTGGGGCCAAACGATGCCAATCCTATTCAGAGCCACCTGAGACTTCCAGCTGACAACAAAGAGGCTCCCTCTTGTAACCCCAATTTTGAAATTAACATTTTTATTATTTTTAATATATATAAACTTTCATTTTCAATAAAATATGCTTCTCCCATTATTTTAATTTGCCATCCACTTCAAGGTTCGTCTTACATGTCCACAAACACCACACTATACCATGATTACTTGCAGGTAAGATAACTGCAAGGGTTGATTTTTAACAAATTTATAAATATCTCAAACTGCTGTTTAAAAAGAGCACGGGTGGGGGCAAGCCCCCCCTGGGGGGCCCTGGGTTTCAGCAGAGAAAAGGCTGGGAACTGCAGTTTGGTTTAAAATGCATTTTTCTGGCATTTTTCCTTCTGCCAGGGATACATACCAGACTTAACCCTTTCACTCTATTTCATTGCAGTTATACCTAGGATGTCAAATAAATTAATAAAAATGGTTTCATGTAAACTGTTCAATTTAATTAGAATCTCCTTATTTCCTCAGACTTGTCCTGGGAGTGTTTACCTTGAGGCTTAAGCACAATTGTCTTAGGAGTCGGTGATAGATCAGCAATTAACATATTAACATAGCTGGGTGGGGCAACTTTACTGAAACTTCTGCCATCCTGCAAATCATGAATGGGGCTTTTAAACTTCCTTTATACATATGTTAATAAAAGGATAATGAAGGTTCTTTTTAATATTTCCCTTGCCCTGTAATATTTTGGTAATCATTGGTTCTTCCTTACTTGATTCTTAACATGTTCTGTTTGTATTTCTAAAGCAGAAAAATTCTAAAAGTATTTTCTTCAGCCTAAACTTGCTCCCAGAAGGGATTATCTCATCCCCACTCAGAAACAATTAAACTGACCTCTCACCTAAAGCCAGACTTCCTGAGACAAAAACAAGGGTCACACCTGAAATCGCCTAAAGTCATTTCTTAAAGCTCCTCCAATATTGATTGATCAAAACATTCCTCGCTTCAGACGTGCCGTGGTCCTGACTGGCTCATAGCACCCAGGCCAACGTGCTTATTGGAGAAGCCACCATCCACCTCACTGCCATTAATTATTGTATTGAAATGTCACCCCACTCCTTTCCCCTTATCATTTTTTGGATTTTGTAACCTTTTCCCAATGTCATATTTGCATAGATACTTGTCATTGTATCTTGAATTTGAGATGCTAACAAACCATTGTAACTATAGGTTGAATTATTTACCTATGAAAGAAACTCCCACTGCTGGTCTTTTGTTTTATTGTATAAACCAGTGGTTCCCAACAAGGGGTACACAGCCCACTAGTGGACTTCAATTCCCAGAAGCCTCAGTCAGTACATTGGCTGATCAGTGCTTTGGGGAAATGACTTAGGCTTCTGGGAATTGAAGTCCAAAAACCAGCATTTGGGAAACACTGGTATAAACTATATTGTAGCAATATATAATTGGATAGATGTTAAAGATTAGCAGAAAAGAATAACAGGTCCTGCGTTTGGGGGGCAAGTCAGCTCTCCCATCAAATTTTCTTAGGGAAGCTCATTACTTAGGTTTTTCTAGCAGACAAAACGGGTGAGATATATGTCTTTGATCAGCAGTGGGCCCTCTGTTGCTGAAATAATATTTTTATCAATAAACCAGTCTTGTTTTGTCTGAAATTAAAATCTCTGTAGTTTGGGGGGAGGGGAGGCTCCGCTAGCAGATGAACTTTTTAATTTTAAAATGCATCTCCATATTAAAAAGAGATAGTGATTTTTAGGTAACACCTTTCAGCAAATGGGATGGAGGACAAAGTCTCCTGCCCATTTCTTCCTCCTCTGCTGCCCCTTCCTCATCCTCCAACCCCCTCCCCTTCTGGTTTCGGGGCCTTTGTCAGGAAACGACATATTTCTTCATGTTTGCCAAGGCTTGAGGTTGTAGTTTTTAGCTAGGCCTCATAGAAATCCTTTATTCCCTCTCTGTCTCATAGACTCATGTCACGAGACAGTTTGTTTTCAGCCAGTGTTCCTGTGCTGTTATCTCTCTAGCTAGCTGAACTTCATGTTTTGACTCTACATGTGTGTAAACAAATATTGTTTTGAGAATGTTTTCTTCTGTTCCCTGATTGGCCCACCTGACTGCAGAATCTCCATTTTGCAGAGAAGTTAGTTAGTTCAATTCTGGATTTCAATGGCATAAGACCCTGGCTATTGTGTGAGATTATTCTTTTTCTTTTCAAAATGATTACTTAACCTGGACTGTGTACTGGACTGATTCTTTTTTTCTTTTTGACCTTAATATCTACGTTTTCCATGGACTTTACTACATGAACCTGAAGAATAAAGCAGCTGTTTCTCTCTGAAGATTGTTGTTCTTTTTGTTGGCACACACACACAAAGCCACGCTACCAGAATCCTCCCTTGTTTTGCTCTACTGCTCTATTGCCTGAGCATAGTAAGAATTCCTTAAAGTGGCTCAGCTCTCTCAAATGTGAAAGGTAAGGGTTAATAAGTTCCAGTAATGAGCGAAGGCTCAGGAACATAATGGGGAGGGGCCCTTACAGAGACGGCTGATGTCTGACAGCCTTCTTGCTTACTTGCTTGCTAGAACAAGCAATTCATTGGTTTTTGTCCTAAAGCTAGTGGGAGCCCTGGCTGGCCACCCGGCCCCCATCAATGCATTTTCAGGCCCACCCGCTTCTCCTTGTCTGGGCCACCTCTAGATGCTCCTCCAGGGGCAGAAAATAACACAATAGAGAGAGACTCAGTTCACAACCAATACAGCTGTCAGTGCTCTGACCCACATGCAGCTCCTGAGACATCTGTCCCCTCCCTTCTCCCCTCTACCCAAACCCAATCCCACATGAACCATGAAGGCATTGAGGGCCTGGGCAACTAAACGGTCAGTTATGACCCCATGTCACCCCTTGGCTCCCCTAAAGTTGAATTCTCCTCCACCACCACCCCACCCACACAACAGGCTGAAGGAGCCCTCACCTAACCCCTGTCCTAACTCAGTGAATTCCTGGCAAAATTAGGTCATGGTAAAGGCCGTCCTTGCTCAAAAGCCAGTCATATTGGACACTAGGCATCTGTGCTCATCTCTGTTTATAGTCCAAGAGCCAGCGCTGTCTGTGTCTGCAGACGTTTCCACAGACATGTAGCAGGCATGACTAGACACCAGAGTGCACAAAACACTGTTTATCTTCCCACTATTTATCTACTTGCAATTTCTTGCTTTCAAACTGCTAGGTTGGCAGGAGCTGGGATCAATGACGGAAACTCACTCCATCATGCAACACTCGGGTCTCGAACTGCTGACCTGCCAACCTTTCAGTCATCAATTTCAGCATCTTAACCACTAGGCCATTGGAAATTCAGTCCGGCCAGATGTCCTGCTATGGTATTATTATTGTTATTATTATATTTAGACTTATATGCCGCTCTACTTACCGAAGGAACTCAGAGCGGCTAACATAACATGGGCATCATATATTACAATATCAAATAAATACAACATAAGCATATACAGTCAGTAAATCTAACATAAAAATGAAAATGCATATTAAAAAAAATCAACTCCTGCCTGCTGAGAAGAACTATTACCACATACTAGCATAGTTATACAATACAAAAAAGCAAAAATATACAATACACTAGCACAGAAAATACAGTACAGTAAGGAAAGTCAAGAGAGTCCTTATCTCTTCCCAGCAGGGAGGGGCTGGCCATGGAACAGCTATGGTGGCGTTGGTGGCAATCTTTGGCCAGCCGGCCAGCCCACGCAACTGCCTCCCATTCCCCAGCCTGACTGGCTGAAGAGAGTCTGTTGGTGGACGCGGCGGGGATGTTATAGCCATGGCCATTCCACACAGTATAGGTGTTTCAAGCTGCCTTTATCCCTTCTTAAGCTGGGAAGGGCTGGCCCCAACACAGGTGCGTTGGCGGTGGGGAGGTCTTGGTCCCACCGTGAGTCTCACCACCCTATTATTGCCAATCATCAGGCAGCAGTCAACTAACCTAAGCACCCTGAGGACTAAAGTCCTTGGGTAGCAAAGTCCACAGGAAAAGGTGATGGTCCCCAAATAGATTAAATCCCACTTGAATCCATTTTGATGAAGGGGAGCAGCTTTATTAATCCTGGCCTGGAGCTTAGGAGGACTTTGTCTGCCAAAAGTGCACTCTCTGTGCAGTTCAAACATTAATTAGCATTTTGCCCCCAACATGCTGGGTCCTCATTTTATCAACCTCAGAAGGCTGGAAAGCTGAGACAACCTTGAGCCCTGGTCAGGATCAAATGTACAACTTTTTGGTTGCAGGACAGCAGTTTAACCACTGTACCACCAAGCCTGCCCCCTCTGAGCCCACTGAACTTGGTGACCCTGGTGTTAATTGATGGAGGAAAAGTGAGATTTCAATACTGTAGATAAGATTTATAAATGCTCACCTATTTAAAGCACTAGTTGATGGCACATGCAGATCTTATGACTATTGTAAGCACTGGTTTCTTATTATTCTTGTTCCTCCCTGTTTATGGGTTTACCTTTTAAAATTAGCTCCTGGGAAAGTGTAAGGAGGCTCCATTTTATATTCCTAAGACACAAAACTAGCTAGTTGCAGCTGGGGAGAAGGAGGCGGCAGCTGAGACCTGAACAATTTTAATGCTGTTGGATGCACAAATGGGCATTTGCTTTTCAAAGGCACCTCTCATGTCTCAGCCCACCCCAGGAACCATTTTATCAGAAACAGGGAGTAAATCCAGAGCTGAGTGAGCAGGACAAGTGGCTCTGAACTTAGGGTCAGCTTAAATTCGGGTAGTGCCAAGCCGGTTAGATTTTGCATTGGATGCTTAGGATGGGTGTTTTTCGGAAGTGGAAAGGTGGCTTCTTCCAAAGGCAGATCTGGAGGCTTTAGAAGCAAATCCACCAGGCATGAAAGGGCAGAAGGGCAGCCAAAGGAAGGAAGAGCAGCGGGAGAAGACCCCCTCCACCAGAGCTCTGCTGGGCTAATTCCGTGATGGGCAACCTTGGTTCACCATCACTGGCCCACTTGATCACAACAGCTGCAGTCTTGGAGTTTTGGTCTATCTAAGGCAGGGGTGCCCAAACTTTTCAGGCCGCGGGCTGGTCACGTGGTTCCACCCACCAGAAGTAGAAATAAAACATGCCTTGCAATCTGTTTTGCAACAGGATGAGATAGATTTTGAGATGCCATTTTCTCTGCTTAAACCAGGGTTACCCAAACTACGAGCATTTTTTACTTCCGCTTCTGGGAGTGACGAGGGTAGCATGGGCCGGATGAATTGGTGTTGGGGGCCAGATCCAGCCCCTAGGCCATAGTTTTAGCCACCCTGATCTAAGTCTCTCTCCCTCTCTCTCTCTCTCTCTCAAAGAAAGAGCAAGAGAGTCAATTACATCTTACCAGGATAAGCAGAGGTCGCCATTCAGGCTGGGCAAAGGGGGTCCAACCTCCCTTTCTCCATGGGACGCAGTGGGTCTGCCTCATTTTGGACCCATCCTTACAGATTGCTATCAATATATTTGATAATGCTTTGGAACATTTGGCTTTTGGAACCTTTTTACTCTTAATACATTTTTGGACTGTTCAGCAAGTTGTCATTTTTTGGCTCAGGAGGGTGAATGTGCTAAAGAAGGCCGCCTTGACTTAAGGCTGCATGGTGCACATAGTACCACCTGGCCTGGTTGTTGTTAAAACCTAGAGGAGATTTCCCTAGCCCTAAGTAAATTTTAACGCACCTTGAATCAAGAAGGGCTTTAATCTGGCTTCATGATAAGGTGGTGACTAAAATAGGGTAGAAAGCCTCCTTCCCTTGTCAGATCCTGAGAATTGTCTTCCAGGATCGGTTACGCAGAGAACAGCCCCAAGTTTGAAATAATAGCAAGCGAGACCATGTGGCTCCAAAGTCACTGACCAGACCCATAGCCACCCAGAGGTCAGCTCTGCCCCCATAGCCACTCTGTATGGCCTAAGAACGGTACCCACAGCATGAAGGGTTCATTCCCATGTTCCCCTTCCAGTGTAACATATGACATTTTCTATTCGCAGTGAACTTCTCCGTTTGACCAGGGGGCAATCAGGTCTCTATGCTACGAAGAACAAATGGATGCAGATCTGACATCATAAAGAGACATATTTTTAAAAAATTGAGGAGGGTTGAAATTCGTCATCCTTCCGGGACCCTCTCGCCGTGACCTTTATATGGCCACTGTTGAACAAAGCACCTTCAAAGAAAGATGTGCATTGAGGGACCACCAGACAGACTGCTGATGTGGAATTCATTAGGATAAAACAGTGCTCTCTCTTGCTGTAGTAATGCCTCACAAATTCATTATAGGACCGTGATGGCAAACCTTGGCACTCCAGGTGGTTTTTGAACTTCAATTCCTAGAAGCCCAAGTCTCTGGGAATCCACACAACTGGAATTACTTCGTATGCAGTAAACCCATTTGTGTAGATTCATAGAGATTTGGGTTTCTAGGAATTGAGGTCCAAGAACACCTGGAGTGCCATGGTTTGCCATCACTGTTATAGGACAAAGAATTCTGGAGAACCTAGAAGCTTGCACACTTGGTAACATTTTTGTATTCTCTACCTGTGAACAGCATTTTTCCATTTTTATTTTCCCCCTATTTAATTTTTCTCTCCTGGACCATATGTTGGGCTATCTTTGAGTGGCATTGTTTAGTTTTTTAAAAATAAATTCATTAGTTTTAAAGTGTCCCAACACATTATTATTATTATTATTATTATTATTATTATTATTATTATTATTATTATTATTATTATTATTATTATTATTATTATTATTATTATTATTATTATTATTATTATTATTATTATTATTATTGCTGCAGTAGATTAGGAGCTTTTCTTCTGAAAACCTCCAAGTGCCTCAAAACAGGTCTGTGGGAAGAACAGAAATCAGATCACGTGGCATTTTCTCTTCCTTTAATAGTTGGACAAGCTGCTTGTGTGGGGCTTTATGCCAAAGTCATGCAACACAAATTCCACAGCCTGTTTAAAAGAAGGGACATTTTAGGACTGGGTGGGACTTGCATGTGGGTTTACAGAATTTTGTTCTGCTTCCTTTTAGTCTATGTCTTTTTAAACAATGTATTTACTGCTTCGTCACCTGTAAAGGTTGTCCTTGCTAGAAAGCCAGTCGCATCGGACTCTAGGGTTTGGTGCTCATCTCTGTTTATAGCAGGGGTTCTCAACCTATGGCCCAGGGGGCCAGATGCAGCCCATGACATCATTTCATGTGCCCCCACCACCACCACCACACCTGAAAGTGCCATGTGTGGCAGGCACAGCAAAATGGCTGTCCAGCCCCTGAAGCTGTCTGAGGGAGCATGACCAAGCCCCTCAGCTTGAAAAGGTTGAGAACCCCTGGTTTATAGCCAAAGAGCAGTGGTGGGCATCAGCAGGTTCGCACCAGTTGGTCAGAACCAGTAGCAGACATTCTGGCTGCCTCCCCCCCCCCCTTCTGCCCATCCAAGTTTTGAAATAAAGTAGTCCTAATTCGGGTGCAACGCAGGGCTTTCCCCCGGGCCACGCCCATCATACCACGGCCACAGTGTGGTAGTAAAAAATTTTTTTGAGCCCATCACTGCCTAAGAACCAGCGCTGCCTGCATCTGCAGATGTTTCCATGGTCATGTCGCAGGCATGACTAGATGCCAGAGTGGACAGGATGCTGTTTACCTTCCCACCAAAGTGGTACCTACTTTTTTGTTGTTCAGTCGCACAGTCGATTCCGACCCTCTGCGACCCCATGGACCACTGTCCGCCAGGCACTCCTGTCCTCCAACATCCTCCTCAACTCACTCAGCTCTGTGCCCATTGTCTCCACGATACCATCTAGCCATCTCATCTTGAGCCGTCCCCTTCTTCTTTTGCCCTCCACTTTTCCCAGCATCAAGGCTTTCTCAAGTGAATCCTCTCTTCTCATTTGATGACCAAAGTACTTTAGCCTCATCTTTATTATTTGACCTTCTAAGGAACAGTCAGGGATGATTTCTTCTAAGATTGACCTATTTGTTCTCCTCGCTGTCTATGGGACTCTCAAAACTCTCCTCCAACACCACATCTCAAAGGCGTCTATTCTTCTGCGTTCAGCTTTCCTAATGGTCCAACTCTCGCAACCATACATTGCCACAGGGAATACCATTGCCTTGACTATGCGAATTTTTGTTTTCAATGTGATGTCTCTACTTTTCACTATGCTCCCCAGGTTTCTCATCGCTTGCCTCCCAAGAATTAGTCGCCTTTTTATTTCATGGCTGCAATCACCATCTGCAGTGAGCTTAGATCCTAAGAAAGTAAAATCTGTCACTGCTTCTACTTCTTCCTCATCTATTTTCCATATCTACTTGCAATTTCTTGCTTTCAAACTGCTAGGTTGAGAGCTGCACAATGGAGTGTGCTCCCCTCTTTCTTCCGGCTCCTGTCAACCTAGCCACCTGCATACGTGACCATTTATAAAACAACAAAAAAAGACAGATTCCAGGAAAGTTAAGTAGCCAAAGCTACAAAGGGTGTGTATGTGTTTTCAGCTGGGCATTGATTCAGGATACAGCAGAGGCAGAGGTACATCTATTGTGCATCAGTCACCTGCTGCAGCTTCTAGAGAAGAGGTAAACTGACTTGCAGCTGGAACATCTGGCTGTATTTACTTTGACAAAAACAAATATACGATTTATCACGTCTAAGTTGGCGGCTGCAACTCGTATCCGAGAAAGCCTTTTTTTTTGCTGAAGCAAGAAAAATGCCACTGGTGTGCATTTGTTTAAGGTGGATCCCAGCTTGCCATGAAGTGACCCCCCCACACACACACTATGATCTCAGAGCCATATGAAATGAGACGTGCAGGATTTAACACCAGGACTGCAATGGACTGCCACAGCCTTGAGGATATGGACAAGGTGCCCCTTCACAGCAGGTCCATCTGGCATGGCATCTTCTGCCTCCATGGCCGTTGCAAATCAGAGTTCCCCCTCTGCTCATTTTGCTGTTTGGCCCAAAGGGATGGTTTCAGTGGCATTTCATCCACTGAGGGGACGCTCATCCCACCCAAGGGGGCTCCCCTGCCCGTAGCCTTTGGCCCCTTTGGGGAGTCAGGTTATTTACTGCCGCCCAACACTCAGTGGCAATTTATACCCCACCTATCGAGGTACATAAGTTCCTACTCTAGGCTGCTTACAAAATTGTACCAGTTCTAAAAAAAATGCCATTACAAAAACAATAAAAACCTACATTTGGGGTTTGCACGCTGCAGCCTCCATTCCAGACATAATCATACTAGACAACAAATAAATACATTAAGCCTAGAGAGGGGCTTATGTAACCCCACCAGTTGTTCAGGACTGTTACTTCCCCGAAGGGAGAACATCTTTGCAAGCTTCATTAAATGAATGTGTCTTAAAGAGATTGTTGAGGGTCAACTTGGAAGAAGCCTGAGAGACAGCTCTTTTGTGAAATCGTTCCAAATTGTGGGCACCACCACTGAGAAGGCCCTTCGTCTTTGGTCACTTTTGTTGCCAACTTCAGTGACGCAGCTGTGAAATCTGTGAGGAAAATGTGATGCAAGCATTAGATTTCCAGGAAAGGTGCTCCACCAAGTAGCTAGGTCCCAAACCGTTTAGGGCAGGAGTTCTCAACCTTTTTAAGCTGGTGGCCGCTGGGTCACGCTCCCTCAGGCAGCCTTGGGGGCCAGATAGCCATTTTGTCCTTCCTCCTCCACATGGGCTTCCTGGTGTGGTGGAGGCAGTGGGGGCCCACATGAAATGGTGCTGAGGGCTGCATATAGCCTGCGGGCCGCACATTGAGAATCCCTGGTTTAGGGCCTTATGTGTTAACATCACAACTATTTATCTGACACGGTAAGCAACAGGAAGCCAATGCAAATTAGCCAAAGTTGGAGTAATGTGTTCATATTTGTTATTTATTTATTTATTTATTATTTATTCAAATTTATTATCCCACCCCAATCAGGTAGACCCGACTCTGGGCGGCTTACAACATAAATTAAAAAGGAAACACAGATTAAACAATAAATTCCCAAGTAAGTGTAAACCGACTAGACAGTCCCATCATACTCTACGCATACTACAATTTAATTTAACAATTTAAAAGTTGAAACTATAATTAATAAAATACTAAAAGGAATTAAAAACTTTAACAGTTTACAAAAATTAAAACTACGAGAGGCAAGAAGCAAGAAGGGTGGCTGTCCCATTAGATCAGTCACCCAATATGGGACCCCACATTCCTGGGTCCCCACACCTGCCCTGCCAGCCAGGTGTTTAGGCCCTTCCGGAAGGGCAGGAGTTCTGTCTGTAGGCGTAGCTCAGTTGGTAGGAGGTTCCAAAGGACCGGGGCGGACACAGACATTAACCTCTGTTATCAGCCTGGCTGTAGCCTTTTGTACCTGCTGTAGTTTCCATGTCAGGGACAAGGATAGCCCCACGTAGAGTGCATTACAGCAGTCTGTCCTGGAGATTACCATTGCATGGACCAGAGTGGTTAGGGGCTGCCTGTCTTTCAGGGGATGTAGTTGGACAAACTGTTGTAAATGGTAATATGACGATTGGGTCACAGCAGTGATCTGATTTTCCAGTTTGAACTCTAGATCTAACATGACACCCAAGTGGCCTACCTGGTCGTTCATAGGAAGGATAACTCCGCCCAATGACAAAGCCGGGCCTCTCCTGCAGGCAGGCACCCCCACCCAACAACAACAGGACCCCTGTCTTGCCAGAAATTAAGCGCCAGACATTAGAACGGGAGACAGTCATTTCCTATATGAATTTTCCCAGGTCCACATGTGAAATGGTCATGTTTCACGTTATCTCTTTGAATTTGGAACCAATGAGTTAATTTACATTTGAAATGACAATAGATTGAATCTTGTGATGTTGCTCAGTTATTTATCTGCATACTTTGGTCGTATATAGGTTTTTGTATGTCTGAACTGATTATTATTGTTATGTCGCTTTTATTAGTCCTGAGCCAAAGGGACATAGCATAGTGACCACACACATCAATGAATTCATAAATAAAACCTCTACAGGCAGAGTTGCTTCCCTTAAAAATGTGGCTATGTTGTGTTCCAATTTTTAAGTATTTTCAAACCTTTCTACCCAAACAAGTCTGAATGTAGAAGATTTAGACTCTAGACACTTATACCCAAGTATGCCTTGATAAAGATTTTAGTTTCTAAGAACTTATGCCCAATGCCCTTAGAACAGAGTTTAGGTTTTGGATGAGTTCCATTTTTACCCACCTTATATGCGGCCACTTATATGCCAATCACAAATGGCGCTTCTCCACTTTTCATACCC